>OX381719.1:15071488-15671488 GCA_947462335.1 Harmothoe impar
TCTCAAGTTATGCATCAGCAGTGAATATCAAATCAATGTAAATCACTTTATTATGTTTATTTGTAGTTGATTTACAATGGTCATATCAATGTTGAATCACTGATGAATGATCATCGTTGATGACCTCATCAATATCAACAAAATGACAACCCTGTATCAACTGTTGATATCATGTCACTACACACGTTGTATCAACATTGAATCAACTGAAGTTTGCCCACTTGGGGGTTATCATTTATTTCTCAGGCTCAATAGAACAGGGTAAACCTTGTTTTACAAAATAAAAAAGTCCTTCCTTTAACAATATTCAGTATTTGACTTTTGTAACATGTAGGAAATGTCTCCCTTTTTTAGAAACAAGGTATAGGTATTTCGGATTCATTTTTATCTTAAATACTTTTCCACGGGGACACCTTGCATGGGAAACGGTATCAGAAATAGGCATGTAGGGAAGCAATGTCCAACATTTTGCTTGAACGTTACAAATATAAAGAAGAAGGGGAAGAAATAGGGGGGGGGTGTATTATACAAGAAAAAAAAATTCTCAAATAAGGATTAAAGGGTGTACCCGTCGGCCCAACCAAGGAATGAAATCTATATCTCTATGGCCCAATCTATTATTTTTGTCCCTATAGCTTTTCCCTGGTTGTCTCAGTATATCGAGTACCAGAGCTACCTCTACAGTCTCGCCAACGCCTGTGGTATCGACTATACCTACAACCGTCACACTTCGCCCCACCTGGTGGCCGCTGGCGGAACTACCGGTAGAGGGAAATGTCGTCTGCTCCGACCACCTGTTGTTACTTAGCAACACGTGGAGCTAAACAAGGGACAAATAGGGACCGTGTTAGGGACGAGTTGTACCAGAGTCTTATATCCGCTATGGTTGAACCATTTATGACCAGTGTTTTCTATCCGCTGTCAAATCAGAGTATTAAACAAGATTAGATCCTATATGATTGAAATCAGAAGGTGGATGTTTCCCGGCCCCCGCACTTTCGTGTTCGTCTTGACACCATCCATGTTACAGAAAACATGGAAAAGGGTTTTCTTCACTGACTCAGCACGGACAAGAAAATGGCAAAAAAAAGTCCGCGAAAAGGGGGGGGGGGGGGGGTATTTGACACAGACCCCTTGCAAAAGGGGTGTATTTGACACTGACTCATTAGAAACGGGTGTATTTGACACTGACTCCGCTGAAAGGGGGTCTTGTTATGAGGAGAGGGATAGGACAGCCTAATATCTCTTATGAAAAGGGTGTCATTTTCAATGTTGTCAGCGGTTTCCCCAAAAAAGGGGTACTTTTTTGGCTCCTAATGTCCGCGATTTTACTATAAAAAGGGTACATTTTTCACTCCAAAATCCGCGGAAAGGGGGTGTATCTTTAAACCCATAACGAGGATGGTGTCTGTGTATGTTTGGGAGTGCGGGGGCCGGGGGATGTTTAAAGGGGAAGGAACACCATATGCTCTAGTATTCAATTCAAGAACATGAGAACACAGGCTTTCTGTTTTTTTCTGAACATAAATATGTCACTATTAAATATGGTCCCTGATATTCTAGATATCTAAAGAATTCAATATAGTTAAGAACATAGTCACAATTAATGCATACAACATGATACAATGTGAGTCACACTAGAATGTACAAGAAGGAGAGGAAGTAAAGGTATACAAAAAATACGAGGTTCTTCACGTTGAAAGTCCTTCCATTCAAATCCCTGTCCCCATTCTCATTATATATGCCCATCCCTAAGAACAACCGACCCATGAAATCTACCCCCAGGCACAAACTTGAGAACCCCTGATTACTTTTTTGGGCATTTGTAAACACCCCGGGGTAAACACTCTCCAATCACGTCCTCTAATAGCGTCATGTGTGTGTCTGTGTTGGGTCATCGGCTTGGAGAGTGCCCGGTGGGAAGACGTTGGACGTCTTGGTTTGTTGACGTCCCATTTTAAGGCCTGGTGGCTGAGGTTAATCTCGTGGGAGCTAATTTTAAGGTGGGTAAATTAGTCTCCTTACAGACGATGAGCTAATGGTATACATTCTCTACACTGCTAATGCGTAAAATGCAACTCGGGTCTTTCTCCCACATATTAGGGGACATTCACAAATGACGTCACCTATTTTGGGACCTTTTTAAGGACACCCCCTTACGCTAGTACGCGAGTCAGACTCAGCTTTCTTTTGATACCAAACATGCCTATATAGGGTGCGGCTTATACGAGAGTTTTTATAAGTTTACTACAGTACCAAATTAACAATTTTCAGACCCCCTCTGAGGCTTATGTAATCTGTCAAAGTTAGGGGTGCGGCTTATACGCGAGTTAGGCTTATACGCGAGGTTTTAGGCTTACGGTAGCACATCCTGGTACCTCAGGTAGTCGGGGGCTACACTCCATCTCCTTATCAGCCTAATCCCCTCTCCTCACACTTTGAACAAAGGGGCTGATAAGAAATTCTCCCATGATGCACTGCTCTGGAGTCGGGGGCCTAACCACAATGCATTGCTCTGAGCCAAGATGGCGGCCCCCATAGCCTAATGCGCTAGTCCCGTGACGACAGTTGATGATGTAAAGGGTTTAAGTTAAAGTATAGGTATCCTGCAGATGTAATATATCGTCCTTATACATGTATATATGTGTATGTAGTTTTAATATCAAGCTTTCATGGAATGGTCTCAATACAACAAACCATTTCATAACATTCCCAGTTTGGATATATTGAAAATAAATTCCCTATTTGTGTAGATTATTCCAGCAAAACTGAAAACAAAAACAGCAAACAAACATGTTTGATCCCCAGACCTTGGCAAATACACCTCTCCAATTTGGACCCCAGAAATGGAAATCACTTGCACAGTAATCCCCGCATGGTAATTCATCAAACCCTTGAGGACTGGGGTGAAAGGCCAACCAATGTGCCTTTGATCTATTCCGAAATGTCCCCTTTTCATTTCTTTCCCCTGTACCGTTCAACAGCACTTGGTTAAAGGTTCTACGAGCCGGAACGGTCGGTAATAGATTTGGTGTTGTTCTCGGCCCAAAGGTCAGCCTTGATGCAGAGGATCCAAAAAGGACAATTTATTGGATCCCATAGAAAGGCATCGGAAGGTGTCAGGATGGGTGGGAGGGGAGGGGTGGGAAAGGTGTATGAGGAGTGTGGAGGTTGGTGCTGGTGCTGGTGGTCTCGGTAGTGTATACCTCTGATTGTTAACAGTGGCGGATCCAGGATTGTCTAGAGGGGGGGGGGGGGCAAACCTGGCCAACCTAGAGTGACTGTATTAAGGGGCTATGGGGGCATGCCCCCCAGGAAAATGTTGTTGATCTAGCCATGAAATGGTGCATTCTCACGCATTTTAAGACACCCCCCCCCCATCCAAATCAGGGGCCCTTAGTCAGGTCCTATGCATCATACTCAGTATCTCATTTTCTTTTTTCTTTTCTCTTCTCTCTCTTTTTTTTTTTGGGGGGGGGGGGCAATCCCCCCAGGCCACGGCACCGCGGCCTCTTTGATCTCACAAATCCTGGGTTGTTAACACCCTTTGGGCCTTATTTTACATTAAAAACATAGATTTTACCTACTACATGTATACAACAATGTTACATATAGCCACTGCTCCAGGGTGATCTATTGATTAACAATTATAGTAATATTGGTCACATATGTTGAGAAATAGGAGGATATGAAGAGTATCATCATAGTAGAAATGCAAGTAATTTAGTTGAAAATCAGGACATAATTGTCTAAACTATAGATTTGTTTACCCAAAGACACATTTTCTGTGTCTGAGACAAATGTTAGAAGTGTTAGGATTGACAGTCATCTGTTATACATATCTGCCTTATTGTGCCTTATTATGAGGACTAGCTAGGACATTACTCTTGAAAAGGGCCAGATCAGTGGAGTTGATGATCTAGGGGGCTAATTCTAATACTATTTGTAGATATTATTTCATAACAAAAAAACATTGCCAAAGTCATGACAGTCATCAAATCAAATGCCAAGGGTCTTCCTATTGACAACTTAGCATCCTCTGCAAATGCGTCAAAAGGGTGATCATATTGATGACAATGGTCCTCACTTATGATCACTTTAAAGATCACCAGGGTACTACCCCTTGACACAATCAAAATGACCACCCTAAAGTCTTCACTATAGTGAGTACTTATTTAGCATAGTGTTTTCAGTGCATGAGTGTGTAAAAGCAACCTCGATGGATCTGCATGCATGGTCAATCCCAACTGCATAAGCTAATGCTTATTGTACAAGTATATTTATACATTGGTGACATGATTTTGCTTTTAATTGTACTGCATGTGAATTGAGATTTGTGCAGATTTCATAGACCACTGAAGGTACTAAAGCAGTAGCAATAACAAGAAAATACTCCAGGAAGACACGAAACGTTAATTAATATGCAGGTAGCATTCATTATTATGAGAAACATTATCACAGCATGTATTTTAAAACTAGTCTAGATATGGATCTTCAAACTGTGGCTGTTACTCCCTGTCGCCAGTCTAGACCAGCTTGGTGTGAACATTTGAAGTCTTTCAAGTCTTAAGAAAACAGCAGCAAGGAAGCCATTTGGCAAATTCCTGGAAAAAGGGGGTTTAGAAAGTTTACAACACCAACGTAATTGTAAATCACGGGCAAAGAAAGTTTTGAAAGAAGAAAAACAATTAGGAGTAGCTTGGGTTTGTAGTGCAAGGTAAAAGTGGGATTTATGGTTCACTGGGGGAGGAACATGTGGGGCTTCTTCTCCTAAATATACCCCCAGGGCTAAAATGCATGTCTAAACCAGCATTACACTATTGTACCAATGACTACACTGGGGTGTTCAAAACTTTCAACTTATAGGGAAGGACATTCAGTGGTTCTTTTTACGTCATTGACCCCCCACCCCCCCCCCCCCCCACCCCACCCCCACCCCCAATGGGGAAATAACTATAGTAGATAGGCTGCTCTAAGAACATTGTACAACATTGCCATTGTCGGTTAATCATTACCGGGTAGTAATTTGACTTAAATGTGTGGCTAGATTTACTTGATGTATTGATGAGTACAAATGTATAACCTACTAATTGATTAGGATGTCACATCATCATAACCTATAACCCTGTATCCCTGTAGGATAATGTGCAGGAAGATTTAAATAGCTCTACTGCTGTGACAACCACTTCTTATATTGGGTTCAAGGGACGCATGCAAGGGAGCTCCCATACATAGCTTTTAGGCTGCAATGCAGATTTCCCAGAAGAGTACTGAGTAGATCTATAATACATAGTTTAGGGCCCTTGATGCTCCTCCCTCTCCTCCTCCCCCTTATAGGGAGTGGTCATCATCTAACGTTGGTGGTGGGGGGAGAAGGGGGCAAAACTATCAACCTCCCCTTTTTGAAAGCAAAATCCTTTATCATTTTTCTTAAAAGAATTTAAGAGGATGATTCAAAAGGGGTCAGAATCTTTTGGCCTGCGTTTTGATCCTATTTTGAGGAGCGAGGGTATAGCTGGTGACTCCCCACTCCCCCTTCCCCGCGATGTTAAATAATGACCATTCCTTTATCCCTACTAGTACTACTCAACCCCCCCCCCCCCCCACCCCTTACCACACACACAGAGCCCCTTGCCGCTCCACTGTTCGGCACATGCCCCAAATTCCGCCACATAACACCCAGCTATCGCCAGGTCCCCTTTGAAGTTCGCCGCCCCCCGCTTTTTGCCGCGGCTGATCCCCCCCTCAAGCAAACACTCTGCGCCGCCCAGCGTCCGCCGCCCGGCTTGCGACCAAACAAGCTTCAAAGGCGGCACATTTCAGGCTACACCGCCCGCGTTCATTTGGCGGGAGGGGAAGTCGCCTGGCGCGTATTATGGGCCGGGGAGGAGGGCGTGCTCTCACTGAAGGCCGGCAGTGTTGTTGTGTTTGTAAAGGGCTTCGGTGTGCGGCCACGGGCTCCGCGGGAGCTTTTTAACTCATTGGGGGTCCCAGCTTAACCCCTGCTTGCAGGAAACTTGTTGTAAATCTCAATAATTCTCTGCATGAAAAACACTGAAATATTCCAGATACAACAGCAAAAATTCAAAGTAATATTACTGGCTCATCTTGGAGTAAGTTTCAGTGGAATTAATTTTGATTTGGGATTTTGGCGCGAAAATGGGAGGGTTTTAGTGAAATGTCGTCCAGGTTGGTGAAAATGTCGTCTGCGATTTTGCCGCCTTCTGTTGGCTACATCCCCCGAGGCGCGGGGCGGGTAGCGGGTATTAACAGACATGTGCGCCGCCTTCTCTACCCCTCCCTGCTACAAAAACACTTCAAAACTTTGTACACCTCCCCAACCAAGTCTGAAATGAAAACAAAATTCTTCGCCACGAGCCGCCTTTGAAGTCGGAAATCCCGACGTAAAACCGCGCTGAGGTGAGTGGTGGCGGGCCTCTGAACTTGTTGCTTTGCAGTGAAACTGTTTTCTCTCTCTCACCTTTTTCTTGTGTTCTGGGCTACCACCCCTTTCTTTTCCTCCTCAGTACTAAGCCTATTTCCTCGCCTACACGCGGTATTTCCGTCCCTATGGTGTACCCATGTGTGTCTTACCCACGGTGGTCCCTCCTCGTGGAAAGTTTCACCCACACTCAAATACAATTTTAAAAAAGGAGGGAGAGTGTTTGAAGTCGGCGTTATTGAATGGTGTGTTTTATTTCACGACGTGTGCCATGGTTTCACACCTATTCATTCTGAGGATCCAAATCTACACAACATCATGTCGGCGGGGGTCGGCGGGGGGGGGGGGGGGGGGGGGGGGGCTCAACTGAGAGTTCCAGAAAAGTGCTTTGAACTCAGTTAAAATGTAATGCTTCATAATTAAAGTTCCAACATTGAAGTGTCTGTGAAATATTCAGAATCATTTGACTTAAATGTTAATCTGGTATCAGTGATATATATGAACTTGGGATATGAATTCATTATGGATTATTCTGTGAAGTAAAGTACCTTAATTATATCTCAAATAGGGTCATCTAGTATTGTTCTTTTCACAGAAGCCTCCCACAATTTTTTTTTGAAAATATTAGAAAAATTGTACCAGCCCCCCCCCCCCCCCGCAGGTAAGCTAACCCTTCCCACCACCATACCTCTACACTAGGAGCGTCCACTTCAGGGGGAGGAGAGTGGGAGGGGTAGGGGAGGGGTAGGGGAGGGGCACGCAGGGGCGGGGGTTATCCAACCATGATAGGGTCGGTAAGATAACAAAGCCCCTTATCAGTCCGCACTTCACGCCGACAAGCCCCGGCTTTATCTCACGATAAGTCCCGCCCCACGTCACCCCCACCTCCCCCGGCCAATCCCCCCAGGCCACCGCCGCCTCTTTGATCTCACAAATCCAATTATTTATGTATATAAGTCTGCGCGTTGGCGATTACGCAGGGAGTGGTGGAAGGTGAGAGGAGAAGGAAGGGGAGGTGTGGCTGGGAGTGGGAGGTGTGTGTGAGTGGGGGGGGGGGGGTACTCTAATTTAGCCCTTTAAGGGCCGCATAGTGCCTGTGGTCGTCATGATGCATGAATGGAGCCCTGGTGAATAGATACTCATGACTACGACAGTTCAAGAGTGTACCAGACATAAGGTTGTCATGATGCTTGAATGCATCACTGGTGAGTTACTGGCCAGGGCTGCTTTCATGCCCCGGGATTCATGCGTTACGATCATTGGGAGTATATCAACCACTTGAGGTCGGCATGATTCTTGAATGCAGCACTGCAAGTTACTGGCCAGGGCTGCATTCATGCATCATGAAGAGCCTTCGGGAGTGTATCAACCATATGAGGTCGGCATGATGTATAAGGTACTCGACAGGCTGCATTCATGCATCATGACGACCACTGACATATCACATTGTTAAATAAAGCAGTATGCGGTCCTTAAAGGGCTAATAACGCCAAATAATCAGTGCCATTATGGGCACCAACAAACACAGTGCTTCTTTACCAGCGTCCCCGACCGGTAACCAGTCCCGCGCCTCCCGCACTCACGGCCGCCGCGCGCTCTGATTGGTCGGCGGCACACATCAAAGCGTCCCGGGGCGTGCTCTGATTGGCTGCGGCGAGATCAGAGACGCTGCGGTCTGAGAGGAGAGGTGGTGGTGTTATAGAAGGGCCGTCAGACAAATAATAGCAGCCCAGAGTGGGGGAGGTTCAGTGGTGTACAGGGCTGTACTAGTACTGTAACAGAGGCCACCCTTCAGCAGACGACATTTGGACTTTGGAGGAAGCAGACGACAATTCACTCACACTGGTAGTGCCTTATAACTCAGGTTATGATCGCTGACATACACTAGGACATCTTGGAATTACCCATACTCAAACTACATTTTAAGAGTTTAAATTGACTGGGATAGTCTCCCCTGGCTTTTCTTACTGTGACAACCTGTTGGTCAATGAGGGATACGTCATTGACGGTTGATCATCTAGTCTGAGTGACCACTACGTCATCGTCACCATGGCAACCGCTGTACTCGGATCCTCCTCATCCCGATACCCCCACCACGCTGGCCTGCCCTTCATGCCGGTGAGTATTGTGTTAGAGATTGATACACTGATACTAGATCTCAGATACCACCATCACTTAACTGCAAGTTAGCTTTGTCTTTGATAGAGATCTGTAGGCTGATGAGTGATTTGATTGGAAGCCGGGTGCATTCATGATTTCTGAAAGCATTACCAACATCTTAACACCTACTGGTGTTTACAATGTTAGACTGCGTTAGGATACCAATATACAATAGGAAAGTATAGAGTACCAATATATATGACCCTTGTACTAAGGGATGGATATACGTTAACAGGCAGCTACACAATTGATTTGTATCATAACCATATCACTTTATCAGTGGGTCAATCAGTGAGGAATCGTGTTCTGTTGTCTACCATCTCTGCACCTGTCGTGCTAGTGGCACCACGTCTCTGTCTGTGTCACAATGCAGGCTCTATCTGTAGACTTCTATCCTTGTGTCAGATATGGCGACTAGCTGATACCCTTACCAAGTCACAAAATCTGGTGGGTTTTTTTGACAATTTTTGAGTGAGTAAAGTTTCAGACTGAGGAGCCTGTAGCTGGCGTGGTTTGTCCGGGGGGAGGGGCGGGTAGTGAGGCAGGTCTCCCCGGCACCTGGGGGGCCTGGTCCCGGGGGAGGAGGAGGGGGGCCCGGGAGGAGGATCCCCCCAGTAACGGTCCACATTGTATGGAATGATCCAAGACTTGAGCCTGTCATTCTGAGTGAGATGAACGAGCTGACATTACCCTGCAGACTGCTATGTTCTAGCCTATAAGGATTAGGATGATGCCCCGTTGATGCATATCAAATTTTAGTGCAATACAGGAATATTTATCGCTGATAGCTTTGAGTTGATACATTTACTAAATGATGATTTATTAGAATCCAGGGACTTAATGATGATAGGTGGACGAAGGCCGGGGGGGGGGGTTATATTATTATTATAATTGTATATATTTTAATTACAACATTCATAGAAATAAATAGTCCATTAAATTCCGCCCTTTAAAATAGTTGACAGTGACAGTGAAATAGTTTGCAGGGAGGGGGGGGGGGCAATATCGCGACATAGGTGACATCATTTTTCCATCCCTCACATCTCTGGGTAACAAACAGTTTTATACGTCCAAATCCCTCCAAATTCAAATCAACATATGAAGAGGTTACTTGGCATGTATGCGTATTAGGGATCCGAGATCAATCTCGAGAGTGGACCTGCGTAAAAACTGTGGTTGTAAGAGTCTTGTGACAAGACGCAAAGAGAATCTCATCTGTTTGATGCATAAGTTTGCGCAAAACCCGGATAATGTAATTATACCTGTAAGGGCCCTGAGAAGCAACGTTAAGGTGAAGCTAAAACTACAGCGCCCTGGTGGAGCTCTATATAGTAAGAGTCCACAATATAGGGGATTCCTACTCTGGAATAAGGTAGATGGTGAACTACAACGCCTTGTGTGTCACGGAAAATTTATCAATGAGATCAAGAAATGAGAAACTGCAAAAAGTAATTTACCATTTATATAATGCTGTATTGACTACAATTGTAATTACATTTATGTAGTTGTTTTGTGAAAGTAGTTTATGTTCTTGTTGTTATTATTATTATTTTATGTAACAACTGGACCCTGATGAATATGACTGCCAAATGAATGTCTAGGGCAATGGATTGTTGTGACTTAAAACAGCTGTGATGAATGATGTGATAGTGGTTGACTGGATTACCCTGTACCGTAATTCCCAACGTAAGTCGTCTAGTCAGGAATGAATTGTCGTTGTACCCCGCATCCTGAATACATGTCCCTAAAGCTTTGTGTCTGCTTGTATGTATGTTGATGAATATATGTTTGGGTGTGGTTGTATCTATGGTACTGAAGTGTATTTTTACACCAGAAATATGGAATCATGTACTCCGGTATCTTGTTGGCTGTAATCGAAAGACACTACCGGTTAGTGGATTTGTGCCAAATAAAAATAATTCAAACTCAAACTCAAACTTGGGGAAACCGGTATCGCCATTTGTGAACGTTCCCTTAGGTCCCCTTTAATTAAGTTGTATTATCGGCCGATATTAGCGGCATTATCAGTCACAGGAGGACGGCCTGATAGCGTACATACCCTCACACACCTAATAAGGTTATGGGTATCTTCTGTTATCACAACACAATAGCATCAATGTGTTGTTCATCTAGATCTATGGCAGTAATCATACATTTGTTAATTATTTCATTTTTAGGGTTGGTATCATTTTTGTTGGTGATTCATCTATACTTCTATTTGATAGGAATATAGACATTATAGGAATAATGGCCACCCACTCTTGAAATAAATGATATTTGTGTTGGACTTCATACCCCCGCCCCCCATACCACCACCACCTCCTTCAAAATCCTGGACACGCCCCTATCAGTGTTTGTAGGCATATCATGATATCATGGAAGCTGATGGCCAATTTAATACATAACATCCAATGGGGATGCAGTTCATGAAGATATATATAATTAATAATTATCTAAATATCACATATATATAGTTCATTGCTGGGCTAAAGGATTTTATATACTACAGGTATTAGACTTTTATAGGGGACCCTCTCATTACATGTTGGCACCCATTTTCTTTAAAAAAAATATAATAACACATGGAAAGACCTTTGCCAGTCTAATACTGACTCAGTGTTCCCACCAATAAATCCTAGTCACGGCCGAGACTCTACTATGTGGTAGAGTCTCGGTGCCCGACACTACCTTTTGCTTAGACTGGCAAAGCTGCGCTACGTAATGGCCGGAAGTGCAGAATTGTATGTTTACAAGTGGTCAGTGTGTATACTTAGAGATAAAGCTGTGTTAATCCAAACCCAGCGAGTCTTCATTTTGACCATATCTAGCCATTTGCCAAAGATTGAAACAAAATTCGCCTGATTTAATGTGATAGAAGAGCTGGAAATTTTCGAGATGGGCCTCCCGTTCTCCCTGCCACCATCTTTGTTTTGAAACAACAAACGACCGCATGGCCTTTTAAAATGGCATTTTCGTCAGGTTAGAAAATTATAATCTCAGGAAAAAGTACCCAGCGTTCAAGGGAAGAGCTTCCCCTATTCAGGAAAAAAAGAATTAGAGAAATCGGTTGAGGAATAAAGCCAGGGAAGTGCGCCCAAAGTTGGGGCGCACCTATTACAAAAATATCGGCCTCGGGAAGCTCAACACAAGGAGAGCACCTATCAGCCTCTGAGCGATCACTTGTTTTGAGCTAGTTCAACTAATAAATCCCCAATATGTGTATAACACCAGGCCCCTGGCACGTCTAGCCTTACTAGTGTGTATACCCGTGGGTTGTACGTGTCGTCTGCCCCGCCCCGCCCCGCCCCAGCACACACCTGGGAGCACCGTCTGTTTACCTGGCCCCTTTGATGTCGCCGCCTACCGGTGCACCTTACAGGTAGGGGACGCCCACAAGTGCCTCTAATATCGCTCACCGTGTGTGCACATATTATCGCCCACCCACCATGGGAGAGCCAGCGGATCAGGGGAGGATGGGAGGGGGCAAGGGGTTTAACCATTTACCTGTAGATTCTGATTTATCTCATTTCTCACGAGCTTGGGGTCTTTCAGTTTATATATGAATATTTATTGTGGTAACCACCCTGTATTTTAAGAAGTAAATATAAATGGCGTTAGGTATCAACAGAGATATGTCGGTGTTGCTTACATTCTTTTAATAGGGCATCAATGAAGTTCCTCCAGTCCAACCTCGATAATAAGACTATATTATTATGTCTATATCTAGAGAATGAGTAAGAAAGAGCATAATTAATCTCACATCTCGGATACTATCATGCTCTCAAATCACAGCTGAAATATCCAGGGGTTAGACAACTAGTTGAAGCGTTGTGAAACCAGTGGTTCAGATGGTATCTAAGTAAATTCAAACATAAAATGTCTCAAAGGTGAAGAAATCCAAGCCAAGTTTCTTGTACTTTCTTCCCAGTCACTGCCAGACCCAGAGTGTATACAGTAGGCATCATTCCCACAAACCCCTTTTTTCCCGCCAACTTCAGAAGCCGTCAAAGTTTGTCGTCTGCTTCTGTCGGCGCCTTTGATCCGGGTACTTGATGATCACGTGGTCTGCACCATCCGGGACCTTATCTCTTGATCCTGGATCAACTCTCCACAGCCTTGGGCTCACACTCTCCTGGCGGAGGTTTAGTCCATCGTCGGGGCCCTTAGAAGTGTACCGCTATCGGGCCCACACATAGACCGTCCTACCAAGGGTCTGTTTACTGGGGATATCCCCAGATAGGCCTCATGATCCTCCCCACAGCATCTGTTTTAATAGAATAGGGGTTGGCAATGTGTTGAGGCTTTAGTTTTCTGATGTAGTCTAAAGAAATGGCCTGGTCCGACATGGTGTATATATACATGGGAAAATGAATATATCTATCCCCACCTTCTCCTCCCAGGGTCCCACTGGATGTTGAATAAAACTATGTTGATCGATTCTTTATTCTTGAAATATTGATATGTTTCTAAAATGTACTGTCCCCTTTTGTTTAGTTTTGTCATGTTATGGCCTTGTAGTTGTAGCTATGACAACACTGTTTGATCAGTAGCACATGATCTAGATATGTCATGTTATATAGCATGCATGAGTCAGGAAGTATGAAGATACCAAACGTATTCAACTAGATTATATCAAAACAATTTAAATAAAAAGTAATAATCATATTAAATCAAATGTTTTTTTTTACCTGAAGAAACTTAACTTGGTATCATGTTTATATCATTGGATTCTCAAGAAAAACATTATACTGAGTTAAATGATTAAATCTAGTAATATACATTTATCAAAATATTGTAATGACTAAATGATTGAATCTTGAATTACACACTTTTATATTGACTAAGGCCTATAACTAATGTGTTGTTCCTTGTGTTGTTGCAGGCTCCGTACCTACCGACCCCTCACCATGGGGAGCAGCACCCGCTCACACTACTCGCCGCCACCTGTTCACGAGTAGGTCACATGCCCGGTCACATGGGTCACTTCACAGGTCACATGGGTCAAGGTCACATCACTCAAGGTCACAGTGTCTTCCAGCCTCGTCCTCAGTTGGCCTGGCCGATGGGAGCACCGACATCGTCGAATATTACGTCGCCGATGACGTCACCGATGATGTCATCGGCGATGACGTCGCCACTTAGTCCACGTATGCAGACGGTGGCCGATGCACAGGCGCAGGCGGCACGGACTACGGCGGCCATTTCTGCATTCAGCGACCTCCAGACACACCGAGCCAAGATGGCACAGGCCCACCAGCAGGCCGCATTCGCACACGCACAAGCCACAGCCGCAGCCCACGCACAGCAAGCCCATGCACAGCAGGCCCATGCACAGGCCCATGCACAGGCCCATGCACAGGCCCATGCCCAGGCTCAGGGTAGTCCTCCAATGGCACATCCCCGCCTGGCCCATCCACATGGACTTCTAACTATGTCACCAGGTTCCCCCAACATGCCCACGCCAGCATCCAACATGGCCGCTGCAGCCAATATGGCCACTGCAGGACTTCCTGTTCGGCCGCCCCCACACCTACAGCTGTCTCCACCGGCTGCGGCAGAGGCCGAGGCCCCCTGGTGGAGCATCCAGTCATCACCATCCCCCTCCCTACCTCTGTCCCCAGGGTCCTCCTGTGGGGTCCCTCCCTCAGTGATCTTTGGGCCTGCCTCAGGTTGCTCTTCCCTCCCGGGTTCCGCTTCAGACTCGATATTCACTGGACGACCCACAGTGGCCACTGCACGCCGGTGTCGTCGATGCCGCTGCCCCAACTGTCAGAACGCGACGCCCGGTAGTAATGGCTCCAAGCGGAAGCAGCATGTGTGTCACCTCCCGGGGTGCGGGAAGGTGTACGGCAAGACCTCTCATCTCAAGGCACACCTCCGCTGGCACAGCGGTGAGCGGCCATTCGTCTGTAACTGGTTATTCTGCGGGAAGAGTTTCACTCGCTCAGACGAGCTGCAGCGGCATTTACGGACCCACACGGGGGAGAAACGCTTCGTGTGTCCGGACTGTGGGAAACGCTTCATGCGCAGTGACCACCTCTCTAAGCACATCAAGACACATGAGATGAAGGGCTCCGGTACCAAACCAACCAGAGGCAGCGACGGGGAAGATGAACTCATCGAGGAGACCAGCCATGATACATCCGGCACCGGTTCCATGTCAGACTCTGAGTTAATCGATGTCGAACTTGATGTATGCAGCAACTCAGATTCTGAATCAGACTCTGACATTGAGGAAGACATTGAAGTCTCATAGACAAATATTGTACTTCAAACATTGTTGAAAGTGTTGTTTTAACTGTTGAATGTTTTGCTACGGAAGGGTCTCTTACTCTAATAGAAGTGATATTGTGTCTTGATTTTCTCAAAATGGTAGAGAATATGATTCTGAACACTTGAATGTTTACTTAACCTTTTAAAGACATTAATGCATAATATGATGTCATCAAACACTGGAGTGCCTTGAGAGGAATATAAACCAGATTCTAACCTGATTGCAGGCTGAATTAGCCTTCATGTGTGATTGTAACGAATGCAAATAATGATAATGTGCTTGATTAACCATTCCTAGATTGGAAGTGGCGATTCTCCCATTTATGTGCCTTGCTCTTGAAATGCAACTACATTGTACCTTATTACTACCATCAAGACCATTTGCTATTAAACAATTGTATATATGTGTGTTTTGATATTCTATAAACGACATTTTGCTTATTGTTTAGCAAAAATTGAATTTTGAACGTGCCTTTAAGATACTACATGGAGATACAATGTTCTTTTATATGTATATTCAAAATGTGATCCCCGCACCCTGAGTAAGGTATATGTATAGGCCATACCATGACATTGTTATATTATCATAAATAAGATGATCCAAAATATTAATGGATATTGATAGACACACATGATCTGTCCAAGCTAATGCTAAGCAGATGACAAGATGAGAAAAATATCTAATTTTGTTACACATTGTACATATTTGTATATAAACCTAAACTTGCCTGTGATACTGATTGAAAACGTCCATGTTGTATGTAAATTACTGACTGATAATGGACATTATGAGGCAGCAGATTTGTCTTGGAAAATAAACTGATGTTACTGCATAATACAAGGAAAAACTGCTATTTTTCTTGAATAAAACTTGAAAATCTAAATAGGCTTGTTTCTACCTTCATCTAGACACAGTGATAATGTTTTCTATAAATATTTCAATATCAACAACCTAATGAGCACATCTGATTCTCTGCCCATTGATAGATTTTATTCATAATTTGTGGCAATACTGATCTAATATTTGGTTACCCATATCGATGGCCATAATTAAACCCACAGTAATAGCCTTTAATAATAGATTACATGGTTTGCCCTACCTATTGTCCCAGTTAAACCCTAGTAGCACACATAGTCTCAACCCTATAGGATCTTTATATGGATTATCATAACAGTAACCATAATAGCACACATGGCTTCCCATAACAACACCCCTAGTAGCGCACATAGCATCCCATAACAACACCCCTAGTAGCGCACATGGCTTCCCATAACAACACCCCTAGTAGCGCACATGGCTTCCCATGACAACACCCCTAGTAGCGCACATGGCTTCCCATAACAACACCCCTAGTAGCGCACATGGCTTCCCATAACAACACCCCTAGTAGCGCACATGGCTTCCCATGACAACACCCCTAGTAGCGCACATGGCTTCCCATAACAACACCCCTAGTAGCGCACATGGCTTCCCATAACAACACCCCTAGTAGCACACATGGCTTCCCATAACAACAGCAGCCCAACATCATTGGCTTCCCATACTTACAACACTAGTAGCACAGATGGCTTCCCATAATAGTAACCATAGAAGTATACATGGCTTCCCATTCTTTCAATCCTGATAGTGCACATGGCTTCCCATAATGATATTACAGTGAACCTAAAAGCATACATGGCTTCCCATAATGACAATCCTGGTATCACACATGGCTTCCCGTTAATTACAACCCTAGTAGTGTATATGGCTTCCGATAGCAACAGCCTTAGAAGCACATATGGCTCTATATTCTGGGGGGGGGGGCTGTGCAGGTGGATGTGGCTGCTCTTGTGCTCTGTACTCTTTGGCTCCCGTGGGACTTTGCAGAGAGTGGTGACTGCTCTTAGTGCTCTGGAGCATTTTTCTCTATGGTAATCATGGGCAAATGTGTCTTTCCACCATTGGAGAAATGCAATCATACTCGTGAGGTAACTCGTTTAACTTTCTGAAACATAATAAAAGTTAAGAATTATGCGTATAATAAACACCCAAACGTGCTCGTTACCACAATATTTCTAAGTGGAAACATGCTCGTTTCTAAAGAGAAAAAGGCCCCAGTACTCGTTGGCTCTGTCGTGGTGCTGTGCAGATGGCAGTTGTTGCTCTTAGAGCTCTGTACTCTTTGGCTGTACCACAGGGCTGTTGAGACACCCTAGAGCCACACATGGCTTCCCGTTAATTACAACCCTAGTAGTGTATATGGCTTCCGATAGCAACAGCCTTAGAAGCACATATGGCTCTATATTCTGGGGGGGGGGGCTGTGCAGGTGGATGTGGCTGCTCTTGTGCTCTGTACTCTTTGGCTCCCGTGGGACTTTGCAGAGAGTGGTGACTGCTCTTAGTGCTCTGGAGCATTTTTCTCTATGGTAATCATGGGCAAATGTGTCTTTCCACCATTGGAGAAATGCAATCATACTCGTGAGGTAACTCGTTTAACTATCTGAAACATAATAAAAGTTAAGAATTATGCGTATAACAAACACCCAAACGTGCTCGTTACCACAATATTTCTAAGTGGAAACATGCTCGTTTCTAAAGAGAAAAAGGCCCCAGTACTCGTTGGCTCTGTCGTGGTGCTGTGCAGATGGCAGTTGTTGCTCTTAGAGCTCTGTACTCTTTGGCTGTACCACAGGGCTGTTGAGACTGAAGTGACTCTAAGTGCTCTGTATTCTTTGGCTGTACATTGGGGTGGCTGCTCCGTCTTACTGCTCTGTACTCTTTGGTTCTGTTCAGACTGAGTTGGCCGCTACATCTTAGCACTCACTGTGACTCAGTACTATAGGCGTCTAGCCGGTTGCATTATTAACCAATAAGATAATTCCCTGGCCTTCACTGCAGAATTCTTAGGGGGCATTATATAACAGCCTGTACCCATTGTGATTGCTGTATCAGGGCATATCTCGCCAGATCGGCAGATCAAGCAATGGTGCCCCCTACTAAGGAATCTGCAACCTCGGTATTGGCTGTACCATGAGGTTGCTACATCTTAGCACTCAGTACTCTTTGGCTTACCGTTGAGGCTGCTACATCTTAGCACTCAGTACTCTTTGGCTGTACCGTGAGGCTGCTACATCTTAGCACTCATTACTCTTTGGCTGTACCACAGCCTGCTCAGACGGAGGTGGCGGCTGCTGTCACGACCAGCCCTGGCCCTGTGGACACTGATTACAAACACGGCTCCTGCCGCTCCCTTTGATCTCATGGCGGCATGCTTTGATCTCAGGGTGTGCATTTCAAGTGTGGAATCAGGGGGCGGGCTGCTCCTCCCCCTCTCCGGCTACTCCTCCTCCCCAGTGGCCTCCCCCCCTCCTCTAACATCTCCTCCTCCTCCTGATCCCTCCAATGCTAACCCTTTAAGGCCCGCATAGTGCTGTACTTCCCTGTGTTGTCATTATGTATGAATGTAACTCACCAGAGCTCACCGCGTTTTATGGGTAAAGTTTGTTCCAATCCAAATGTAAATAGAGCCGGGTATTATAAGCAGGGAGGGGTGCAGGGAAGAGAGGCAGGTTGAGTGACTAACCCTCGCCTGGGAACTGAAGGGTAGAGAGGCTTAGGCCACCTTATTTTGATAACTTACAAATGTACAGACTTTTACACCAACTATTTTGGGTGGAGGTGGGCCAAAAAAAGAGAGAAGGCTGCACTATATGATATACGAGGGGAGTCGCATCCCAAAATTTTCCAGCGGCAAGAGAGGGGAAAACGCATGGGAAATCCCTCTTCTGGCTACCCAATAAAAGAATATTGAGAAATAATATCTCCAACTTGAAAGGTCTAATGTTGAATGTCTGCTGGTCAGCATCTACATTTTCTGAAAAGTATCACAGCGAGCAGGGGTTAAACATTTTTTAAAGGGCACTGACTGAAAAAACTTAATTCAGGGGGGGGGGGGGGTTGGTGGATTTTCGCATGAGTGGGTCAAATTTTTTTTTGGTCCCCCCGCGAGAGGGGTCGAAATTTTTCAGTCCCCCCCTCCAGGCAGGTTGAAATTTAGTGCGGTCGACCCCTTTGAGCTATAGTAACGCGCAGGCTTTTCCGCTAAAAAGGGGTGTAAATTTCTTGGTCCCCCCCTCAGGAGGGGTCCAAATTTTTTCGGCCCCCCCCCCTTCAAGGGGGCAAAATTTTTTTGGTCCCCCCCCAAATCCACCAACCCCCCCCCCCCCTGTTGTTAAAAAATGACCACTCCCTTAAAGGACAATAGGGTAGGCTAACACGAACTTGTCTTGTGATAACATAAGGCTTATTTCATTACCTTTGACATAACGTCCCAAACTAAGCAACTTGACTAGGGGGTGGGGCTGGAAGCACATCCAACAGGGCAGGAGGGTGGGCGATTTGAAGCGTCGTAAGTGATGAAAAAAGATTCAGACACGATTTGATATATTGTATTTTTGGTCTATTTGTGCCCCATTTTTGGGTGGTCAAAAAATGGCCGCATGTCTGCTGCCCCCCTCCTCCTGTTTTCTGTAACGCCTATATTGTGCCATTGCTGTGGTGGTACCCCTCCACATACTGACTAGTCTAATACATTGCTTTTTGCTCACCAGACTCTGCAAACCAGACACAGCATCCTCAAGTTGAATGCTTTGGGGGCATATAAGAATTCAGCTGCTGATATTCCATATCAGGTGTTCAACTTTGGCAGCGTAAGAAAATGTTGACCCAATAAATGTTGACAGAACAATGTACCAAATGTACTGAAACAACGTTAAAATGTACATCACAAAATAGGGGTGTGAACGACCCCTGGATCCGCGCATGAAAGGTGTGTAGTGTCGGTGGCGGCCTCCACCCCCCCCCCTCCCCACTTCAACTTGAGGGAGGGGGGGGGGGAGGGGCAAGTATGTTTGTAAATGTAAAATTCTTAAAATCTTCTTGAAAGACAAGCTGCCTCAGAACACATGTATTTAGATGTAAAATTACTAAATCTTCTAACCACTCTGGATGGATTAATTTAAAAGTCAAATTCCAAAATCTTCCTGGTGCCTGCGGCCCCAAGACCCCATCTTTGTAACTTCCTCCAACACCATTCAGGTTAAACTGCAAGATGTATTTTGCCTTAATAAAACAATTAAGCTCAAACACAAACTCAGCCCCCTCCAATTTTATCCACCTCCTCTGCAATGAGGGCTAACACAAAGGGCCAACAGGGCTTTCTCCAAGTTGGGGGGTTGTTAACGTTACTCTTGTAAGCCAGTCACTTATTCCAGATTTTAAATGGCGCATATTATAATTTTCAATATCACTGTGGCCCTACCCCCGATATATCGCGTTGGTAAAGTATACTGAGTATACTTGCTCAAGTCCTAGAATTTGAATAAAGGTTAAAAAAACAAACTTTTCTCAACTATACTTTTCTCAACTGTCTAATTCTAGACTTGCTCAAGTCCTAGAAGTTGAATAAAGACAAAAAAAAAAATACTTTTCTCAACTATACTTTTCTCAACTGTCAGGGGAGGGGAGGAGGAGTGGGGGGGGGGGGGGGGGCGGGGGGTAGTGTGTGGTGGAGTAGAGTTCTCACTGATGCAGGCCAGTCTATATACTGAGTTATGATTATCTATGGGCCTATACATTCAAAATGTAAATATGACAGAGAATCAGACAAGAACATGGTTACGAAACTTTGAGGGTATGGATTTTGTACCCAGGAATAACAATAAAGAAATAAATTTAAAAAAGAATCCGACCCCAGTGTATCACTATTCCTCCAAAGTCTCAGGCTAACTCCATATTAGACTGGCCTGCATCAGTGGGAGCTCTACTCCGCCATGCACTACCCCCACCCCCTCCTCCTCCCCTCCCCTGGTTGTTCCCACTAGAATTAGACAGTTGAGAAAAGTTTAGTTGAGAAAAGTATGTTTTTTGTCTTTATTCAAATTCTAGGACTTGAGCAAGTCTAACTCCATATGTGACAACAGGAACCGGAAACAATGCTAATTGGATGCAGCGTCCCCTCCTGCGTCTCTCAGGCCATTTACAAAATGGCCGCCACAAATGAATCCCACACACGAGAAGTATTTTGATTCCTGCAAAACAGCAGCTGTTGCAAAACTCGTGTTTTGTCTTCACTGATGTGGACGTCATGGACGTGGTGTCATCACAAGTGGCGGCCATTTTGTTTTTTAAGTGGCGCCATCTCGCGGTTTTCTTTGAAGGCGGAGGTGGTAACATTAGGTAAACAGAAGATAGTGTTGTGACACCTGCAGTACGGACCACCCTTACTGAGGGGAGAAGAGCTTACTCCTCATCTCCACAGCCTCCCACAGAAAGGCCCTGGTAACCCCCACTACGACCTTGAACTTGGACTTTTGCTGGGTTTGGGCAATCCCTGTTGTTAGCTTGGGCCAAATGAAAAAAAGTTTTGTTTCAGGTAACATGGCAAGAAACTCTAGGGTCGGTAGGTCGAATTTCTTTTCCTTTCTTTTTTACTTCCCCTCTAAAATTGATCTCAAAAGAGTGTAAAAATGGGGAGATTTTTTCCAAAATTTTGTAAACCTAGGATTGACCCCAAAAAAGTATTAAAATTGCATTAAAAAAAACGTAGGGTCGGCCCTGTTTAGATAGGGTCGCTTGGGTGACCTGAAACAAACCATTTTTTTGGGGCCTTGGAACCAGCGAACATGAACCGGAGTTGGAACCAGAAAGTCTGGTAGGAAAATCCCCAGCACTGCTTTTTGGTTCCTGTTAACTTTCCCAACATAACAACAGGAATGTCTGGAATTGCCGAAATCCAGCAAAATTCAAGTTCAAGGTCATAGCGGTGGTTACAAGTGCCATTTTGGTGTAATGGCGCGTCGGACAAGTGTAAGGGAACCTGTGCACAGACGGGGTGAGTAAATAAACTCAGAGGAAGGCTACATTTGTCTTGGTGTTGGGGAGGTCTGGATTGAGGTGGGGAGGAGCAAGACAAGAGAGAAACAGCTAGGAATTGGGGTGTGGTTGAAGATGGATTGAGAAGATATAATGTGTGTGTCGTGGTGAATATATGGATGGGTGTTTGTAGAAAACTGCATGCCACATAACAAAGAATACGTTACTTTACGTCAAAATAACGTTTTTTACGTCATACAACGTTTGGCCAATACCAAGGAGCTATAAAGAAACTTTTCTGAGACGTTATATAACGTTTTTTGTTACTGGGATGGCATCTCACATATTTATGAAAATACCTAGGAACGGGGGACCTTAAAGTTAGTCATCATTGTTTGGGATATGGCAGGAAATACCTCTATGAAATTCCAATCAAATACTCATACCACACTCTCATGCACCTGAAATGGTCGATACACGCCCACAGCTGCTGGCTCAGTAGTTGGAATTCTCAAATAATTGTCTGATTTCAGGAAATTGTTTTTTAATGGGACTATCGTACAGTTACTTGATATTCTTAGTAGAATCAGTGAGTTGCGAGTTGTTGTGGTAATTAACAACTCATTGCAGGTACTTTTAAGATCATCGAGTGGGGCGCACAGGAGTTGTGCAACCATGATGTGTATCAAGTAACATGATGTGTAGTACTACACATCACGGCTGATCATGTAAACGTGATGTGTATAAAAATGTGTACATGTAGTAATAATCCAACCGTGATGTGTACTATAATGTGATGTGTAGTAACCTAGAACATCTTGGATTTAGGCACCTCCAACCATTATCTGTGTCAAAAAACGTGATGTGTATCAACTCCCTCCTTAAACTGGTGGGGATCGGCAGCCCAGGGGGCACAGAGTTCAGTTCAACATCGAATTAGCGTTGAAACAACATTTAATCAACAATGACAACCAGTCGTCAATGTTGATTAAATGTTCTGTTCCCATTGGAAGAGAGGCAGGGCATGATAGGGAGGGGAGGGCCAGGGGAGAAACCGTAGGGGGTAGCCCTTTTCCGTACTTCAGTGTTTGATGTGCCCCCCCCCCCCATCTTTGGGCAAAGATTTTCCCTTTTCTAAGGCAAAATTAGGCTCAAAAGTTAGGAAGGGATAATTTTCCAATAGCAGCTCCCTTTCAAAATACTGTATCCACCACTGCCCCCGCATTTTCAAGTTCTAGAGAGGAGGAAAATGATTACCTGAATATTAGAACTTGAGGAATATATTTAGATTTTACCTAGATTTGTAAATAAGATATTCCCACAGATGTCATACCTTTTCAAGGAATATATATTCACTAACTCCATAAAAAGAACATGCTTTGATACAGGTAACCTCACGGGATTAAATAATACAAATCATGTTGATACAGATCATGCTTATTTGATACAGATTACATTGTTTTGATATAGATTACGTTATTTTGATACAGATCACGTTTCCATGGTCAGCCGTGATGTGTAGTACTACACATCACGTTACTTGGTACACATCACGGTTGTACAGCCCCCCCCCCCCCCTCAGGTTGGATAGTCGCCGAAGTTGCGAGCTCCAGGTCACAAAGTCACTTTTTATACCATTTTTACTGTCAGGTCAATATCTACCTATCTGGAGCAACATGAGTGGACAGTCAAGGAGAAAGAGTGATCCCTGCTCGATGTTAGTACAATGTTTGGCTACCAGGGGCCTACCATGGGCAGAAATGTGAAAAATGCCCCAAAAATCTTCGAAGGTACTTTAATAAATGTTAACCCAGTAAACAAAAACGTTTTACAACATTATGGTTCCTTATTGTGGCAATAACGTCTTGATTTCTTCTTTTTTTCTGGGGGGGGGGAATAAAATGTGAACCCCTCTTTCAAGGGGGGGGGGGGCAAACATTGCACCCCTATTTAGTTAAAAAGCTTGCGCATTACTATAGCTCAAAGGGGTCAGCTGCGCTCAATTTTAGGTGGGGGAGGGGACAAAAGAATGTCAACGCCTCCGCACGAAAATCCACCGACCGACCTCCCATGTTGTTAAGAAATGACCACTCCCTATATTAAAGAAAATATAATTCCAATTGATGGGAGGACTCACGGGAATTATTACACTGAAAGCAGAATCATATCTGTATCTAGAGCTATGACAAATTGTTACCAAAGGAATTACATTTTCTCACCAAAGGGAGAATGGGAAAAGGATTGGCCATACAGTAAGAGGGCCGAATATGCTGTTCAAAGTTGACGTCGCGGCTACCATGTGCTGCCACCTGATGACAAAGTAGGACACTAGGTCCTGTGTGGTTTATTTAAAGAGGCAATACAAATATATCACAACTCACACCAGTACTAGGGAGCGCTCATTTTTTAACAACAGGGGGGGGGGGGGCGGTGAGATTCGCGCAGAGCGCGCGAAATTTCCCCCCCCTAGAGGGGTCGAAATTTCCCCCCCCTCCCGGCAGGCCGAAAATCGTGCGCGCTCGCGCCCCTTTGTAGCATAGTAACGCGCGGGCTTTTTCCCTCAAAACAGGTTGAATTTTTTTGAACCCCCCAAGAGGGGTCCAAATTGTTTACCCCCCCCCCCCAAATCCACCACCCCCCCTGTTGTTAAAAAATGAGCACTCCCCTAGAACAGTACTAGAAATAATATGACTAATCGGTGATTGTGCCACTTTAACATTAGGCCACTCAAAAAGAAATATTGGTTTCTCATCACCATGTGCAACATAAAACATCGTGATTCGATGGAATCTTTTTTCAAAATATATTTTTAATGAAAAATATGTTAACAATTAACAAATATCGGCATATTTGGTATCAAATTAAAGCTTAAACTGTCGGTAATACAGTTGACATATATTTTCCGGATGTCCATCGATCAATAAACTATTAGAATGGGAAACATGTTCGTGAAAATCTACTATACATTTTCCTATACATTTTGACCCCCAGTGAAAACAAAATTTTGAATTGAATTTATTTTTGAGTGGCCTTATCAAGATGTTTCTGAGTATCTTCTTCTTTAAGTGTAGGAACAATAACAAGTATGTCTAACCCCTCAAAGACCGCATAGTGCTTAATAATGTGCTATACCATTTTCGGCATGATGTATGAATGCAGCCGTGGGCAGTTACGCACTAGGGCTGCAATAAAGCATCATGCCTAAATTCGAAACGGCGACATGGGCCATCTTGGTACTTAGTGTCATGGGACAGGAGGAAAAAATATATAGTGACATGGGGCATTGCGAATTTCCTAAAATGGGTATGGCGACATGGCCATTTCTTAAAGTGGGTTTGGCGACATGGCCATTTCCTAAAATGGGTATGGCGACATGGCCATTTCTTAAAATGGGTATGGCGACATGGCCATTTCTTAAAATCGATATGGCGACATGGCTATTTCTCAAAATCGACATGGGACATGGGTCCCCCCCCCCCCTCCGCATCACGGGCCCCTTACAAGATTAACTGGTCGCTCCTCGGCATTCACTCACTACATGATTTGGAAGAATATTAAATAATAAATCATGGTAATAACAAGCCTATCAAAGTAGATTGCTGTTGAGTTTAAAAACGTTTTATTGAACAATCATGGCGGTGGTCTTCCTTTTCAATGTGGTGGTGCATCAGTACAAGCACAATTTGTGTATAACCTTTAGAGGAAACATGTGTTTGTCTGCGTTGATAGTTTGTTGTATGTTCAAGATATATGTGTTGGCATCGCTGCCTGACATAAGGTAAGGGAGTTTGCCTGAGATGTAAATAAGGATCTGAATATTAATGTAATAAAATACATAAGTTCATACATGTATTATATAAGTGATTTTCACAGATCATATAATATCTGAAGACCATAATTTGTAAATATGCAAGGGCCAGTCTGGGATGTTCATTACTTATTTATGATGTTATTCTTGTATAATTATGAGGGTATTTTGTTTCGTATATGGAGTTCAAACCCACCCACCTAGGAAGATATACTTAACCGATTGAGGATGGTATAATGCATCTTGCCCTTGGTCGTCATGATGTACGAATGCAGCCCTGGCGAGTAACTCGCCAGAGCCGCATCCAAACATCATGCGGACCCTATGGGATTGAGACACTTCCAAAGGTTTGGCATGATGCACCAATGCAGCACTGGTGAGTTACTCTGCGTGCCTGCATTGGTGCATCATGACCACAAATGTCATCTTTTGGCAACATCCATCCTTAAAGGCGCAGCTCTCAGTACCCCTCCAGTGGCATCGGGACAGGTACTCAGCCCTATATATAGGGGCGCTGGGGCTTTAAGCAGTTAAAGTCCACACTCTGAGTGTGCCATCGCTGACCAGCTCTGGTTACTTTGACAGGTGAGGGTCATGCTTGTCGTCCCGTCCGGGTAACGGAGACCGGAGTAGCAGGTGTAGACGGCTTGGTCCCCGGGGATGAAGCCTGCTTCGGACTCTTGTTGGGAGACATTCTTGATTGTGAAGAGTACTGCCGGGGGTTCAGCGCATCTTGGAGGAGTTGCTGAAAATGAATTCATCATTAACAACCTTCCAACAAATATCCATCCATCCATCCACCCATGCATCCACCCATCCACCCATGCATCCACCCATCCACCCACCCATCAACCCATCCACCCACCCATCCACCCATCAACCCATCCACCCATCCACCCACCCATCCATCCACCCATCAACCCATCCACCCATCCACCCACCCATCAACCCATCCACCCACCCATCCACCCATCAACCCATCCACCCATCCACCCACCCATCCACCCATCCACCCACCCATCCACCCATCAACCCATCCACCCATCCACCCACCCATCAACCCATCCACCCACCCATCAACCCATCCACCCACCCATCCACCCACCCACCCACCCATGCATAAACAAAATTAAACGGGTTTTTATTCACCGAAATCTGAAATGCCGGTTCCTAACATGAATGAACATAATTGACCATATGTGCAGTGAATAAATTCATTTCAGACCGAACCTAAGTGATCATTGAAATATAGGCCTATCCCTGCAATAATCATATATCTTGAGGTGCCATCTCAATCAGGATATGCTGAGGGCCCTTTGTGATTTTTTACAGAAATTTAGCAAATTTTCCAAACTATTTTGACCACCCAGAACTCACCTAGTATTTACTGCAGAATTCGTCTTTTATAATGTACTCAATGACCCCGGAATTCCCTATCTGAGGCCTGCATGAGTTCAGTCATAGTTAACTTACAGTATCTACAATGTACTATGGTGACTCAGGAGGCTCACGTAAAATAAATTTAAAAGTGAATGGTTTTTTTTAAGTGATTTTTTTTTTCAAAGTGAAGTTGGTTTTTGTTTTGTTTGTTTAATGTTTTCAGAAAAAAAAATCAAAATGAAAAACCCACTGTCGCTGTCAAGCTAATGGACGCCAACTTGTGACAGCTATCCTATAGCTTTGGGATGGAATCTGTGGCAATAATTAGGGTCATGTTTCGAGTAATTTGGACCCCCCCCCCCACCCCTGTTTTCATGTACGCTTTTGTATAGATTTGTGACTGCAGAGGGGCTTTCGGCGACCTGGCGACCCGGGCTGTTTTCCAGGCGACTTTTCGACATGGGGCAATACTCTAAGCAACTTTTGCACAAAATTGAGTATGGGGTATAGGGTCTAGAAAAACGACCTTGCGACCTGGGGGTCTTAATTTCAACGACTTTTCGACCTCGGGGGGGGGGGGGGGGTACCCCTCTGCATCCCCAGATTTGCCATGACCCCACCCACCCCCGCTGGGTGCGTACATACTTTATGGAAGCCCCCTATGGGTAATGCCTTATCTGCTTAGTCCCTTTTTAACAAAAAAGCCTGCACGTTACTATAGTTATGTGGGAGGGGCACAAAACGTTTCACACGCTCTCAAAGGGGGGGGGGGGGGCGTAACAAATTTTCACCCTCCGCACGAAATCTCACTACCCCTGTAATTAATAAATGAACACTCCCTTAGTCATATCCCGTTCAGTGGACTCTATAATACTAACGCCTAGACTACTGTAGGTGTCCAAGTTAGTCCTATCCAGACAAGAAATTACCCAGAACCCAAGGGCCCAATAATACGCCTTGCCTTACCGTAAAACCTCGCGTATAAGCCTAACTCGCGTATAAGCCGCACCCCGAGTTTGGGGCGATCCTATAAGCCGCACAAGGGGTGTAAATATGACGACTTTAGTACTGTACCATAGTAGCAAAAACTCTCGTATAAGCCGCACCCCGACTCTGGGCCGATCCTATAAGCCGCACCAGCGATCTGACTCGCGTACTAGCCGCGGCTTATACGCGAGGTTTTACGGGAATGTATCTTCACTATTTGTGACAGACTACCGGTACCTCCTTTATATATATATATATATATATATATATATATATATATATATATATATATATAAATATATATATATATATATATATATATATATATATATATATATATATATATATATATATATATATATATATATATATATCATGTTATGTCACATACTTTACCTTGGCATACTATGGGTCCAAGACGCACTTCCACTCTCTCATGAGATGAACCTAAGTCGCCCATAAGGAGTCTCTGGACAGGAAGGAGGGATTTGTCGTTGAACTTGCCGGTGTCTTCATACCAGTAGTTATCAGTATTCGCATCGCAATTACACTTTTTCACACCTGCATCAAGAATGGCTTCATTGAGGGGATGATCATTTTTTAACAACAAGGAGGGTGGTGGGTTTGCGCACAGAGCTGAGTGCGCACAATTTCTTACACCCCCTGATCAAGGCAAATACGGGATAGCTCTCCCAGGTGAGAGGACAAACGTTTAGAGCGTTATCTTAATCTTGAATCTTAATATCATAATTCAGTGTCTTATTTTGGGGCAGTATCTTAAAATCAGGCAGTAATACTTTTAAGATAGTCTAAGATAAGTCTTAAGATGGGATTAAGATAGTTTAAGAGAGGATTGAAATAGAAGAAAAAGAATTAAGATAGTTTAAGATAGGATTGAAATAGAAGAAAATAAAAGAGGGGTTGGGGGGCAGAGCCCCCCATTACATACCAGATAGCAATAGTAATACTTGTAAGATAGTCTAAAATTATAAATCTAAAAAGGTTAAGACAAGTAAGATCATCTTAATGGGCTGATTAAGATAACGCTTTAAACGTTTGTCCTCTCACTTGAGAGAGCTATCCCGTACGTGCCTGATCAAGGGGTCGAAATTCTCTCCCCCCCCCCCCCCCCACACACACACAGAAAAAGTACAGGGTCGGCAGACCCGGCCTCGTCAATCTGATGAGGAGAGGGGCTGGCAAGCAAATCTCTTCAGTTAGGAGACCCACCTGACCCCATCTGACACATGCCAGCCCTAAACTTGTCTAGAAGTGACTCACCATTCTCCCTGCAGGTAGCCATTGTCGAGCATAAAATATGTACCCTTGGGAATAATTTGGTTAGTTCCTGTCTTAACGTAGTACTGAGTATTTCCATACCTATATGCTAATATGAAGAATTTTGTGGAGTATCTAGTGAAAGATTGAACGTGTGATTAACATCACAGATGACTCAGGGTCAGGGTGATCAAGTGATTGAAATGATGGACTAAACAACTGGATCCGTAAATGTTATTTCAGGAAAAATGAATTATTTGTCAATTCTGAGATCAGGAATGTATTCCTGGGTCAAAACTACCCTCAAATCATGTGTCACACTAGTATGTGATCATATTTCAGCTGAGCAGGTGTGTGTGGGCGAGCTGGTGGGTGTGGGCGAGCCGGTGTGTGTGGGCAAGCAAGTGCGTCTGCGCAAGCAGGTGGCTGTCGGCGTCAGCGCCTGGTGGCGTGTAACCGCCGTTTTACGTCTCGGCCGAAAAGTGAGTTGATCGGAGCGTCAGCAGCGACACCATCTTCGGTTCTGTTTCGCCATGTCGGCCGGCCGCGGGGCGGCGTGTGTAACAGATGATTAACTCCCCCCAGTCAATTACCACTGCCTACATATCTAGCAGAGGGGGGGGGGGGGGGGTACTCACATTTGCATATAGTCTTTGTAACGACATGTGCATTGTCAGTGCAAAGTGAATCAGGGTTATCACTGTTACAGAAATGATAGCAAGTAACCTCCCCTGTAAATTACCTCTAGTACGTAAGTGTTTGATAGATGTCTGAAAAAAAGCGTCTCACCTACCCCCCCATAGAGATAGCATTGGTTGTCACGAAATATCCAAATTTGGGGTTATCGGTTATCTTCGCGCTCCCATAGAGCTCTATGCTGAAGCAAATTACCACCAATTACGGCCTAATATTATTTTTTTTTGGGGGGGTTATAGTAGGAATTTGTGAAAAACAAATACACCATTAGATAGATATTGTGGAAAGTGATTTATTGAGACCATGCAAGATGCAAAGAGTGAAATATTGACCAAATGGGAGCAATTTCATTTTTTCAAGGAAAAAAGGTGTCCAGAATCGTCTCACTTGACTCAGGGGGACCCTGAGTCAAAAAGTAAGATAATGTGAAAAACGCATGGTTTTGGCAGCATTAAGGTGTAGAGTGAACACACCTCTTGTGTGTCACTCACCAGTGCAGAAGTATAGGCACATGTCCCTGCCATTGACATGATCCACACATATGCCTAGAGTCCATTGCTGATGAGTAGCCTATCCCCAGTAAAGACTTGGTGATACATTATGTGAACCCTTGGTGGCACTAGTGCATTAATATCACTTCTATATGCGGTTATATACTTAAAGTGGTCCGATTATTAGGACTCAAATTTTTGTTTTGATGAAAATGAACCGCAATGTTCCCTATGGCCATATTTCATGTGCTATATATACTTTCTAAAATTATATTCCCTAGAATTTAGGTTGGAATTCAACTAATTATCAGATTTTAGCCCAATTTACGACTTTTAGAGTGCATGCTATATGCATGGGATGGTAACCTGGCAGGTTGTCAATTTGATGAATTGAAGCTAGTTAATTCTATGCTGTTCACTTAGAAGATGACCTTAATGGCTTATGGACTCCAGAGCTCTCCAGAGTATTTCAGTGCACTACTACCAAGTCAAAAATCGGTGCGCGCGCGGGTCCTTTGAAGCATAGTAACATGAAGGCTTTTTGGCTCAAAACAGAGGGGTCAACAATTTTTACACCCTCCCCCTCCCGTCAAGAGGTCGGAATTTGTCCCCCCCCTAAAACCCACCTCCTCCCCCATGTTGTTAAAAAAAAAGCTGTTCTGAGCATCTGGAACAGCTGCATGAACCAGCACTAAAATACAGGACTAAGTATAGAATACTTCAATTCATAGTTTAGTTTAACATGTTCTAGATGTGTTTTAACTGAGATATATAAGAATTGTGGGATTTTCCTGGTAGAAGTAGTATATGGAAATGTGGGTTTGTTGTAGGCAATGCATTAAACATGCTATTCATCTGATTAATTAAGGGACTCACCATGAGAAAATCAATGGTGAGCAAGTAATGAATGCTCCCATACTTCTATGGTACTGAATAAAGCACAATTTGCCCATTATTCAGGAGCGAATAGCTGCTATATTCTCTCAGATCATTACTGTACTGAATAAAGCAGGTTATGTCCTTTATTTAGTACATAATGAATGCTAACTTCTCCCATATATTCTACTCTACTGAAGAAGGGACAACAAGCTATTTAGTCAGTAGGGAATGAATGCTGATTTATCCTATTTATGTACCCTATAAAGTCATATATATAGGCCTATATAAATATATATATATATATATACTTATACTTTCATCTAATTGGAAACGTTTTTAATTTTTTTTAGAGGGGTTTATGCTACAGAAATGGCAAAAAATGAATATAAAAATGATGGAGCTCAATGTGAAGGGTATTATGCATCTGAATTGGTTCCTGTATCTATAACATTAGATAAATGAGAACAGATTTCTGTATGTGTGCCATTTCAGCTGCATAGTACATCGATCCAACTTTTCCATCTAACCAGCTATACAATGCTATAGGACCCATAGGGATACCTGACCATGCCAATGGGACACTCAATGTATGATTATGCCTAATAGGCAACATGTTCATTATTTGTACAACTGTTGATTTTGACTTGTATACCAACGTGTGGATGTCAAATGAAGAAATTAAAATATATATACATACCAGCGGTGTTGGGAGGACAGATGTCTGATCCATCTCGCATATCGCGATTATTGTCATTACGGTCAGTCCAGGAATAGAGGACGAATGCTACTCCGTTACATCTCACGTTATACGCCATGCTGCACTTGATGGAATTGTCTGCCAGCACCTTAATTTACAAGAAAACATCACTCTATTTTTAAGATAGCTTCAATCAATAGTCTTGATATCATTGATCAATATTCTGACACATTTAGTAAAGCATGGGCGGTGTGAAGAGCAGGCATAGCTACTCTAGCCCATGCCGTCACCATAGGGGCAGATACATCCCAGTTAGGGAGTGATCATTTTCCAACAACATGGGGGGGGGGGGGGGTTCGCGCAGAGCGGGGTCAAAATGATAACCCCCCACCCCTATGGGTCGAAAATCGGCGTGCGTGGGCCCTTTGAAGCAAAATCACGTGCTGGCTTTTTGTCTCAAAACAGGTTACATTTTTTTGACCCCCCCAAGAGGGGTCTACATTTTTTACACCCGCCCTCTTGTTAAAAAATGATCACTCCCTTATAGCACATCCCATGTATAGCACTGTCGGTCTACACCCACATGCCCCTTGTAGGTATCTTTTGAGATATACCAGCAGCTTCGCTGCGGTAAATATTTGGTACAATGAGGGAGGGGGTAGGGGTGCGAAGAAATTGGCAAAAGCAACATGACGCCTGGCGCAAACATTACCACCGACCAAGACCCAACAAAATCCCCTCGAGTGAAATGCATTATGGGAGCAACATCGATATTAATATGGTACTAAATATTATGACGTTGTACATGTTACATTCCTAAATAAATCACCACAAACGTTATTTGGTTATAGCTCTCGGCTTAAACAATGCAGCACCTGGTGTATTTACCCCAATGGTGACGTCATGGGCTGTAGGATATAAGCCTCCTGTTCTACCCACACAATCTGCCAAGAATAATTAATACTAAGACTATCGACTAATATGAGGACTATACTAGGTAAAGTAGGGTGGTATTTTCTTTTAAAGTGGGTATCAAATTCTAAATTCTATATAAAGATGTTACAAATACATGTACTATAGAATCATGTTATTCATGAATTGGGGACATTGAAATGGTATCTATGGGCAGTAACTAACATGCTAGAAAGAAGGTCCCACGGGGCACATGAATGGTCTTTTACGCACTACCGGACATACTCTCCTAGGAACGTGGACAAGAAAATCTTTCCAATCTTAAAAGTGGTAATGTTAGAAATGTTTCCCTCCGCATTTTAAGATAATCTTAAGATAATTTTAAGATACCATAAAACCTCGCGTATAAGCCGCGGCTAGTACGCGAATCAGATCAGCGGTGCGGCTTATAGGATCGGCCAAAGCTCAGGGTGTGGCTTATACGCGAGTTTATACCACAATGGTACAGGATTAGAAGTCACCATAATCAGATCGGCAGTGGTGCGGCTTATAGGATCGGCCCAAACTCGGGGTGAGGCTTATACGCGAGGTTTTACGGTAATACCATTTATTTTAGATTGTCCTAGCATGACAATCTTAAATTGAAGATTCTAAACACCAGATGCCACCACTATATCATACCTGGTGCCGTTGTCCATAGTTGTGTTTGATATCAGAAGAAAAAAGAAAGAAAAGGGGGTTTGGGGGCAAAGCTCTCGATACAGTACAATATATACTACCAAGAATAAATGAATAAGGGTCAAAAAAAGAAAAAAAGTAAGCATAAGTGGCACCATCTAGAGTGGGTTTACCGAGGTGATAATCTTATAAGCGAGCAATGCTTTTAAGATAAGTTGAGATTATCACTTATTGGAAAGATTGGAAAGATTTTCTTGTCCACGTTCCCAGGAGAGTCTGTCCCGACAAGAGCCTTTCACGCTCGACAGGCCTAGCTCACCAGAGTGCACGGACAAACGTTTAGAATTAATCAAATCTTATAATCTTAATAGTAGCCACCAAATATCTAGATAGTGTCATATATTGATATCATGGGGGGCTCTCTCCCCCCAACCTATTTAAAAAAAAAATTCCCCATTATTAGTAATGGTGAGTACTATTACGACTTTAAGACTACCGTAAAACCCCGCGTATAAGCCTAACTCGCGTATAAGCCGCACCCCTAACTTTGACAGATTATGTAAGCCGCAGAGGGGGTCTGAAAATTGTTAATTTAGTGCTGTAGTATACTTATAAAAACTCTCGTATAAGCCGCACCCTATATAGGCATGTTTGGTATCAAAAAGAAAGCTGAGTCTGATTCGCGTACTAGCCGCGGCTTATACGTGAGGTTTTACGGTATGACTTATTAAGGTTTGATTAAGACTTACGATGGACTCACTCTATACATCTGTCGGTCCTTTACAGTGTATTTTCAAGGGGGGTATAAATAGTGCACATTTCCTCCGTTGACCATAAGGCCACTCAAAAAACATAAGTTGTTTCTCATTACCACGCGCTCTATGAAAATTGTGATTTTGGGAAAAGTTTTTTTTTTTAGATTTGCAATGAAAATTCTGAAAGTAGACAAATATATCGCATATCTGGTATCAAATTAAAGCTTATACTTTCAGTAATACAGAGAGCTAGGGATAATTTGCATTATAACAACTTTCGTGTCACCGTCTCAAACCAGTGTCGATTTTTACCCATGTATAGCCACAATTGGACTAGGCCGAAATAAAAAAAAAAGGTTTGTTTCCGGTCACCTTATCGCACAGGATTAAACTGATCAGCTTGGTTATGCTGGGAGTAGATGATTGTATATAGCACAAGGTCTGACAGAGCTAGACGCCTATCATCTTTATACCCTAGATGGCCTACTGCACCATATGTTTAGCCATAGACATGTGGCTCCACCTGAAGTATAAAGATGATGGTGGACTAACCAGTTTGTATATTACTAGCACATGTAAACTTTTTGAAATCATCATAAATAATAGACTCAAGTTCAACAACGATATGCTTAATCAGAATGACCCTCTACAGAAAGGTTTTGTTGAGAACAGCGAGACATCCGACAATGTTTTTATATTATATACTGCTGTAAAGATGGCGCAAGCTGAACGTAAAACCCTCTACTGTTGCTTTACTGATTTTACAAAGGTGTTTGACTAAATAAATAGGAGAGCACTATTCTATAAACTGATGTGTAACAATGTTAAAGGGAAATCTTTACAAATTCTTCTTGATCTATATAAGAAATCCCATTCAAAAGTACTTATAAACTCAGGCTCAAGTGAGGATATAGATAGTACATATGGCGTATTGCAGGGCGGAGTGTTAAGCCCAAAACTATTCAACACCTACCTAGCGGATACCTAGACTCTGGCAGCGCATATATTCTGTATACAGATGACTTGGTTCTATTTGCTACCTATTGTGGGGTATCCGGAATACAGGCCCTCCTGACTGTAGGCCCCCTGCCTGTAGGCCCCCGGAACACAGGCCCCCTGCCCACAGGCCCTCCGGTTTTGCAGCCCCCTGCCTTTAGGCCACCCTGACTACAGGCCCCCGGCCCATAGGCACAAATCTCACGTCCATTTCATACATCCAACCCCCTCCCTTACGTCCAACCCTTTCCCTCACGTCCAACCCCCTCATGTCCAACACCCTCACGTCCAACCCCCTCCCTCACGTCCAACCCCCTCCCTCACATCCAACCCCTTCCCTCACGTCCAACCCCTTCCCTCACGTCCAACCCCCTCCCTCACATCCAACCCCCTCCCTCACGTCCAACCCCCTCCCTCACGTCCAACCCCCTCCCTCACATCCAACCCCTCCCTCACGTCCAATCCCCTCCCTCACGTCCAACCCCCTCATGTCCAACCCCTTTCCTCACGTCCAACCCCCTCCCTCACATCCAACCCCCTCCCTCACATCCAACCCTCCTCCCTCACATCCAACCCTCATCCCTCACGTCCAATCCCTTCCCTCATGTCCACTCTGCAGGGTTGAGTAGGTGGTAGTGGACGTGAGGAGGTGGTAGTGGACGTGAGGAGATGGTAGTGGACGTGAGGAGATTGAAGTGGACGTGAGGAGATGGTAGTGGACGTGAGGTGGTGGTAGTGGACGTGAGGAGATGGTAGTGGACGTGAGGTGGTGGTAGTGGACGTGAGGAGATGGTAGTGGACGTGAGGTGGTGGTAGTGGACGTGAGGAGATGGTAGTGGACGTGAGGTGGTGGTAGTGGACGTGAGGTGGTGATAGTGGACGTGAGGAGATGGTAGTGGACGTGAGGAGATGGTAGTGGACAGGGTTGTGGACGTATAGCAAGGGTATGGACGTTTGGCAGGGTTGTGGACGTATGGGAGATTGTGGCCTATGGCCAGGGGGCCTATGGCCAGGGTGCCAAAAGACCGGGGGCCTAAGATCCGGAGGGCCTAAGGGCAGGGTGCCTATGATCAGGGGGGCCTGAAGGCAGGGTGCCTAAAGACCGGGTGCCTAAATTCCGTGTACCCTATTGTGGTGTTTAATGACAAAAAAACATGACAACAGAGTGGACTTTACATATGGTGATGAAGTCTTGGAAAGGGTAGAATCATATAAATACCTAGGTTTCATACTAAATGCTACCCACAAAGATATATTTCATGAAACCTATAACCATATTTGTGATAAAGGAATGAAAACAATTTACCAGTCATATTCATGTTGCTACCAACATATTGGGAAACCAAAGCCTAGACTAGCTCTTAAGTTGTTTCACACAGAGACAAGGCCATGTCTTGACTATGGATGTGAAATATGGGGCATGAACAAAGGCAGAAAGGTTGATAAATTTGAGTTGATACATCTAAGATACTTAAAATCAATGCTTAGTGTAAGAAAACAGACAACCTCAGCTGCAGTGTATGCAGATACTGGGAGAGTGCCTCTAAAAGCTCAATGGGAGACACGGGCGATTAGATATTGGGATAGAGTGCTCAACCTGAAAGATTCACATATTCTACATACCGTAAAACCTCGCGTATAAGCCTAACTCGCGTATAAGCCGCACCCCTAACTTTGACAGAATATATAAGCCGCAGAGGGGGTCTGAAAATTGTTAATTTGGTACTTTAGTATACTTATAAAAACTCTCGTATAAGCCGCACCCTATATAGGCATGTCTGGTATCAAAAGAAAGCTGAGTCTGACTCGCGTACTAGCCGCGGCTTATACGCGAGGTTTTACGGTAAATGTTATTTGAAAGTATACAACCTTGAAACAGATGGCCAGGTTAACTGGTGTAAAAGTATTAAAATGTTTACTACACTCACTAGGTGCGAAATATAGCCAACTCTGGGCCAATCAATCAACTTCCAAAGACCAGAAAATTATATCTAATGCAATAGAACCTATTCATACTAAATATAGGGAACAAATTATGAATGAGATTACACTGGCTGGGGAGGGTAAGAAGCTAAGAACATACAATAAATTTAAAACAGAGTTTCGGCTCGAACACTATTTCTTTAATATAACTAACCAAAAGTACGGGACTGCATTAACACAGTTTAGACTAAGTTCCCACAACCTTGGCATAGAGACTGGGAGGCACTGTAGACCCCGAAAACCTGAGTGTGACCGAATATGCCTATATTGCCCTACTGGTGCTGTAGATGATGAAATACATTTTCTAACAATGTGCGAAATGCATGATACACTTCGAACAACTTTTGAAAAATATGTAGATGGAAAAATTGTTAATTAGCAGGACAAGACAGCATTAGACAAGTTCAATGTAGTTATGAAGGAAACTGACCATGATATTATGAATGCTCTTGCCAAATTTGTATACCCTGCCTTCAAACAAAGGCAGTAGCAGCTTTAAACCTATGACAGCAAATATAACATAATTATACAGTTTATTATCATTTTGAGACACATGTGCTGTACATAGCCTTATTTAGATGTATATTTTATAGATGTGAGTGACCCGCCTTGGTTATGTATGGCGTCTTTGTAAACATGTATCTTGGTAGATAGTTCCTACATGATACTCTGTAAGTATGTCTGTGTATGTGTGTGTGTGTGTGTGTAGGTGTGTGAATGTATTTGTCTCCTAGGCTCGCGCTAGCCATTCGCCAATTCGCCTGTGGCGATAGAAAGTGATAACTGGCAAAAATATATCATCAAAATACTTGTCATTTTTGCCAGATCTTACCCTGCTGGCGAAAATAAAATGGATACACCCAGTCATGCCATATACCGTTGGAAAGAAAATGTGATGGCAAAAGTAGTTTACAGAATATTTTTGCTAGAAATATATACATAAATGCCCTCAGATCATACTAATGTCTATAAAATCTCATTTTTTTTCTTTGGCACAAGGCTTATAGTTCAGACCACCCAAAACAACCCAATCAAAAGATAGAAATCCTAAATCCTCTGTACTAAAAGTTCCCTATATATATGGCATTAGACCTGTAGGGTATGAAGCTTGACATCTGGCGAATTTTCCTAGAAATTGGCGAATGAAAAGCGGAGCATTTTCGCCAATCTGGCGAAAGAAAATCGAATCCTAGCGCGAGCCTAGGTCTCTATATGCTAAACATCATTATCTGTAGATTGCATATACTCTTTAGTTTTGTAGTGTATTGTAGTGAACTTACTGTATGACACATAGGTCAGTAATGACCTCCCTTTTGTTGCCAATAAAAGCTATTATAGCTATTATTACTAACTAGATGGCACTGCCCTCTATGTCCAAACCCATGTTACAGTAGGGCCATCTAGTGTATAAAGATGATGGGCGTCTAGCTCTGTCAGACCTTATGCTATATATAGTAGTTATCCACTCTCAGCATAACCAAGCTGATCAGATTAAGCCTGTGCCTTATCGGGTCTAGCAAACAGTGCTGGGTCCCCATATTTTCTCTTAATTTAAAGAAAATTTTGCTATTTTCCAGTTTTTACGGTTTGTAAATCGGACAATTATTAAGGATTCTACAGCAAAAACTCTAAAACCAGGCCCTAAAAAGGTGGAAAGCAAAATAAAGATAAAAAATAATTTAAAAAAAATCCAGCCGGCCGGGTCTGCTTTGCCAGACCATGTTACTGGAAACCAACCTTTTTTTTACATGTTCGTCTAGGTAGGAAATTATGTAGGCCTATGGCACTGGTCACCATCCTGGATAAATTTAAAAAAAATTGAATTTTGGGTTCCAATCAATTATATACTCACCATAATCTGATTGATGTCGGCGGTGTAGGTGATCAACAACTTGTAGGACTCGTTATTCTCCCAGGCCGTGTTGCCTCCGTTTATTGAGACCTTTTCCTCACGATCGTGGCTGATTTGGGTAGAAACTGTTAGGTCGGCATTGGTTTGACATATGACGTTGATAGGGTCCATACCCCCGACACCGTCCGGGTCTAAGCTGTAGGTGCCGTTCTCTCTCAGCTCCCCATCCCTTGTCTTCATATCAAGGCAGTCCCTGGGGGGCTCTGCAGCAAATAATGTATTCCGTATTTCCCTGTATATAACCCCCACGCTTATACACGGGGCAGGCTTATAAGCCTGAAAATAATGAATCTTAAATATTAGTCAAAACCTGCACCTGGGGCCTGAAAATTGTGATTTTAGCACGGTATTATATTTTCAAAAACCCTTGTATTCCCTGCCCCTAGGCTTTGAAAATAATGTTTATGTATGTAAAATCAATGCAGTTATAAGTACATTTGTAAATTGTTTAGTCAGTAAGGTGCATCGAGGGAATGTTGTTTTAACACTGAATAACTACCTATTTAGGCCACTCAAAAACATAAAATGGTTTCTCATCACCGCGCGCATCATAAAAATCAGGTTTTGGGGAAAACTTTTTTTTTCTTTTGCCAAATTTTGATGAAAAACCTCATCAAAATGGACGAAATTGGTCATATTTGGTATCAAATTAAAGCTAATAATGCCAGCAATGCAGTGGTATAGAAATAACTTACATTTTCCACACTTTTAAAGATCAATTAATTCTTAACCAATTAAATGTGAATTTTGGCCAAAGAAACCTGTAAATAAACTATAGGCCTACATTTTGGCCTGCGAGTCAAAAAAAGAAGAAAAAAAAAACAAACCTCCCTCGTCAGATTTCTCAGACCTTCGTGATGAGAAACCACTTTACTTTTTTGAGTGGCCTTAGGCATACAGTATTTTTATTGGACAATTAGGATTAGTGAGAAACCATCTTGTACCTTGGTTGCTGTCCACTGGCGAGTCCGATAGCTGCAACAGAGAGCAGTGTACCATGGATTAGTACTTCCTCTCCTCAAATTTGGTGGCCTTGGTAGAACCATAGAGCCAATAATCCCCTGAATATGTAAAAATCCATGTATGAAGGTTTCCATGGCAACCGTATCCAAGGGGAAAAAAATCCAGAATGGGTCTATATCCAAAAATGATCGGTATACCCTAATGTACCTCTGGCCCAATTTTTATGCTTTAATACCAAAATGCACAATTCTTGGACGCATCTACTCAACTACTAACTTTGTGTTAAAGGGACTTGCTACTTGTCGCAGGATTACTGATGTTCTATTGACTTTTGCATATAACTCAGGATTATGTTAGTTTGATGTATTATCTAATAGAAAATCAAAAGAAATTGCCATGTTACGGTACTAACTTTCATAATAAGGCCATTTGAGCAAAGGAGTACCCTAACTATAGAAATGAATAGGAAAACAGCATAAATTTGCACATTATCTGTCATGGATAATACCCTTCTTCTATTGGTATTGCAACCAACCCTTGGGAATGTATAATGGACATCTATACAAACATTTTAGGACCAATAAAACAGGGGGTCACGGGTGAAATGAGAAAGGCATGATTTTTGGAAAAATATTTATTTCGCCTTCGCTATAGGATCCTATGGGTGTCCTAGCAGTGAATATATGTGAACAATGGAGCTATACTGTCTTAATAGCAAACACAAATAGTTGATTTAGGGAAAGTAGGAATATGAATACAGCTTAAAGAATACTTTTCATGAGCTTCGATTTTTGCCACCAGGTGGCATTTTGCGCATGCCTCTCGCTGAAGGCTATGCCTACAACTCGCAACCTATGGTTACCATAGCAATCACACCAAGTCACAGCACGCTGATATAAGATAAGACTGAGCTTATGACGTCCAGGTAGGACCCAACCATTACTACCCTAAGCCGCAGCCTTTATTTCACCGATCCTTATGAGGGTTCACTGTGTCTACGACAGTGGGTGAACAAACTTTATATTATGTCACTGGCGGACATGTTTGAATGTTCCTGGGAACCTACACAGACACTGATGGACCTGTTGGCCTATGCGGCCTCTCTTTAAGCATATGCTGCTCAATGAACTCTCATTAGCTTCCCCTCACTGGTTGAATGCCAAACATCCACTTCTACCTTTTATTTAATCAAAACATCCACACGTCATTCTGTATACGCGTTAGTACTGGTGTGCACTTTTTTCTTGAGACATATTCATAATCATGTCCAAGCTTAGTGAATGGTTCAGGATACTATCGAATCTATGCTATTCTTTGAAAATCTATAACTATACCTTTTTTCGTATTTTGGTTTAACCACGTGTCTTGAGGACTGCGGAGCCCTTAGGACCTGATAGGTTAGTTTCACCTCCGTGCCCCCTCGGCATCTGCCCAGGTGAGATTCTCCCTCGGCTGTTGCCTGTTATCTCTCTGGAGACGCATCCCGGGACCTAACACCCCCCCCCCCCCAACAGGTGTATATATCACGCACTGATATTACCAACAGTAATGGATCCTGTTGCGAGACGCTCTAAACTAGTAAATAACCAGACATATCTCGATGGTCTGAAGGGTATAAAGATTATCAGCTGCAATGCTAGAAGTTTAAGTGCTAAAAAATTAGAGGATATTAAATTAAGTCTGGACAGTGACATTGTGTGTGTCTGCGAATCCTGGGCCGACAGTCCTGACAATGCCTTCTTGGACTGGCCCGGCAAAACGATATTCCGCAATAACCGCACTTCCAGGACAGGAGGCGGACTATTGATGTATGTGGGAGCTTTTTTCAGTCCATATTGCACTGAAATGCCAGCCTTACAGCGTATGGAACATGATGTGGAGATCCAGACTGTTCTTATTGAAAAGCCCACATATCGCAACATAGCACTACTTAATGTATATAGGCCCCCTAATACCGATGTTGACAAATTTTTCACAGCATTAGTCGAGGTGGTAGGTGATATTGATCGAGATAAGTATGAGCTATGGATTACTGGAGATCTGAATGCAAATACTCGAGATAGAAATGCATATGTAAGTAAAGAACTGTTTGATTTCTGTAGAGAGAATGGTGTAAGAAGGTTAATTGAGGATATAACTCGCCCAAACGAGTCTGATAATGGCGGCACTTGTATAGACCACTTTATCACCGACTGTGTAAAGGTAAACCATTGCGGGGTTTTAGATGTCATGATTGCTGACCATTACGCCATTTATGCATGCCGCAAGCATGAGAGGCCTGTCAAAGAGTCCACTACCTTCACTGGAAGGTCATATAAATGCTATGATAGGGATGATCTGATTGAATATCTCACCGATATTGACTGGAGCCCGTTCAGCAACAGTGTTGACCCTGACACCCAGTGGTTATTTATTTATGATGCTATAATTGAATATCTTGATGCCTCGTGTCCCATAAGGACTGTCACAGTTAAACAAATATCTGACCCCTGGATTTCCCCTCATACCATAGAGCTGATCAATGACCGTCAGGATATGATTCGGGAAATGAAGGCTACCAATAATCGGGGATTATTAAAGGAAGTGGGTAGGATTCGTAACAGAATACAATGCCAACTTGAAAACTCTAAGGGTGACTATGTTATTGACTTGCTTAACAAATCAGCAGGCAATCCTGTTGCTTTCTGGCGGGAAATAAGTAAGTTAGTAAATCCCACCACCAAAAATTTAACAATACAGCTGGTTAATGACGTTACTGGTGAAGTAATTCCTGTGGAAAAAACAGCAGAGTACATTAATCATTATTTTGCTAATGTTGGTAGTGATCTTTTTAGTAAGATGCCTGCAGCTAGCCTAGTTTTCCCGGATCCTGTCTTGGGTGGTGACGACCCAGAGGACCTTGATCTGCTTGAGCTCATAGATGATGAAGAGGTTCTAAATCTGGTCAAGAAAATCAACATAGACAAATCAAGTGGCCTAGAAGGTATTAATAGCAAAGTGCTCAAAGATGCCCTGCTCTTCCTACATAAGGAGCTTGCTCTAATTTTCAGAAATTCGATTGATAATGGTGTATTCCCAGAATCTTGGTCTCGTGGAATTCTAGTGCCCATCCCTAAAAAGGGCAACCTCTCTAGTATTAAGAACTGGCGCCCCACTACTCTGCTTCCCTTACCAGGAAAGCTGTTAGAGAAAATCATTCATAAATACCTAATGGAGTACCTCGAGGGGGAAGAACTTCTGTGTAAAACTCAGTTTGGTTTTAGGCCTAATAGAGGCACTAGTGACGCTGTATCTAATGTACAGAAGGACCTTTATGACTCACGTGATGATGGGAAGGTCACGGCTGCTTGCTTTATAGACTATTGCAAGGCTTTTGATTGTGTTCACCACCCAACCCTTGTTTCCAAATTATGCAACCTCAACATCCACAGGAAGTTGAAGAAATGGTTGATGGAGTACCTGGCACACATATCCCACTGCTGTATAGCTAATTATGATCAGCAACACAATAACACAGTTTGGCTTTATAAATATATATTTTGTTTCAGACTTTATGTCTGATGCTCTTACAATAATACAATACACGCCATGTTACACAGATATATAAAATCAAACACATATATACAGGGTGGTGGGTGGGAAATTCGACTGTCTTGGTTGCTGTCTGAGAGAGAATGGCCGAGAGCCGGAGCCTCGCCGGATTGTGGTAGAATAGTTTGAGATATACCCGCTAGGTGGGGTGTGTGTCGCTGTCGTAAATTATGTGTGACGGAACATCACATACAATTATGATCAGCAACACAATAACACAGTTTGGCTTTATAAATATATATTTTGTTTCAGACTTTATGTCTGATGCTCTTACAATAATACAATCGCCAAACCGTAGGTAATTATTGTAATACAGCTGCAATGACTTGTGGTACTTTAGTAAATACAGTTTTTGGTACGTATGTATGTACAGCAGATGACTTCCATGTGCCGTGGGATTTGATGTGGTCTTCACTGACCCCTTGTTGTGCGCATATTCTGGCACCTGAGCGCCTTAGAGAATGTAGTGTTATCTGATTGGCATTGGGATGCCTTAATGCAATGGAGACCACCTTTATTAACATATTACACTCCGCCGCTGTGATGGGTCTGTTCGTTCCAGGAACTAGGAACAGGGGTGATTTTCTATCCCCCGGGGTCATTATATTTGTCTGATGATATGCATCTACTGGGCAGAATTTGCTACCCGGGATTTTCTTTACCGGGAGGGTTATACCCCCACCACAGCGCACGGTTTTTGTAGTTAGGACTGTAATCCACATATGATTAGCAGAATACGAGACATGATGTTTCAGGATCATGTGATTAAATGAGTCAGGTGTGTAAACCAAATTAGATTGTCTTAAGAAAGTAGTAAAAGCTAGCAGAACCACTGCCGCAACAACTTTGCCTACTGCAGATATACGTCTTAGGGACTTGCACATCTTCTTTATGAAACTAATGCTTAACGCCGGCGCTTGCTGCACCTGATGCTTAGATAAACGTTCTACTCCTCTCAACATACTCTTAATCATGGATGCTGTGAATGCTGTGGGAATCCCACCAATTTCTATGACAAAGTTTTTTGCTCCAGATACTGCGTTTTTTACAGATTGTGGGGATTTAAATGAATTGGCCAATAATTGGATAAACATCATTATGTCTACTATTTGTGGTTTCATATAACACATGTCATATGCCATCATGAAGGACACGTATGCCCTCGCTTGGTTCCATTTATTTCTCAACGTCTTTGGTGTGAAGGCTGCATCGTACGTGTTGACCATCTGCTGGAACAGTCTTGTCTTCCTTGTGCCTGTAATTACAAATCAGCCTTTAAGATGTACATAATATCAACAGGCTCTACTTTCACTAGTCCTCTTTTTGCCACCTCAGTGTCTACTATGTCCTTGAAGTTCTGTCCCATGTCATAGCGGGACAGGGCATCTGCCAGCTTCAATGACGAGCCTGGGACATGGGTGACTACCAATTGCCATTGCTGGGTGGCCACGTACATTGCTAAATGACGTGAGCACGCAGCCATCACAGGGTCGTAAGTCCTGCCATTCATGAGGACCGCTGCTGAGGCTGAATTGTCAGTCTTTATCACTACACATTTCCTGGCTTTGTCAGGCTTTACAAGAGTCTTTACCGCTACCACAACATTCAATGCTTCGAGGCGTGAGATGTGATGTTCATTTTGAAACTCTACTGGGAAAGTGACTTTGTAATACTCTTTTTCCCCAAACCCGCCCCCAGCGCGGAGATTTGCGTCACATTCCACATACACTTTGGGAAGTGTGACCGGGATGAGTATGATACCATTGAACTGTGTCGCAAAGTCAACAAACCACTGGATGTCACGTTTTGCTTCGCGGCCGACTGTGACCCATCCTGTCTTGGATGATGCCCTAAGGGCACCCAGTAGTCTGTTGAGAAATTTGCGAGCATGTGCCACACATTGTGATATGTGGCTTAGCTTACCAACTAAACTCTGTACCTCTTTCTTTGACGCCACCTTCTTTTCCAACCATTCATGGGCTTCTGTGAGGACTTCTTTGAGCTTTGCCTCAGGGACCGTGATGGTCATGTCAACTGAGTCGACCATGAAACCTAGCCATTCCATTCTGGTGGATGGTGCTGCCGACTTGTCAGCTGCCAGCTTCATGCCCAACTCCGCTGCCAAAGTACCAAAACGTTCATAACTTACTTGTGCGTCACACTCATTTTTTCCGACACCACAAAAGTCATCCACATATGCGTACACCCTGTGACCTTCTCTGGCCATAAATGCACACAGTGAATTTGATACCCTCTGCTGACACCCGCCTGAGACTGAACAACCAAATGCGGGGCACACGTCAATGTAGAACATACCTTTGTGTTGGATCCCCAGAAGTGGGTAAGAGAGGGGATCTATTCTGAGCTGGCGGTAGGCACGAGCCAAATCGTGTTTCCACATCATGGACCCGCTTCCCATCTTTCTGACCTCTGCCCCTAGAGTGAGTATTGTGGGGAGGGTATATTTATAGGTTTCGCCCTCGTAAACGTTTTTGGCTATCCCTGCATTGACCCCAGCCCCTTCAGGGTAACTGAGGTCAATAATAACCCTTCTATCAATCGAATCTTTCTTGGGTTGGGTCAGGAGGGGGCTGATTTGGCACCAAGGGCTGAAGGGGGGGTCGTTGAACGGCCCTAGCATAGCCCCCAAAGCTACTTCTTTGGCAATGAAAGCTTCTATGTCTTTGTCATACTGCTTGGTGTTGCCATGATTGGAGTATGTAGGGACTGGGGGAGCGTCTGCAAAATAGCATGTGGGCCACCCAAACCTTAGAAAACCTCCCACCCTAGGGTCTCCTTCCTGCGCCAATCTAACGTCCCACTCATCACAGTTGACCGCAGAGGGAACCTTTAGATTTGCGCCCAAATAATTGGGTTTGCATTGGGTTCTAACTGCGGTGTATAGCTGCATGTATTCTGGGTAACGTCTTTTTGCCTCATCTGTGGGCCATGGCCATCTGTTTTCAATGTACTCTGGGTAATTATCAGGTGAAATACCCTGCCCAACTCCCGCGGGAACCTGGAACTGGGCGTTATTCGCCTTATTTGAGTCAATACCATGTACCTGCTGTTTCTCGGGGGCGCGTTTTTGTTTGGGTCCGGGGGGGTCTGCATCCCAAAGCAAATTGTCACCATGTCCCGCGGGGGGGCCCAAGCCAAGCAAACTGTCTTTACACCTGAGGGGTCCCGGGGGGTCTGCATCCCTGTGCAATATGTCTTCGGTACCCGTGGGGTGGGTTGTGCTAAACAATCTGTCTCGCTGCGTGGGGGGTCCCGTAGGGGCCGCCTCCCGACGCAATGTATCTCCGTTGCCCGCGGGGCGTCGGGAGCTAAGTAAACTGTCCCCTTGTGCAATACTACCGCTGTTATCTTTGACACCTGTGACATGGGGCTTAGTTTGAACGATTTTTTCACCAAAGGCTCCAGCCTCGTTCACACATAAGGCACGGTCACATACAACATTTGTCTTAAAACTAGGGTTTAAAATAGGATCTAAAAATCCTTACTTTTGGTCTGGCCAGATTGGCCTTGACCCTGATTTTGGCCTTGAGCCTGATACCCTTTGTTCTGTCTTCTTTTCTCATCCCTTTGTTTTCTGAACCTACAGTCAGACTCGGGATGTCTATTTAACTCGACTCTACCGTATGAACAAAAACTACAATAATGTAGATGTCTGAAGCCCCTTACCACGTGGTCTACCTTACAATTGCAATGACCGTAATTGTAATGCTTACACAATGGTCCGGGCTCTGCTGCCTCTAGTTCTGAAGACATAGAACACCACCTGGTGTCAGATCCACCTGCGCCGCTGGCGCGGGTGGCGCCACCTTGTGGCTCCCTTGGGTCGAGGTCGTATTTCTGCGAATATTGTAACCTATAGTGCTCAATTTTCTTTTGAGCCTGAGACCACGTGGTCTGTGTGTCATACATGTATTTACAACATTCCTCGGACCACTTCCTCACATTCATTTCAGGATATGTTCTCGCGTCCTCTACCACCTGTTCCAAATGTTCATATATAAGATCATATGTCACCTTGTCATTTCTGTAACATTTTGCCATCTGTATGAGACCCCAGATTAATTCAGCCAAAGTCACTTCTCCCTGAGTTATAGTAGTCTTTTTACTGCCTCTGTAAATGTGTGCGTAGGGAAAGAAACTTTTACCTGACTTAGCCTGTCTGCCTGGGTTCAGGCCGGTTTGAAGAATGTTGAGCACCCTTCGCTGTAGCTCATCGTCTTTGGTCAGGTCGCCGATGGTCCCGGGCGGCATCCAATCATCCACCCACGTTTGACGTCTATCCACGCTGCCGTACCTGGGGAATGCACCTTGGTGTGCACTCAGGCGTGACGCTGCCGGCGCGGACCTGCCTCGGTCGTCCGGTGTACGGGGGGAGCGGCGGTCGTCCCTTCCTCGTGCCTTCCTCGGTGTGCCGGTGGCTTCCTCCTCGTCCGACGATTCACTTTCAGTGGATTCTGAATTAAAAGACGGAACAGGAGAGGGAGCTTTCTGTGGTCTATCACGCGATCTTAATTTAGCCCTTTTCTTTTTACCCGGCTTGCTCTTGTTACGTTTGACGGGATTTTTCTTCTTTTTAAAAACGATCTCTACTTCTTCTTCTACTTCTTCTTTTTCCCCATCTTCTTCCCCTTCTTTCTTCTCTTCCTCCCCTTCCTTCTCATCTATCTGAGGAGTCTTCTCCTTCTCTCTATCTTCTTTCATGCTTTGAAGTAATGCTTGTATACTGTCTAATTGCGTCTTCATAACCGTAATTTCAGCGGCATTTTCAGCCACGGTTGACTTTTTTCCCGGCATAATAAACGTCTGTACTCACACGATACGTGTCCGTTAATAGGCTGCTGTCCACCTATAAGGTAGATGTCCTAGATTCTGGACGATGTCCGCGGATTGAGCTCTGGCAAAATTCGACTGTCTTGGTTGCTGTCTGAGAGAGAATGGCCGAGAGCCGGAGCCTCGCCGGATTGTGGTAGAATAGTTTGAGATATACCCGCTAGGTGGGGTGTGTGTCGCTGTCGTAAATTATGTGTGATGGAACATCACATACAATGGTTCAAAATCAGAAAAAAACAGCTGTCCATTTTGGTGTACCCCAGGGCTCGATTTTAGGTCCTCTCCTCTTCATCCTTTTCATTAATGACCTGTCTGAATGCTTTATAAACTCCAAATACACAATGTATGCCGACGATGTGGTTCTGTATGTATCAAATCATGACAAAAATGAAGCAGATCACCTGCTACAGGACGACCTGAACAGGGTTGGAGAATGGTGTCAGCGCAATTATATGACAATCAATACAAGTAAAAGTATGTGCATGTATTTTGGCTCGCATTCCAAATTAAATGGTATCGGAAACCCAGCCATGACCTTGAATGGTACTTTACTGCCCATCTGTACCTCGTACCATTATCTGGGTGTGGAACTGGACAGTAGGCTCAGTCTCACACCACATATGAATCGTGTCAAAAAGGGATTTGGTAATAAGTTGTATAAACTACGAAACCTACGTAAAAGTATGTCCAAGGACACTAGTTTAGTTGTATACAAGCGCATGATGGTTCCATCAATTGAATACTGTTCATTCTAGTCCGGAAGCGCTCATTCAGCTGAACTGACCAAGCTGCAGCGGTTACAAAACCAGGGTCTGAGGATTGTTACCCGAACTGGTATAAGAAACAACAGTGTTCTGAATCTACACAAAGTATGTAAGGTGGACCTACTAGCTAGACAGCGTAAGATCCAGCTATTATGCCTGATGTGGAAGAAAGCACATAACGGTGAGGCTTTAGAGCAGGTGAGAGTCAGAACTAGGGGGGACTTAAAGATACGTTTTGAAAAAAGGAGGGCTAAAACTAGTTTTTACCAAAAATCTCCCTATTATAGGGGAGTCAGTATATGGGACAGACTAGATAAAGACACTCAAAAACTGCCAACTAGACAACGCTTCAGAAATGCCATACTAAAACTGCCACTATTAAATGAACCATAACTGCTCAACTGCTGCTAAATGCCTATCCACAGGCAAATGTGTCATATTTATCATTCATACCTGGGTCGATATATCATATGTTTTTCAATCATTATACCATATATGTGCACACCGAGTAATTTTTTTAGACAGCATCATAGGATGAAACCAAGGATTACACTGTGATTCTCCTATGTGTGCACATAATAACGTCCTTTGGGACGAGTGCGCAATAAACAAATTGAAATTGAAATTGAAGGCCTGTGCCACTTTGAACTATAGTAACGCGCTGGCTTTCTTTTATCTTAAAAGGCCGTAATCATTAACGCCCCACTCCAAGAAGCTTCATAAATTTTCATGCACACCCCCCCCCCCTCGTCAGGAGGGATTGACATTTTTACGACCCCCCTAAACCCACCGCCCCCCTCCCCCCCGATGATTAAAGGCCCATTCACACTGGTAGTAAAATCGAGAAAAAATGTTTTGAAAAGCCAAGGCAATTGTTGTAAGCCTCAAAAACAAATGCTTTGCTGCAAAACATGTTTGTTTTAAAACAATACTCTGTTGTCGGCTCAGTCACAATTGTCTTGGAATCTAAAACAATTAACCCTACACTCAAAAAGTAAACTAGTCTCTAGACTCTTCCAAGTGACGGTCATAAAATAAACTCGTCTCAGTGACAATGAAGCGGGTCTTCTAGCTATTCATAGCCCTATTTCCAAGTCCATTTAAATCGAAATATGATCTTTAGATCCATCTCTATGTTGTACAGTACATGCATGTTATATACCATTGAAGTGCATTTTATACCGATACTTCTTTCACATTTTCAATTAACTTATGCATACATGTACATGTACTGGTATTAAAATTGAAAATCCAGGGCCCACAGTTTTACCTCCAGGCCCACAACATTTTGAGGCCCATTGTCTAAAATTTAGTGTCTACCCCTGTTCCTCAAATAGAGTGCTTTGATAGGAACAAACATGCACTGCCCAGAGATAGGAACAAACATGCACTGCCCAGAGACTCTTGAATTGTACATGATATATACTTACTTTTGTGTAGTAAGTAGTATAGTATGTATCGGAACGGGACTATAGTTAAGTACTGTTTATTACTCAATCGACCTGCAGCCAATCAGAGGCCTCCCTTTTGGCGGGAAATTCAAAAGCAGCCAATGAGAGGCCTCCCTTTTGGCGGGAAATTCAAATAGGTCACGTGACCGGAAGTGACCTACTTCCGGTCACGTGACCTTTGGGCGGGAAATTCAAATAGGTCACGTGACCGGAAGTGACCTACTTAAGAGGGTCACGTGACCACCATGTTGGCGGGAAATTCAAATAGGTCACGTGACGGGAAGTGACCTACTTAAGGGGGTCACGTGACTACTAGGTTGGCTTTCAAAATAAGTCACTTGAGATTTTGATGGATAAAATAAATTTAAAAAAAGCAAAAAAAAAGCAAGCTGAAAAAGCTTGCTAAAAAATAATTTAAAAATGCGGCTCTTTTTTTCTAGGAGGGGGAGAGAGGGGCACTCTGGGGGGCACTCTTTAAGATGCATGGGGGGGGAGGGGGGGAGGGGGGGAGGGGAGGGGCAGGGTTTTTTAAGAGTGAGACTCGCTTCTCTGCCCTCTCTAAAAGAGAGGGCAGAGAGGCGAGTCTACTTACCATGAAAGGTATCATGATCGCGTTTATGATGATGTGCATCTCTTGCTGGCTAGACTTTCAAGCAAATTTGCCAAAGTCCAGCCCGTTATTGAATGTCCGGCCTAGCCTGACCCATCTATTATAGTCTAGCAGCGCCTGACCTTTGTATGAGAGTAGTATTGGCGACATTGGCTGACTCTGATATTTACCTGTGTGTACGGAGAGAGGAGAGGGTTCACAGCCACAGCTCTCTTAAGGCAAAGCTTGCGCTTATAGAGCGCTACTAGTGGAGGTCTGGATAAGAAAGCTATGGCGGTTGTCTTCAAAAAAAATAAAAAATAGTCATGGCGCATGTCGATGTCGCTTAATTATGCTCATATCTCATGTCGATTTTAAGAATTGCTCATGTCACCTGTCACTATGTTTTTCAAGCTTCATGTCAAATGTCACTAGACCTCATGTCGAATGTCGATTCTAAGAAACAGATATGTCACCATCTCGAATTTAGCGGTCCACATTGCCGCTGCTGCTGCTGCTGCTGCTGCTGCTGCTGCTGCTGTTGCTGCTGCTGATTTGCTGTTGCTGCTGCTGTCGGTGCTGCTGCTTGTGCTGCTCGTGCAGCTGCTGCAGCTGCTGACAGCTGCTGCTGCTTGTACTGCTCGTGCAGCTGCTGCAGTTGCTGACGATGTCACGGATGCTGTTGACAGATGCTGCTGCTTGTGCTACTCGTGCAGCTGCTGCTGCTGCTGCTGCTGCTGCTGCTGACGATGTCACGGATGCTGCTGACAGATGCTGCTGCTTGTGCTGCTTGTGCAGCTGCTGCAGCAGCTGCTGCTTGTGCTGATCGTGCTGCTGCTGCAGCAGCTGCTGCTGACAGATGCTGCTGCTTGTGCTGCACGAGACCGAGTAGCCGCTATTACTAATGCCACTAATACTAGTATGAGAAAATACATTTAGTCAGTCGACTAAATCAAGGATGTTTTCTGACTTCAGTGGATCGTTTAGCCATCGGCCACAGGCAAAACTTGAAACCATTTTATACATGAGACAATTGGCAGAGTCGAAACATGTTGGTACGACGGGGTCGATCATGTTCATCATCAGTTCAGGCAAAGGAAGTGTGTCGACAGCCCGCGAAAACTTCATGTCCGGATGTTTCAACACAACACTTTTTATCACACTCACACAGCTGCTTTGAAGAGTGAATCCTTGACCAAACTTGAGCTTTTCCAACACAGCTTTGGCCTCCTTCTGTGCAGTAAGGGATCTCTCTTTCGGGGTCATCGCAGTGCTGGCTAGCATGTCCTCAAAGTCTTTAACATAATGTTCCAACGGGCTACAAATGATGTACTCCAGATCATCGTCCGCATATGTCGTCTCCTCGCACCATACTTCTTTTGTTTCGAATTCCGTCATTTTCTGAACAATCTCCTCGTGAGTGCGTTGCATATATCGAAGCTTCTTCAAAGACCAGATAACTTGTATGCCGAACGCTGAAAAACCTGAAGGAATTTCACCACTACAGTCACGCCAACTATACGGAGCTAAGAAAAATAGCTCCAACAAAATTTTCTCCCTCTGTCCAAATGAAACTACTTCCGTTCCGATGAAGTTGAAGCATGCTTCTATCCATTGCTCCTTGGTGACGTCCTTCCAATGTTTCTTTACCTCACATGCATCATAGGGCACTGTTTCTCTTCTTGCTTCTAGTGGGAGTTGCTTTTTCTTTCTTGGACTCATTTGGAGAGTTTCGATGCTCTGTAGCGTCGACACTTCGATAAGAAAAGAAGCTGTAAAGGTAGAAATAACCCTCATAACATGCTGAGCGAGCGTGGAGTGGACAATGCTACGATGAGTGAGAGCAGCGTTTCACTCCTTATGTACCCTGTCCTAGATAATCCTCTTAAACAGCTGAAAAGACTCTCTCAGTACAGAGTCTCTACTCAATTAAGTGATCTGTTAAGTAAGTTTTCACATGCTACTTGACTACTGCAGGAGGGTTTAGACTTAAGCAGCTTAGTGCACACACGTGTCTGTTAGAAAGCTACCTGCACACCTGTCTTCCTTTTTCACTAGTATTTACCCCTTGCCGACTAATAAGGCACCTATACACGTGTCAGCCTCCTTATATACGTCATTCTTCCTCTCGAGAGGAAGAAGTGTGTCTCTTCGTTTTTTTGTTTAAGAAGTGAGGGTCTTAAAGATCACGTGCCTGGAAGCGACTTGATGAAGCAAGTGACTAGAAGCGACGACGTCACATGCTTTTTAATGAGGTGATCAGCTGTGACTGGCGGCGGCGGCGGCGGTGGCAGCGACGGTGGTGCTGGTGGTGGTGGTAGTATACGTTACTGTGGTCAAAGGTGCTATGGTTTTTTTTCCAACAGAAATCAGAGCTTTTATACAGAGGGAGTTTAATCCTATTTCCAACAGCACCCCAGCTGTCCAGCAGCCGCTCCGCTCCGTAAGAGCTTCTTAAGAGCTTAGATGACGAGGAGCGTGTCATCATCATCTTTGGTGGCCAGCTGAAAATGGTGTTTTTTCTTTATCCATTAGCCTTACCTCCTACCCCCTACCTGAGGACGACTCTCTCCCCCTTTAGCATTCATTGTAACAAACGTCAGAGGTCAGGTGAAAATCTGATTTTCATGCACAGCCTTAGTCAGCTGTCACTCCTATTGAACTAGCTAGCCGCCGCCGACCTGTCTACTCACCCCAGCTGTCCAGCAGCCGCTCCGCTCCGTGAGAGCTTCTTAAGAGCTTAGATGCCGAGGGGTATGTCATCGCCGTCTGTGGTGGCCAGCTGAAAATGGTGTTTTTTTTCCTTAGCCATTAGCCTTACCTCCTACCCCCTACCTGAGGACAACTCTCTCCCCCTTTGGCATTCATTGTAACAAACGTCAGAGGTCAGGTGAAAATCGGATTTTCATGCACAGCCTTAGTCAGCTGTCACCCCTATTGAACTAGCCGGCCGCCGCCGGCCAGTCTACTCACCACGGCAGGAGGCGGTGATTTTTTTTGTTTTACACTTAAGTCGCTCACCACATGCACACGACTCTACTCACAGACAGACACTCCCGTCTTAGGGGGTCCTGCTTCACACTACACGCCTCCTGTAGTTTTTTGTATACACACTCTAAGCTCATGACTGCTTAATCCTTTATACAGCTAATGCGCGTTGAATTAGTACAGTCGGTACACCGCCCGCTCATGGCAGTCCATCTCTCAAAAAAAAGAGGGAGGGGGGAAAGAGATCCAGCTGAAAACGTCATGACTTATGTCTTTTGTTTCTCTTTGGGAATGTCCGCCGGTCAGCTGGCGGCAGCAACTGCTTAATCCTTTATACAGCTAACTCACGTTGAATTGCTGAACAAGGTAGTAAGTAGCTTAGCTCGTGTCAGTCGATCTCTCAAAGGGGAGGGGGAAAGGGGTCCAGCTGAAAACGTCATGCCTTATGACTTTTTGTTTCTCTTTGTGAATGGTCACCGGTCAGCCGGCGGGCAGCTGAAGAGAGCTGTAAGTAGCTTAGCTCTAGAAGCGAGAAGGAGTATATAAGAGGCCTGGAAACACCCGTTCAATCACTCAGTCTTTTGCTGCTCTCTACAGGCACCACCATGAGCAAAACACAACAACTACTGTCGTCCAAGGATCTAATCGAGTTCAAGAACAAGAAGAATACGCAGAACGGTGATCGTTTACTGTCAGCGTCTCCTCTTGCTACTGAAATTGAGACTACCGCCGCAACCGCTTGGGCTTATCACCCTCCCGCTGTAGCGAGCGCACACAGCAGTAGTAGCGACGTTGTTACACTCGCGACGGTTGTTGCTGCTGAGCACACTGCTGCCGCTACTGCTGCGCCTGCTGCGGCTGCTAGTGATCCTCGTGCTGCTAGTGCTGCTGCTACTGCTGCTGCTGCTGCTGTTGCTGCTGCCGCGCCTGTTACTGCTGTGCCTGCTGCTGCTGCTGCTGCTGCTGCTGCCACGCCTGTTACTGCTGCGCTTGCTGAGGCGGCTGTGCCTGCTGCTGCTGTGCCTGCTACTGCTGCGCCTGCTACTGCTGCACTTGCTAGCGCTGCGCTTGCTCCTGCTGCTACTGCTGCTGCTGCTGCTGCTGCTGCTGCTGCTACACCTCTTGCTGCGACTACCGCTACTAGTACTGACACGCAGTACGTTGCACAGAACTTCTCCACCGCTTCATCAACCGACGCCATCAACGCTGCTCGCGCTGAGACTTACAGCTATTCGGACACTCAGCCTCAGCAGCGCGTAGTAGACATACATGTCCTAAAGCAACAGGGTGAAACAGAGAACGACGCTGACGACGAGGCGTACGAGGAACCCGAAGGGTCACGGGCGCACAGTCCGTTTTTCGACCTCATTTCCACTGGTAGTGCGTCCGGTCCGTGTCGCCTGCCCTCACCAATACCTTACGAAGTCATGTGGTTGCCCTGTTCCGACAACGAGTCGTCTGATACCAGCGCAGACGCTGCTCCTGTTATTGGTTCTGCTGCAGCGGTACCTGTATCATCATACTTCAAAGCAGAGCCGTTAGGATACTTGTCAGACGCTATGCTACTGAAAATAAGTGGTAAGTTGCCGACATCAGATTACATACGGTTAGGTTCATTCCTTGAAGTGAACTTGAAGGATATGGGATATCTCAGTTGTGAGACAAGTGTCATAACTCAAGCTAGAGAAATGTTCACTACTTGGTACCAGAAAAGTTGTACTAGTAGGTGGAAGGACCTAGCCACCGCCTTGGAAGAATCTTACCGTATGGACCTCATCAAATTCTCACGTGAGTACATGGACAAGCATGACATGTGGGATGGCTTAGAGAGTGGAGACATGGAGTGGAAAGTGCAGAAATATTTCTCTCTTTTAGCTGAGCTCTGCCCTAGAGACTGGAAGACCATAGGGATCTACTTAGGGTTGACTTCTCATGAAGTAACTTCCATCTCTCAACCTGTGCCTTCTGACAGGACTGTGAAGAACCCTGTGTATGAAGTGCTGAAAGCTTGGAAGTACAACGAGACGTCTGAGCCTATGGCTCTGATGAAAGTGTTGGAAGACTACATGGGACGCGGCGACGTCGCAATGTATGTTCAAGGGTTGTATGCAGCTGTACCCAAAGAAATAAAAGTGAGCTGTGACACTCCAGTGTTGACGACTCTCGTCTGATCCCTGCAGTAAGATGGACATCTGTTGAAATCGATCCTACACTACAGACGTCTTTCACTATGCTAATAGCATCGTGTGGTAAGAGGCGTCTAGTATTCGAAGTGATAAACAACGTTTATTTTTTTAATATTTGGTAAATAAGTGAAAAAACAAAAAAAAGAAAAACATGCCGCAGGACGTTTGCGAAAAGTGTTTCAAAATTTTTAAAAGACCGTACAATCACGAGTGACCCGTAGAAAAATTAAGAACGATACCTAAGTTTTGCCCTCTATGCAGCGATGTCGGCTAGCGTCGCATACGACTTTCCGGGGTAGGAGGGGCAGCGTACGTCAGAGAATCCGACGCAGATTCCGACCCCTTGTTAGACCGAGTTTAAAAATCACATAAACGAGAACGTCAAAGTCATCGAGAAAGCTGTGCTAGAAGTTTACCGACCAACCTTAGCGAAGTTACATGTAGCGATAGGTGAAGCTCTCCTGCTAGAGGAAGCGACATTCACCCCTTCTCCAGGCGGCTTCGCTGCAGCTCACACCAGACAACCGTTAGTTCAACTGAAGAAGCGGCTTCTGAGATACATCCGTCAAGCTCCAGTCGTACGCTTCAACTCGGAGAGTTACGACTTGAACCTGATCAAAAAATACGCCTTCACTCGTTATTTGCCTCCGGAGACCGAAGAAACCAACAATTCAGCGTCATAAAGAGAAGCAATCAATAGTTGACGTAGTAGTCAACTTTTTTAGCACTTGGTTACAGCTACGCGAATTATTTGCGAGCTTTCACTACAAACGAAGAGAAAGGTTGCTTTACTTACGAATGGATGACGTATACCAAGAAACTAGTAAACAAAAAACCCCTGCCACCGAGATCGACTTTTTGACAGCGACCTGACGGGCGTCAAAATGGCCGAAATCCGACTACGTCACATGTCAGAAAGTTTAGTATGACAAGAAGAAGCAAACTATGACAGATTACTCGATCCACTACAACAACGAAGACGTCAAATCTTTCATAGAAGCTTTTTGAAAAAATCACGCTATTTTTTTCCAACATAGCAGCATTGTCATTGTCATGTTGAAAGACGCCATCTCTCTCGCCAGTTTGACTTTACAAGACCTCTTCCAAAAAACCTATAAGCTGTGTTCACAACGTTCCCTCCGTTCGACGCCGTCCTCCACGCTCTGATCAAAGAAAATGTAGTCAGTGGTCCTTCCATCATCTTCCATAGATTTCACGAGAAAGAGTGTATAGGTGTCTTATAAGTCGGCAGAAGGTGAATACTAGTGAAAAAAAAAAGAAAGCGCGTGTGCAAGTAGCTTTTTCTAACAGACACGTGTGTGAACTAAGCTGCTTAAGTCTAAACCCACCTGCGGTAGAAGCTCTGTACTTAGAGAGTCTTTTCAGCCGTTTAAGAGGCTTATCTAGGACAGGGTACATAAGGAGTGAAACACCCCTGTCACCAGTCACACTTTCTCCACCCGCCCTTCATCTTCGTAGCATCGTCCACTCTACGCTCGCTCAGCACGTTACGATGGTTAGTTCTGCTATTTTCTTTGTTTATGAAAGTGTTGACGCTACAGAGCATCGAAACCCTCTCGAAATGAGTCCAAGAAAGAAAAAGCAACTCCCAGTTGAAGCAAGAAGAGAAACGGTGCCCTATGATGCCTGTGAGGTAAAGAAACATTGGAAGGACGTCACCAAGGAGCAATGGATAGAAGCATGCTTCAACTTCATCGGAACAGTAGTTTCATTTGGACAGAGGGAGAAGATTTTGTTGGAGCTATTTTTCTTAGCTCCGTATACTTGGCCTGACTGTGGTGAAATTCCTTCAAGTTTGTCAGTCTTCGCCATACAAGTTATCAACTCCTTGAAGGAGCTTCGATATATGCAAGGCACTCAGGAGGAGATTGTCAAGAAAATGACGGAATTCGAAACAGGCGAAGACACAATATGGTGCGAGGAGACGACATATGCGGACGATGATCTGGAGTCCATCATTTGTAGTCCGTTGGAACATTATGTTAAAGACTTTGAGGACATGCTAGACAGCACTGAGATGAACCCGAAAGAGAGATCCCTTACTGCACAGAAAGAGGCCAAAGCTGTGTTGGAAAAGCACAAGTTTGGTCAAGGATTCACTCTTCAAAGCAGCTGTGTGAGTGTGATAAAAAGTCTTGTGTTGAAACATTCAGACATGAAGTTTTCGCGTGCTGTCGACACACTTCCTTTGCCTGAACTGATGATGAACATGATCGACCCTATGGTACCAACACGTTTCGAGTCTGCCAATTGTCCCATGTATAAAATGGTTTCAAGTTTTGCCCGTGGCCGATGGCTAAACGATCCACTGAAGTCAGAAAACCTCCTTGATTTAATCAATTGACTAAATGTATTTTCTCATACTAGTATTAGTAGCATTAGTAATAGCGGCTACTCAGTCTCGTGCAGCACAAGCAGCAGTATCTGTCAGCGGCATCCGTGACATCGTCAGCAGCAGCAGCAGCAGCAGCTGCACAAGCAAAAGACAAACACCGTAGTCTCCTCATCCAGACCTCCGCTAGTAGCGCTCTATAAGCGCAAGCAGTGGCTGTGAACCCCCTCCTCCCGCCGTACACACGGGTAAATATCAGAGTCGGCCAATGTCGCCAATACTACTCTCATACAAGGGTCAGGCGCTGCTGACCTATAATAGATGAGTCAAGGACTATTCTACTGAGGGTCAGGCTACGCCGGAAATTCAATAACAAGCTGGACTTTGGCAAATTTGCTTGAAAGTCTGGCCAGCAAGAGTCCGGCATACTCTCCCAAGAGTTCAGCATTGCCAGACTATGGCATGAGGATCCCGCATGGTCAGACTTTCAAAAGCAAGTTTGCCAAACTCCAGCTTTTTATTGAATGTCCTGCGTAGCCTGACCCTCACTAGAATAGCCCTTGACCCGTCTATTATAGGCCAGCCGTGCCTGACCTTTGTCTGAAGGTAGAATTAGCGCTATTGGGTGCCTCTGATGTTTGCTTGTGTGTAGTCAAACCTCGCCTGAGAGAGACATACTTCAGAAAGAAAAGAAAAAGCGGCGTGAGAAGGTGACGGGATCCCAAGTGTCAACCCTAAGACTTACATTTGCTACGATCAAATCAGCGGAACCGGTGAAAGAAAATCTTAAAAAAAGTGTACAGAAGTAGTCGTCTTCTTAAATGTTTTCGAAAACGAAAAACTCTCCTTGCGGTAAATATAAATTTCAAAAGTGGTACGAACCAAAAATGGCCACTTACACCATAGAGAAAGATGACGTGCGCTACTTGTATTATAAGCGTCGCGTGCATTCTAACGGTGTGACAACGAGTCCTTTAAAATATGAAAAAAGTGTGTTATTGATTGATTGAGCGCATCTTTTCAAAAATAGAGTGTTATTAGAATTGAAAAAAAGAAAATAAAAAAATAAAATAAAATTATTGTTGTGTTTATTTTCATACGTCTTCTTTTATTAGTAAGTAAAACAATTATAACAATTAACTAGCGTGTCCTCTTAAAGTGACACTTCCTCCGGTCGCTGCTGAATCGTCTAATTAAGGTATGTGTCGTCGTCACTTCTAGTCACGTGACTCATCAGGTCACTTCCGGTCGCGTGATCCTAAAATCGATCACTTCCTAAACAAAATTAAATTAAGAGACACATTTCTTCATGACCCAACCAATCAGAGGTCTCCATTTGACCAGAAGTAGGCCCCTCATTTGCATAAATGGGTCACTTCCGGTGTACCAGCCAATCAGAAGCCTCTAACTAAGTCAAGGTCGCTTGACGTCACTTCCGGTATGCCCTTATATGTACATGTGAAGGTCACATGACGTCACTTCCGGTATGCCCTTATATGGGCGTGTGACGTCACATGACGTCACTTCCGGTATGCCCTTATATGGGCGTGTGACATCACTTCCGGGCAAATGGAAGCCTCTGATTGGCTGAGTCATGACCTTGACCTCTAACTAGGTCAAGGTCACGTGACGTCACTTCCGGTATGCCCTTATATGGGCATGTGACGTCACTTCCGGTCAAATGGAGGCCTCTGATTGGCTGCATGTCGATTGAGTAATAAACAGTACTTAACTATAGTCCCGTTCCGATACATACTATACTACTGTAGTACGTCCCTTTTCCATTAATTATTGATTGGTGCTGTCCATCAATAAAAAGGTGACAAGTGTCTTGAAGTCCATCATCCACGAAGTAACCGCTACAGTTGCCATCACTGTTGCACACCTTACCACACCTCAATGGGTACAGCATAGAAGACGGCCCGATGCCCGAGGACTTCACTCCATAGGACTGAGACTGTGGGGATCCATCTACAAGGATGAATGCCCCGTTTAAGGTGACAAGAATCAGCCATAAGACCTGCATGGTTCTAAACTACCATCTGATTCTCACATGTAGACCCCCAGTCTTGTATCAGGTTTGTGGGCTGTATTTTGTTGCTGTTGGTTGATATGGTGATTTCATTCAATACCTACACCAAAGTCCATTAGGGAGTGGTCATTTTTGAACAAGGAGGCGGGGGGAGTGGATTTGTGGGTGGGGTGCGGGCGAATGTGGACCCCTTGAAGGGAGGGGGAGCAAAAATATTTGGACCTATTTTGAGGGGGGACCAAAAAATTTGGACCACTTTCTATAGCGAAAAAGCCCACCCATTACTATAGCTCAGAGGGGTCGACCGCACTCAATTTTAACCTGCCTGGAGGGGGGGGGGGGAAGGGGGGCGAAAAAATGTTGACCTCTCCCGTGGGGGGGGGGGGGGGGGGCAAAAGTTCGACCCCCCCTCCGTTGTTAAAAATGACCAGTCCCTTAGCAGACTCTAGGAACACAAAACTATTTTATTTGATAAGCCAAAAGTCATTGATGGCCCGTTTCTGTTGACTCCAACATTGCACCCCAGGGGGCGACGGAAGGTGGATTACGGCTGTGTCCTAATACCAAATCAATCCAAGTGGAAAGTTTATGACCCCGACCCCCACCCCTTGAGCAGTCTTTGCGAAAACATGCAGGACAGTGGCAATGTCCTCCTGAAATGCCACCGGTCCGGCAGATTCACAAGTGTAGCAGGACCGAAAGTCCAGTTGCATTAGGCTTTTCTGAACTAAAAGAGTTCTTTTCTCATGCTAAAATGTGTTTGCCAATATACTGTGTACTATGTATCTATCCTGATTTGGTCATGAATAATCATATTTTTTTAAAACTTAAAATGGATGAATAGTCAGATATGTGGGTATCCGGTCCTTCAAAGATGTAGCCGGACCGAATGTCCTGTGGGATGAAAAAGTTTTCGCAAAGACTGCTTGAGGCGCATCATTTGTTTTCTGCCCTCCTCCTCCTTGAGGCATGACTAAATCACCCCCCCCCCCCACCCCCCCACCCCCACCCCCACACACTTGAACTATGATAACCTGCTAGCTTTTTTAGATTTTTTTTTTTTTTTACTGAACAATGGTGACGTTTTCCTGATACGCCCCGTAGGGGTCGAAATTAGTTTGGACCCCCCTTGTTTATAAAAATAATACTGACCACTCCCTAATCTCAGAGATAGCTGGTCTTAGGGCCCTAGACGGGGGTACCTGTGTTACTTGTCGATTTTAAGAAATGCCAATGTCCCTTGTCGATTTGAAGAAAAGGGTCTTGTCCCTTGACACTAACACTGTAAACATGTCACCAGCCCTCATGTCACTTGTCGATTTTAAGGAATGCCTATGTCATTTGTCGAATTTAAGAAATGGGTCTTGTCCCTTGTCTAGGCCCATGTCGATTTGTAGATTTTACCTGTCTGGGGCCCTGGTCTTGTTCATTAGCTACACTACTGTGCATGAGTCTCTCCTTATGAATATAATCCTGTATGCACAGGAGTCTGGAGACAGATCGGGGTATATTCTGATCGATATACCACTACATACTTAATTAATGCAAGTTGATCGATACCACCAGACCAGGCCACTTAGCCTGTATACATTACTTCTACACTGACCATTTACACAATGTCCAGCTGTGGACTAAGATCAAATACAGACTTAATAATAAGGCCAAATATTAAAAAAAGGTTTGTTTCAGGTAACATGGAAGCTATAGGGTCAGTAAGTCGGTTTCTTCTTTTTCTAAACTTTTACATTTATTTTTTAACAGCCTCTCTACATAATCTAAAATTGACCAAAAAAGTGTAAAAATGGAAAAAAAATTCTAAAATTGTTGTAAACCCAAAATTGACCCCCAAAAAAGTAAAAATTTCTTCAAAATTGCATAAAAATCGTAGGGTCGGCCCTGTTTGGACAGGGTCGGTCGGGTGACCTGAAACAAACTTTTTTTTGGCCTAACCCTGACCTAAGGGAACCCATGTATGTTTGGGCCGCCAACCTTTTGGGAAACAAGAACATTCCAGTCTCAGAAGACCCTAAATTCAATGTACACCAATCTCAATGTAAAATTTCTCGAGTTTTCATTAAACACAAGCTCAACGTTTGCTGTCAATTTAGAGGTAAAATTCATGAATTTTACCTACTTTGCAAAACTTTTTTCACATAGATATGTGGCAAAGCACTATCCTATTACATTTCACTTAAACTTCAAGCCTGATCCTATGAGCAACGCGGGCCATCTGACTTGCATACCTTTTTTCCATGCGGGAATTTAAACCGGATAATAATAAGGCCAAATAAAAAGGTTTGTTTCAGGTAACATGGGAAGAAAGTGTAGGGTCAGTAGGTAGGGTTTAATTTATTTTTTACTTTTTGTTAGCAAGCCCCTGTAAATACCCTAAAATTGACCAAAGATGTAAAGATTTTTCCAAAACCGCCTAAATTTGCAAGTACCATGCTGCATTTCTATTTCACAGTATATATAAATCTGAAAATAGTAACTAGCCTCTTTGTAAACCTAAAATTGACCCCAAAAAAAGTGTAAAAGTATAAAAAATTATTCAAAATTGCATAAAAGAACATAGGGTTGGCCCTGTTTTGATAGGCTCGGTCGGGTGTCTTGAAATATACCTTTTTTAATGCCTAAACTGCAGATCGCCTACTCAATGCTGCCTCCTGGTAGTTACGAGGTGAATTACCTCTGACTATGCTTTTAGGCCAGACAAAAGAATCAGCTCCGGTAACATGGTAAAAAAAAAATAGGGTAGGTCTGTCGATTTTTTTTTGTATTTATTTTTACGATTATGAGGTGAGTTGTAATGGAGAATCTCATTTGATGGATTGGTTATTTGATAGTGTAGAATCAATATCCGTCTAATTAAGCTATTATCAGTTCTGTTTTTCCACACAAAGAATTCCCACACTTCTAGTCTTTCAAATGATAACAATCTGTATAGCTAAATGTCATTAGGTTTGCCCTTTGGTGATACCCTACACTAGGGAATATCTAAAAAAAGGTCTTGGGTCGGGCCAAAATGATAGTCGGTTGGGTTACTGGAACACAACTTTTCTTTTTGTTCGGCCTTGTGTACAACCGTAATGTGTATCAAGTAACGTGATGTGTAGTACTACATATCACAGCAGACCATACAAACGTGATCTGTTGCAAAACAACGTGATCTGTATCGAAACAACATAATCTGTATCAAAATAGCGTGATCTGTATCAATGAATTTCAAAAAATCCCCTGACCTTATCTGCATCAAAATGTATTCTCTTTATGGAGGGGAGGTTATATACATGGTGGAACAAACTGTAAACCTACAAAGGGTCTCATAAATGGTAGAAGGAGCTCTGGTAAACATTTTGAATTATCCTGAATAAAGTTATGACATCTGTGGGAATATCTGATTTATAGATCTAGGTAAAATCTGAATATATTCCTCAAATAAAAATTCAGTTTACCTTTGACTTATCCTACCCTGCTCCCCTCCTCGAAATATCATCTTAAAAAAAAACTCAAATGGGAGGGGGGTGGACCCCCAGGGATGCCCCCCTGGTTCTGCTCCTGGTCGTCCCCCTGTCTATCCTGCCCTGCATCTTTGCTGATCCTCACCAGTCAGAGTAGGGAGTTGATACACATCACGTTTAATGATACAGATAACGGTTGGAAGTCCCTAACTTCAAGTTACTACACATCACGTTAGTTACTACACATCACGGTTAGATGGTTACTACACATCACGTTTTTTTATACACATCACGTTTGCATGGTCAGCCGTGATTTGTAGTTGATACACATCACGGTTGCACACCTGTTCTATATGCATTATTGAATTGGCAAAGATAAATAAAACATACAAATAGTAACAATATAATTTATTCATTTCAACAAAGGTAGTCATCACTGACCTCTGTATGATAGCATATATATGAAAGGTAATAATTTATAGTGAATATATTTTTGTTTTCTCTCGATTCAAATATCTTACACATAGAACGGTGCATAACATATAACACATTCAAAGTAATTATCGCAAATCCCTGAATAAGTGCACATCCCCTCTTTTGGCATGATTCTACAAATTACCTGAAATGTAGCAATTTTTGGGTCCAATTATGCTATTCAAGAATTGAACTACCTACCGTCGCGATAAAGCACCTGGTCTTGAATAAGCACTGGGGTAATGGGGTACCTGGAATGAGTGCCTGGTCTTATTTGAGTGCCAGTTATGGTGGGCAGGCGTGCAGCGCTGGGGGAGGAAGGGAGGAGCTTTCAGATCAGAGAGAGGTACAACAAAGTGAGTGTGACTAACAAAAATATTTAGCACCTTTTGTCAGTAAAGCCCCCCCCCCCTCCCGTACCCCACTTCATGTGTTGGTGGAGATATGTGTGAAAACAATTACATAACCATGCCGGACACCGGCTATGTTAATTTTACACTAAGGACAGTGTAATAGTGTTTATGGTATATATACAGCTCCTAACATAATGGCAATATTGAACTCTGAGAACTGTGTAGTTGTATACATGTACAACATAATACAGCGTACCCTACGAAGGTGTATACCAATATAGAATAGACAATTAGATATGGACCATTGGACTGAAAGTGACCTGGTCCGATTTTTTTTTCATATTTTAAATCCTGTTAAAATGTATTTCAAATGTTAATACAATATCATATTTGGATGATAGGTACCAATAAAATGTCATGTATGGACAATAAGAGTTCAATTAGAAGTTCAGATTTGGCCCAAGTATAGTATTCATAGTGTATTTTGAACGGGGGAATTATAGCGTGCACTCCAAAATTAGTAAATTGAACCATAATCTGATAATTAGTCAAATTCGAATCTGAATTCTAGGAAATGAGATTGAATAAGGTAGGTATCACATGAGGTATGCCCATAGGGAACATTTTGGTTAATTTTTAACAAAATTGATATTTGGATCCTAATCATCGGACCATGGCACTTTAAGACGGTGCGATGATGTGAGCTGAGAGATGTGTGTCTAAATCCTCAGTCTGCATAAACCCTGCCACACAGACGTTAGAGCCGGGGAAGGCGCGCCCCTTGAGGATGATGAGGTGAGCCTCCAGGTCACTGTCACACCGGAACCCCTCCCCTCAGTGAAGGCACTCACTGACAAAGTCCTGGGTCCTATGGTGCTGTACTGGAGGTAGACCATGTTCCTGAGTGGTAGAGGCTCCATGTGCTGCATGAGTTCATGTGAAGTGCCAGATCAGCCTGGCGGATAAAGCACAGCCCACATTGGTCACACATACACAACCTCATCTACATCGGAAGATTCAAACAGTCCGGGTGTGGTCTCCAGCCTCTGTGTCTGCTCATATGTAGCTTAAGAGTATGCGCACGCATAAAACTCACACCACACTCTGAACATTTGTGAGGTTTTTCGCCTGTGTGAACCTTGATGTGTCGCTGCAGCTGTTGTGGTCTGAAGAATTACTTGGTACAGTGGGAACACTTGTAATTCCTGGGCCTTGAGGGATGTTCTTCTACAGCCTGTGTATTGGTGTGACTAGCACCATGTGGTCCATCATCATTATGTGTTGATAAATGTGTCATAAGGTCCTATTTATCTAGGGAGCCACTGCTCTCTCCGTCTGGTTGGCCGATGGTATTCCCCATGTCCAAATTATTTTCTCCAAGAGTGATCCCAGTATTAGGCTCCACAGAGGGATGTGACATTACCTCAGATTTCTGGCTATTTTCTTCAGGAGCTGTTCCAGTGGAACACTTAGTTGATGATACTTTAGAGCGGGGAGATATTTTGCTCTGTACTGTCTCTAGCCTTGTGCGTAAGGTGCAGATTTCCCTCTCTGCTGTGTCTATGTGAGTCTGCATGTGGGCCTTAAGACTGGGAGCCTCTGCAAACACCTGACCACACACTGCACACTGTGGTTGTCCTCCAGTGTCAGTCTGTTGTATAGGGTGTGGTGCAGAGCTTGGATGTTCCTGCATGTGGGTGGGATGTGTGTCTGTGTGTCCTGATGGCTTATCGAAGCGTGAATTACCGTTAGAGCCCGGTACCAGCGCGGTCTGATTACATGACAAGGCAGAACTGGCTGCTTGATTACACAGCATGTCAGAATTGGCAGTCTGACTACTTGGCACATCTGCACTGGCAGTCACAATACTTAGCAAGGCAGTACTGACAGTTTGATTACTTGACACAGCAGAACTGGCAGTGTGAATACTTGACAGAGAACTTGGCACAGCAGCACTTGGTGTCTGACCATTTGGAAAGGCGGTGCTGGGCATCTCATAAGTTGGCATGTCAGAGCTGACCGTCTGATTATTGGGCAAGGCGGTAGTGACATTTTGATTATTTTGTACAGCAGTACTGACCGTCTGATTACTTGGTATGGCAGAACTTGGCGTCTGATGACTTGGCATGGCAGCACTAGGCGTCTGATTACATTGCAAGGCAGAACTGGTTGAAGGGAGTTCCTGCTTTACATGAAGCTCCATATGCAGCTTCAATGTCTGTTCTCGCCGGAAACTCACCTCACACAGAGAACACTTGTAAGGCTTTGTGTGTGACTTAATGTGTTCTGTTAGCTGAGTCTCCTCTGTGAACTGTCTATCACAGTGAGAACACTTCTGAGGCTTCTCTATTTTCTCTACTTTAGGAAGCAATGTCTCAGTTTCTTTCAATTGTCCCTGTACTATCTCAATATGAGTAAGTAGCATATGGGTCTTCAAACTTGAAGCACCTGTGAATACTTCCATGCAGACCCAACATTGGGCGGGTTTGTCCCCCGAGTGAGTCTCCATATGTTGGGTTAGATCGGACAACGTAGCAAAGTGTTGGTAACATTGGGAACAGCGGACCAGACTATTGTTAGGCTTTACGTGTGATCTCATATGTTCTGTTAGCTGACTCTCCTCTGTAAAGTGTTCATCACAATGGGAACAGTTGTGAGGCTTCTCTATTTTCTCTACTTTAGGAAGCAATGTCTCAGTTTCTTTCAATTCTCTTTGTACTATCTCAATATGAGTAAGTAGCATATGGGTCTTCAAACTTGAAGCACCTGTGAATACTTCCATGCAGACCCAACATTGGGAGGGTTTGTCCCCCGAGTGAGTCTCCATATGTTGGGTTAGATCGGATAACGTAGCAAAGCGTTGGTAACATTGTGAACATCCGAACGGACAGGGGCTGGCGTGTACCTGCATGTGTACGGCCATACCGGTTAAGGTACAGAACTCCAAACTACACTTTTGGCATCTGAAGGGTTTGACTGATGAATGCGTCTTTCCGTGTTCGGATAGTTCTGATAGATTGTTAAAGCACAGACCACACCCAAGACAGTGCAATGCAGTCTGAGGAAGCTGATGTGCAGGGTTGTTAAGTAAGACATCATTCAGGTTACACGATACTCCGGATATATCAACACGCTTTGCTGGATGTTCCTTATCCATATGGATCCTTAAGTTCTCTGGTCCCTTACACCTTATACCACACACAGAACAGTTGTTAGATGTTTCATTCATGTGTTCAGCAATTTCACTCTGTACCTTGTCAATATGAATCAGCAGCATGTGTTTCTTTAATAAGGAAATGCCCGTAAATACCTCGTTGCATACCCAACACTGCGAGGGTTTCTCTGCCGAGTGGGTTTTCATGTGTTGTGTGTGACCGGACACTGAAGAAAAGCGCTTAAAACAGTGTGAACATTCAAATAGATAGGGCTTTTGGGTCTGACTACTGCTGGGAAGCGGGTCCTGACCCACATGCATCTTTAACATATGCTTCTTTAAGCCACGCTCTCGGCCATAAGCTGCATCACACAGAGAGCACTTAAAAGGCTTTTCACCAGTGTGGGTCCTCACATGTTCTGTAAGGTGACCTCTGTTTAGAAACCGCTTGCGACAATAGGGACAGCCGTACGGACGGGGTTTGACACCTTTGTCATTTTTGTGTTTGTCAGTCGAGTGGCAGTCTAACTCTGCAGATGTCAAGAAATTCAAGCCACACTGCAAACATTGGAAAGGCGGAGGAAGCGTGTGGCATTTCATGTGTTCATTAATAGCTTGTAATTCATTAAACGTCATCGCACAGTGTGGACAAGAGTGGATTGTCAGCGACTCATTGGTCAATGCAGGTGTGCTATGTTCAATACCAGTTATGTTGCTATGGTCAATATAAGCAGTGTTGCTATGGTAACCATTTGTAATGTTGCTATGCTCAGTACTGGTGGTGTTGCTTTGGCCATTACTAGTGATGTTGCTATGCTCAGTACTGGGGATGTTGCTTTGGTCACTCCTAGAGATGTTGCTAAGGCCATTACTAGTAATGTTGCTATCATCACTGCTAGTAATACTGCTATGGTCTTTATAAGTGATGTTACTATGGTCATTACTAGTAATGTTGCTATGTCTAGTACAATTGATATTGCTATTGAAGTCAATGTGTGACTGCTCCTCAAGAGTCAAACCTATATCATTTGGTTGGAGCAGTGGAAGTTCCATGGTCCATCCATTTGGCTCCTGGTCACTATGTGGTACATTTGGTAATGGGAGACCAGGGGAATATATCGAAGGCTGAATCGTCAACACATTCACGCCCTGCTGGTAACTAGAGTCATTTGTCTGAGAAACATGGTATGGTTGATCACTAACACCATCCATGTTAAGAGGTGCAATCACCAAGGGTTGTATATGCATGTCTGGCTCTATTGTAGGATGACTGTCCAATGGCTCTTCTCCATCTGAGGTCAAATCTATAACATCTTTGGTAGAAGATGAGAAAGCCTCGAATGCTGCCTCTGTTGGGGGAGTAGTATACCTATTTTGTAGAGCCCCTTCTCCCACTGATATTTCAGGACCAGGTATGATAAGGGCATTTGCTCTTGCTGTTAGATGGTATGTTTCTGATGTAGTTGGTTCAGCTAAGGCTTCAGGTGTGGATACTGGAGTATAAATGTCAAGACTATACTCCGGAGTATCAGAAACATGTTTCTCAGGGGCCTTCTCTAGCACATCCTCAAGCGTAAGCACCCGGGTGGACTCACTTTCTCCAGAATTTGAACTGCTATGATAGAGTTCCTCCTGTACCGCATGATTTTCAAAGTTCTCCTCTGCATCTGCCATTCCATGAGACTCAACAGAATTCTCTGCCCCCAGTAGCATAGAATGAGAGTTCATGTGAAGAACCAGGTCAGACTGCTGGCTGAAGTGAAGCCCGCACTGGTCACATTCAAACGACTTCACCTTAATCGGCAGATTCAGAAAGTCAGGGTGAGGTCTCCAGCCTTCGTGTCTCCTCATATGTTGCTTAAGGCTATATTGAGTGCTCAATTGCACATAACACACTGAGCACTTGTATAGTTTTTCTCCTGTGTGGCTTAGCATGTGTCGTTCCAACGTTTTCTTAGTGGTGAATCTCTTGTAACACAGTGTACAAGCAGCTAAAAATGGCTGGCACTTATGCCTCCTGAAGGTACGAAGGGATGAAAAAGTAGTGTCACACAAAGAACATTTGAATGGTTTATCAGGGGTTTTATCCTCTTTGTGAATGAGTCTCATGTGTTGCCTTAGGTTTGAGTAGTCTGTGAATCCTTTACCACAGTCTGAACACACCTGAGGTTGTTTGTTTGTATGAGTGTGCATATGTCGTTCTAGGTCAGATAAGGTGGGGTGCATTGTGAAACAGCGTGCACAGCTCAGAGGTCCACTGTTTGTACTATCCTCGACTAGTGTGTTAGTGTCTGCCTGTTTGTTTGTATCTGGTATGGCATTATGCTCTACCGGTTTTGAGCCATCCTCGACTAGCGTGTTCATATCTCCCTGTTTGTTTGAATGTACTATGGGATTAAGCTTCCGGCGTTTAGCACAATCCTCGCCTTGCATATTCATATCTATTTGGGTGTGCGCATCTACTATGGCATTACCCTTCTGGCACTCTGTTGCATCCTCAACTATTATGACATCAGGATCTGGTATGGCATTATCCTCTACAAGTTTTGCGCCATTCTCAACTAGCACGTTTGTATCTGCCTGTTCGTTTGTATCTGCGATGGAATTACGCTTCCGAGATTCTGGAGGATCATCAACTATTATGACATCAGAATCTGCAACACATTTTACAGTGGTAGCAACTTTCAGTTGATTTGCTGAATGTTTTCCAATGTGTGCATTCAGCTTGAGTATAGAAGCATACCCCTTGCCACACACAACACAGGTATAAGGAGGTCCTTGCGTGTGCACCATAGTCATGTGCTGTACCAGGAATATGCGCCGGCTGAAAGTCGCAGGACACTTGGCGCAGCTGAACGACTTCTCTTCTCCAAGGTTAGAATTGTTATCCAACTGCTGACACAGAATCATATGTTCCTTCAAATCATAAAATGTGCTATGGAAAGTACCACATATAGAGCATTTGTGCTTGCAGGTTGACCTATGGTGCATCCTGATGTGTTCTTGTAGACTGCTTGGTGTGGAGAAGGTTTTAGAGCACTGGTAACAGTTGAGCTCAGGACACCTGACCGGATTGACTTGTGGATGAGCCTTTATAATGTGCTGTGTTAGATCAGACGAGGCAGCAAAACTCTTGTTACAACGGATACAAATGAAAGGCCGAGGTTCTGGGATGTCTTTCACATGTTTGTCACTATTTGATTTGTCCGGTCTGGCTTGTGGATGTGCGCATGCAATGTGCTGCGTTAAACCAGACTTAGAAACAAAACTGTTGTTACACCATAAACAAACAAAATCCGCAGGTTTTGCGTGATTTTTCACATGTATCTCAAACTCTGATTTGACATGAAACTCCATATTGCAGACAGTACACTGCAGGGGCTTTGACACTGTACCATCTGAATGTGACAAGATGTGGTTAGTGAGGGCTTTACTGTCAAAGTACAGATCACAATGTGGACATCTGTACTGCAAATGATGCTCCTTTTTAGACACTTTGTGTTTCTGCTTGTGTTTATACAGATTAAACAGGGACCCACATTGCTTGTTGCACACTGGACACTCCAAGGAGGGAACATTAGCAAGTTTCGCCAGATGGTCCTGCTCGTGTTTAAAGAGAGCGGGTGCTGAGCGACACTTCCAATTACAATATATACACTTGGTTCGTTTAGCAGCTGCCTTTTTTGAAGGTTTCTTAGTGACCGGTGTCTGTGCGGAGCTGAGCGTTGTGTCGACTGGAGAGAGCGGTGTGCCGACTGAAGTGACAGCTGTGTCTGCTGGGATGACAGCTAAGTCAGTAGGGCTGGCCAGTGTGTCTGTAGGAGTGACCAGTGTGTCTGTAGGGCTGGCCGGTTTGTCTGTTGGAGTGACCGGTCTGTCCGTAGGGCTGGCCAGTGTGTCTGTTGCGCTGAGTGGTGTATCTGCTGAAGTGACCTGTGTGTTTCCTGACTTGACAGATATATCTGCAGGGCTGACCGGTGTGTCGGTTAAACTGACAGGAATGTCTGAATGTGACAAGATGTGGTTAGTGAGGGATTTACTGTCAAAGTACAGATCACAATGTGGACAACTGTACTGCAAATGATGCTCCTTTTTAGACACTTTGTGTTTCTTCTTGTGTTTATACAGATTAAACAGGGACCCACATTGCTTGCTGCACACTGGACACTCAAAGGAGGGAACATTAACAAGTTTTGCCAGATGGTCCTGCTCGTGCTTAAAGAGATCATGTGTTGAGCGACACTTCCAATTGCAAAATCTACACTTTTTAGCAGCTGCCTTTTTTGAAGGTTCCTTACTAACTTTCAATGATTGGTCATCTTCCACGGGCTCCATACTAGCACATACTGGGTGATCAGCCGGTGTGTCTGTATCTTCCACGGGCTCCATACTAGCACATACTGTGCGATCGGCCGGTGTGTCTGTAGGGCTGACCGGTGTGTTCTTAGGGCTGGCCGGTGTGTCTGTTCGAGTGACCGGTGTATCTGTTGGAGTGACCGGTGTGTCTGTTGGAGTGACCGGTGTGTCTGTTGGAGTGACCGGTGTGTCTGTAGGAGTGACCGGTGTGTCTGTTGGAGTGACCGGTGTGTCTGTTGGAGTGACCGGTGTGTCTGTTGGAGTGACCGGTGTGTCTGTTGGAGTGACCGGTGTGTCTGTTGGAGTGACCGGTGTGTCTGTTTGAGTGACTGGTGTGTCTGTAGGAGTGACCGGTGTGTCCTTAGGGCTGGCTGGTGTGTCTGTTGGGCTGGCCGGTGTGTCTGTTGGAGTGACCGGTGTGTCTGTTGGAGTGACTGGTGTGTCTGTTGGAGTGACCAGTGTGTCTGTTGGAGTGACCGGTGTGTCTGTTGGAGTGACCGGTGTGTCTGCTGGAGTGACCGGTGTGTCTGTTGGAGTGACTGGTGTGTCTGTAGGAGTGACCAGTGTGTCTGTTGGAGTGACCGGTGTGTCTGTTGGAGTGACCGGTGTGTCTGCTGGAGTGACCGGTGTGTCTGTTGGAGTGACTGGTGTGTCTGCTGGAGTGACCGGTGTGTCTGTTGGAGTGACTGGTGTGTCTGCTGGAGTGACCGGTGTGTCTGTTGGAGTGACTGGTGTGTCTATCAGATTGACTGGTGTGTCCGTTAGGCTGGGCGGTGTGTCTGTTGGAGTGACTGGCGTGTCTATCAGATTGACTGGTGTGTCTGTTGGGCTGGCCGGTGTGTCTGTTGGGCTGAGTGGTGTATCTGCTGAACTGACCTGTGTGTTTCCTGACTTGACAGATATATCTACAGGGCTGGCCGATGTCTCTGTTGAACTGACAGGAATGTCTGTTGAAGTAGCTATAGCTTCAGGATTGACTGGTGTGTGTGCTAAAACGACCGGTATATCTGCTGGGTCGAACGGTGTGTATGCAGAATTTACAGCTATATCAGCAGGACTGACAGCTAAATTAGCAGGGCTGACCCATGTGTCTGCTGAACTGACAGCTATGTTCACTGAAGTGACCAACGGTGTGTCTACAGACTTGACAGCAGCGTCTGCAGACTTGACAGCAGTGTCTGCAGACTTGACAGCAGCGTCTGCAGACTTGACAGCAGTGACAGCTGAAATGAGAGCTGTGTCTGCTACCCTGACCAGTTTGTCTACAGACTTGACAGCCATATCAGCGGGACTGACCGGTGTGTTTCCTGGAGTGACAGCTGTGTTCACTGAAGTGATCAACAGTGTGTCTGCCGATGTGACAGCGGGGTCCGCGGACGTGACAGCGGGGTCCGTGGACTTGACAGCGGGGTCAGCAGACTTGACAGCGGGGTCCGCAGACGTAACAGCGGGGTCCGCAAACGTGACAGCGGGGTCCGCAGACGTGACAGCGGTGTCCCCACACTTGACAGCAGTGCCGGCTAAGCTGAGAGCGGTACCTGCTGCACTGACCAGAGTGTACATTGTGTCTGTTGATTTGACGGGCGTATCTGCGGGGCTGACACATCTGTCTGCAGGGTGCCCTGTGCTGCTGGCCTGCAATGCTTCTTGCGACGTTGACAAGTGTACGGAAGCTCCTATCACATGGCCAGCACTAGCTCTCAAATCGTTAATGTTTTGAGTGGTCGCCATATTGCATGCAGGGGATTCTAGCATGCAGTTTCTATCAGGCTTGAGGATTCTTTGGCTTGTCGTTGTTATTCATGTTGACTTCTGAAGTTTATTTGCCACTTGTAGTCTTTGTTGTATCATCACTCGCTCATGGGACCTGTACCAAGACAAAAGAACCAGAGCTACTTTTAGTGGCCTGCACAGCAGAGTTCAATCAATTTCATGTGTAATTAAATGCATAACAGGGTTCCAACAAAGATTTCAGATTGAAATTCCTCGACATTCCATGACTAAAATCTCATCTTTCCATGATATTGATAATATTCTTGTAGGGGGCAGGGGGCATTCCATGACAAATTTTTCCAATTTCCATGACATTCCAGACAACTAACAAATGCAATGACATGCCATGACGCATGGGAACCATGGTATAAACTAGTTATTAGTATTCTTCCTCTAGTCCTGAAATACAGAGATTGAATCTACAAATTGTATGTACCACTACGGTATAATTATAGGCTACCATTAACCTTGGTATACTGTTTTTTAATATCAATTCCATTATTTTCATTTTCAGTGACATTCCATGGCAAATTTTTCCAATTTCTATGACAGTCCATCACATTCCGGACAACTATCAAATGACATACCATGACGCATGGGAACACTAGCTAGCATAAACAAGTTATTGGTATCCTTTCTTTAGTCATGAAATACAGAGATTGAATCTATGAATATTATGTACCACTACGGTTTCATGTGCCTCTACATGGGTACCCAGATTTACGAACATGTCGCCGTGTCGATTTTTAGCCAGAGGGCTATGTCGGCGTGTTGATTTTTACATGTATAGAAAATACTAGGACCTCATAAAAATGTCTGTGTCCATCGGTTTTTAAAACCCCTTTGTCACATGTGTCGATTCCTAAAACCCCTGTGTTGCTGTGTCGCACGTGTCGAGTTTTACCCATGTAGAACAATGATACAAAGATGTGCCTCTACATGGGTAAAAATCGACACGGGCGACACGGCCCTTTTAGGCCATTTTAAAAATCGACGGACACAGGAAAATCAGGGATAAAAATCGACCCACAGGGTTTTTCTCTAAGTTCTTATACACCTAAAAATCGACACAATGGCACTGTCTTTCTGCTAAAAATCGACACAGCGACACGGTCAAAATTGTGGGTACCCATGTAGAGGCACAAAGATGATTAGGCCTTATAATGGATAACACATGAAATTTTTGGCTTGTGAATTTCCGAAATATCGTTACATTTCCTGAAAGCTGGTAAAGTCAATAAGACAATGCTTTCTAGATTGAGTCAATAGACCCACCAGAAGCGCCATTATTCATATTTTACTACCAGACGTTTACCAGATTTTCTGTCAATGTAGTTCCATTTTGGTCTTAATCAGTGAATACACATTACTCACAGCCTACAGTGGGACTTTGCTTCACATAAATTCCATTTTAATTTGACTGGATCTGAATAGGAATTAACCAATGATATTAATACTAATAGGGCTATATTTTTCATTTGCTAGAGTGAGAGTAAGTATTTTTTTATGGCGATGGAAAGATAAAGTTTTGGGAGTGGCAGTGTGGTCAGCTTTTTTTTCTTTTCTTTTTGAACAAGAATCAACTTTAATGGCTAGCAGTGTGTATGACTAATTTTGTCAGTTTTTTGGCCATACTACCTGTTACAGAGCCCCTTAGACTATAGCCGGTGATCCACTGCCGTGAGTTTCCTGCGAATGTTGTCGTACGACAGTTGCTTGCACTCGCAAAAATCAAAATTTTAGATTTCTGCGAATTTACTCGCAGGTCCCACACCCCTGGCGACTACGTTGTCACAGGGATTTGCAGCAGCAGATCCACTGGTACCGTAAAACCTCGCGTATAAGCCGCGGCTTGTACGTGAATCAGATCGCCAGTGCGGCTTATAGGATCGGCACATAGTCAGGGTGCGGCTTATACGCGAGTTTTTGCTCCTATAGTACAGTATGAAAGTCACCAGAATCAGATCGCTGGTGCGGCTTATAGGATCGGCCCAAAGTCGGGGTGCGGCTTATACGCGAGTTAGGCTTATACGCGAGGTTTTACGGTAATAAGTTCTCTCTGTGTACTCGCACGAGTGCAATTCGCAGTAAAACTGGTACAGAGGACAGTGTCAGTGAGGGACTTGGGACTGATCGCCCCACAGAAAGTGGGCCCCACTAGTCTCCGGAGCAAACGACTGCAAATCCATCCACGTCACTGTGCTATGCTACTGGGAGCAGTGTCTGCTGCATACCGTTGTTACGTCGGCCCTCATTGGCAACGCTGGGACGTTTGAACGCTGTGACTGGTCCGCTCAAAATACCGGAGGAAAAGCTCCGATATCTGACTTAGTGTGCGGCAGACTCTGGCTCCCAATAACATAGAGCAGGGACGTGGATGGATTTGCCTGTGTTTGCTCTGGAGACTATGGGCCCCACCTCAATTTGGCCCCACTTGGTCACGTGGAAGTAAATGGCGTCATCTACCGAGTCATATGGTATTCTGGTCTGCATTGAAGGGAGTTCTGGCTGCTGATTGGGTTATATTTCTGATGGAACAAAAATAGCTAAAATTGTGAAAAAATTCACAGGTGTTCCCAAGCACCCTTTAGATAGAATAGTACATGTAGTTTTATGCTATGTAAAGGGTTGGGGAATTTCTTAGGCATGCAAAAACTGATGTGGCCAAAGGTCGATTATAGGCCCAAAACAGGGCAAAATGGGACTACCTGTACATTAAAGTGACTTTCTTGAGATTTTCATGGTCAACTCGTTTATTGAGGCTGAAACATTGTGTGTCACTGTGTGAGGGATTGTTTAACTAGACTAGGGCTAAGACTATGGCCAAAAAAAAATTGTAGATGGCTGATTTTGTGTATTCTGCTATATCGAGAAACATAGAGGAATAATAATTGCTTCCTCGTGACCACATTTGGGACTGATTGAGTGGTCAGTGTAGGAGTTTGATAAATTTTGAAAAATGAGTTAAAGAATACATATTGGTATCATTGGTATAGATCCCTATGAGAGCTTTTCAGATCTGTAAAGATCAGCTTTCTATCATACCTAGATCCAGATATATCATGGTGAATGCATCTGAACATTTTCCCCATTTCTGTGATCTAGGCAGGAGAGGGGCACCTACAGAGCAGTTGGGGGTACTGTAACACTGGCCCTAGGCACCCTTCTAACTCAGACAGAACTGGTCAACTTAAAATGGCTAGGGACAGCATTGGGCAGGGTCATACACACCTGGATTTCACATATGTCATAAAGAACACAGTTACCATTTGAGTTTACCTTCCACCGCCCGCATGCCTTTGAAGGGGCCGCAGGAAAAGTTCATTATTAATGTAAATTTTCATTATTGTCAAAATTCGACAAAAATTGATATTTTAGGGCTTAAAACTGTTGATCAGAACCCCCAACTTCCATCACTTGGGGGAATTTTATAATAATGAAAAATGAATAATGAAAAATTGCCGCATCTCTTCTCAAATATTCTTGGACGGTAAACTCATTTGTGTGTTCCCATGGCCTAACAACTTTTAACAACTCATATTTATTTATTACATTTTGACATGAAGAATGTCACCATAATATTGTAGGCCCCAGAAAACAGAAACTCTTATCTTTCTCCACTAATGGCTCCATTCATGTTGACTGCCATGATATTGTGATTAAAATAAGGAGTTTGTGTTTTTTATAGCTCAAGAAATGAGGTCAGGGGGGCTATTTTTATGCAATGGACCAGTTGGGGTGCTACTAGGAAGGGCACATATTGGATCACAGAAACGGGCGGACTACAGCGGCAGCGGCAGCGCTATTTTGAACTCCCTATCAGTGAGTGACCTGACCTGTTCAAGCTGTTGACCATTCCCGATTCGTGAGTGTAATTTGTCTCACAGAGGACTACTATGAGGGAATACAACTACAACATAGCTATGGATTTAAAAGTAACATTTCTTTTATATTAATAGATGCACAATACCAATGATTCCTACCTTTATTACGCTACTTTAGTCCAGGAGTGTTATTGTTTTGCTGCCCAAACTTGCCACCTCTAACTACAGGAAGTTGTGGTAAAAGTTGTAACCCGCTAACACTGACTTAGTGTGGTAGCGTTACAGATAGGTGGCAGCACCAGAGTTTATTTGGCGCCATTCTGAGCGAGAGGTTGGCAGTAATCTTTACTCTGAGAAGTTCAAGCTCTCAATCCAGTCGAATTTATATGTGAATACAATTAATCACATCTAAATTCAATGAGACCTATTACTTACAACTACTTATTATTTGCCGATGGCTTCTCTCTTGATTTCAGATGCCCCTACTATTGTTACAAAATGTTTTGATCAATTTGGTGTACCAAGTTTTCCCACCAGATGGCATCGCTGTTTCAATAGTGCAGGATACAACTTTTACTATTAGTTACCAAGTTCCGGGCAAATAAGGAAAAGTAAACTGCACGTTACTTGGTTTAAAATAGCGTGTTTTGATAAAGGTAGGCGGCTTATGGAACAGTTGTGTCTCTCAATTAGTAAATTAGTCACTGTGCAATACTGTCTAATTGTAACAGCCTAATTGTATACACAAATGTACAAGTAGACGTGTGTGTTAATGTTACTGTGAGTGACTGTTGTTAGATAACTACCGGTACTCTAGGTTACCTAGAAGAACGCATGAACTTAGAGTTAGAGTTGATGATGTTTATTGTACACAGATGCTTCTGAGGGTGGTACAGCGAAGAACCGTTAGGTCAGCATGTCCAGTGGATCCGATAGGTAGGGAGGACATGCCGACTCACTGGTCTGCAGGCCGTAAGATTACCTGCCTCTCAGTGACGGGACAGCTGTGATGTCGGGGTGCATGCCCGGGGGGGGGGGGGGGGGGGGGGGCACTCCCTCAGACTCTGATACCATGTGTGAACACGATTCCAAGGGAAAGGGTCCGTTTTTGGACTCTAGGCACGGACCCGCGAGGACCCTTGATAAGGGTTGCATTTTAAGCAAGTTTGGGGAGAAAGGGGTACATTTTTAGAGCTTAATGGTTTTCAAAAGGGTAATTTTTACTTAATTTTTTTGGTCACCCTTGATAAGGGGATTTTATCAGGGTGATCCGTAAGTAGGATATAGTTTTAAGGGTCATCTGTGATTTAGATCAGTTTTATTTCGCTAACTTTCCCTTGAAGAGGGTTAGATTTTCGAAAATTTCACCCCGTGATAAGGGTCCTAGATTTGAGGTGATGTTCACACATAGCTACTATAGAAAAGATAGAGAGTGCCCCCCCCCCCCGGAGGTGCATGACCCAAACCCACCCTCCCACCCAGGGTGCCGTATGCATCCGGGAGGGGGGAGGGGTTTAGTTTGGTATCGTTAGAAATGACCATTCCCCAACTCAAGGGCAACGCATGTCACAAAAAGGTACCGGTAATAGATTAAGCTTTACTCGCTAGAAATATCTATATTCATACAGTTGTTTAAAGTGGTGCTGTGCTTTGTAACTGTAAGCTGTTAGGGTGATAAGATCTTCCAGCGGCGTTGACTAGTACTTACAACAATTATAAATGGTATCCTTTTTTTTTCAGAAACCAGAGTGAGACTGTATCAAGAGGTAGCAGTTGAGAGGCCCAGCAACCAAAAGAGAGCGGCTCTACAACATAACTGGCCCGAGAACTAAGGATCGACTATGTCAGCTCATGTGAAGGAATAATAACAATTGTTATCGTAAGGCTGAGGCCATTAAGTGTCCTCATGGATAAAGGTGCCGTGGTGTATAAGTGATCTAGTGCTTAAACAAGGATAGCTGAATAGTCCCGGCACTTATCTAAAAGCTGGTGTTCAAACACAACAGATGCTGAATTTAGTGAGGGCTTTAAAACTTTTGACGCAGGACAATGGAGGAAATAGAGAACACTCACCGGTGCGCAACATGTGGTAAAAAGTTTGCGACAGAAATGTGCTTAACTCGCCATATGACGGTTCACACGGCGCAGCGGCCCCACCAATGCACTAAATGCAATAAGCGGTTTAGATTGAAGAATCACCTGAGGATTCACATGAACACACATGCCGAGGAGAAACCACACCCGTGTCCGCAGTGTGATAAAAGCTTTATATGGGCGAGTCACCTGAAGACGCACCTTGCGACTCACACGGGGGAAAAACCACACGCCTGTGAAGTCTGTGACAAACGCTTCGCCCTACCGTGCCACCTCACCGCTCACATGGCCATCCACTCAGGGAAGAGACCTCACAAGTGTTCAGACTGTGGTAAAGGGTTTCTCAGTAAAACTGCTCTTAACAATCATGAATTGACCCACACAGGGGAAAAACCTCACAAGTGTCCAAAATGTGGTAAGCAGTTCAGGCAGCTGGCCTACATCAGGATACACATGATGACCCACACAGGAGAAAGACCTCACCAGTGTTCTGAATGTGGTAAGGGGTTTATAAAGCTATCCGATGTAAGGAGGCACATGGTTACGCATGGCGGAGAGAAATCGCATATGTGTCCGAACTGCGGGAAAACTTTTGGGAACGCATCTGACTATAAGCGACACGTTCTGAGTCATGAAGAAAACAAATCATATCCCTGTCCTAAGTGTGATAAGGCATTTCGGTATTCCCACTACTTGAAGCTACACATGCCGTCCCATGACGAGCAGTCCCATCCATGTTCCCAATGTGATAAGTCGTTCAGACTGCCCTCTTTGTTAAAGCTACACATGATGGTCCACACAGGAGAAAAACCTTTTCAGTGCTCCGAATGCGGAAAACTATTCAGACACAAAAGTCACTTAAAAGAACACACCAAACATCACAGCGGAGAGAAACCCCACGAGTGTGTCGTATGTGGTAAGTGCTTTCCGCGTGCATTTACCTTAAAGGATCATCTGCTGACCCACACAGGAGAGAAACCTCACCAGTGTGCCCAGTGTGGTAAGCAGTTTAGGTCGAAGACTGTACTGACTAAACACCTCAATACCCACAAGTCTAGAACTCACCAGACCCGATACCCCTGTTCTGTATGTGGTACTACTCTAACCGAACTAGGCAGTCTCCGCAGACACATGCTTATTCATACGACGGATAAGCCCCTTCAATGCCCCGAGTGTGACAAGCGATTCAAGTATGGGGATAAGCTACGACTCCATATGATGTTGCACACAGGGAATATACCTTACCCTTGCATGCACTGTAAGAAACCGTTTAAAACAAACGCTGAGTTAAAGGTGCACATTCTGACCCACACGGGGGAGAAACCTCACGTGTGTCCAGAATGTGGTAAAGCGTTCAGCCAGTCGGGGAACATGTTTGTGCACTTGAAGAATATTCATGGGAAAAGTAGACCTAGCGATACGCCGGTTCAGTTGAAGCCGCATACTTTAGAAATAGCTTCTGGCAAGGACACTAGTGAGAGTAAACTTGACAAAGACAATACGCAGTTCCACTTAAATCAGTACTTTGGGATGAATGCTGTAAACACATCTGAGGTCATGGAAAGTGGTGAGAATAAACTTGAAAATACGCAGCTCCAGTTGAAGCAATACTTGCAGTCCCAGCCTATAAAAACATCTGCTGTTCTATACACAGGTGAGAATGGATTTAATGAAGGTGATACAAGTCTGGAATCCAATGTGGAAACCTCCTTGGGTAAGGTTACTCGCCGGTCGCCAGTGAAAGGGGAAGCAGAGGAAGTGAACGGTATGAGCTTTATGGAAGATGACAATAACAGCGACTCAGGAAGAGATGTAGGTGACATATGTGATCTGGATCAGATCTTGCAGGGGATTGTTGAAACAGGAAAAGAATCACATGCAAGTGGGCTTGAAGAAACTAAAGAAACGGATGAGACGAAGGAGAACGAGGAGGAGGAAGAGAGGAAAAAGAAGGAGCAGCAGAGGAAGCAAGAGAAGAAGACAGAGAAGAAGGAAGAAGAAGAAGTAGACGTAGAAGTAGAGCAGGAAAAGGCAAACGAGGAGGAATATGAGGAGGTTGAAAATGGAGATGTTGAAAGTGAGACCAACAGTGTCGCAGACAGACATAGTGACAGTGAGGAGAATGAAAGTGACGGGGGAGACTCAGATTACGATCCCATTCCTGCTGAGTCACCCGCGTTCCTGAAAAGGATGCTACTGCTAAGTAAAACGGTCACCGACAATGCCAAACAGATGGCAGAGAAGAACAGGCACATCAAAACCCTTACCGATGTCGTGGAAAACCAAGCGAAAAAAATCATGGCCCTGGAAAAACAGTGTGTGGCGCTAGAAAACCGAGTGGCATCCGATGGCATCCTTATAGAGCACTTACAGACACTGGAGAAGAAAATTAGTAATGCTGCGGGAAAGACTAAGCTGATCATTAGGGGACTTGGGGAGCGGGCTCACCCGAATCCAACTCAGTCTATTGAGAAGTTGTTGAGAGACTTAGGCACTGGCCTCACTGCTGCTAACTGTGTATCCATCTCTAGATTGGGCAAGTATGCCATGAAACAAACCAGGCCCATTCTGGTGCAGTTTAATGAGAGCAGGTTCAAAGAGGCTGTGTGTAATAATATCAGAAAACTGGCCAACATGCCCCAATGGGGGAAGGTCTTTATAGGTGATGACATGACAGAACAGGCTAGTTGTGATCGGTGTATACAGGGGTTTACGGTACCAGGGGAGCTGCAGCAACACCTAGCTACCCATGCTGTAGTGTTATCTTGATGAGCACTGTAATGTTTAATATGTAGAAACAATTTTAATATATAACAGGGTTCTCCCCACACTGGAACGACTCCGACGGGCCGCCGGCGTACTTTTCATTGCCGCCGGTGTCAAATTACCTCAGAATCGCCGCCGGTGTCATTTTATCTTTCTATAGGTTTTTGAATTTTGAAAATCCATCAATTAGATCAGAAGTTATTGCAATTTTAGTATTTTTTAATCCAAAAGAAAAAGACTTGTATGCATCGATTCAGATGCGGTACCATAAATTACTTGTATGAGCCTCATGCCCATCTCTATAGGAGAATCCTATAAGCCTCACCTCGGGTCTGACTCGTATAAGCCGCTACTTCTACGCGAGAATTTACGGTGTGATTTTTGAGTCTGTGGAGAACCCTGTACAAGAATCTATATAGTGCCATTTAAAAAAGGTGTTTCTCATCACCGCGCACATCACCAGAATTATCTTTTTGGGATTTTTCTTTGTTTTTTTTGGTGATAAAGTATAAGCATATTTGGTATTAAATTAAAGCTTACAGTGTCGATAATGCTTTTGACTAGAGAACACATGAATATCCACAACACCTTTTCCCGATCCATATAGTTTTGATTATCAAAATGTGAATATAGTTTGCCGAGAGCCTACTTTCCCCACTCATTTTAGTCTAGAGAAAATAAAAAAGAGAAAGTGCCCTCGTCATGTTTATCATACTATTCATTAAAGGTTGGTGATAAGAACGTTATTTTTTCTGAGTGGCTTAGAGATAAACCTATTATATCAATGATAAGAAGCAATTATGAGAATGTTTCTACCATAACCTACCCGAGTGCTGTGGCTACTATGGAATGATAATCTCAGGCAGCTGTTTTATGTGCCGCTTCTATAAGTAATGAGCAATTTGTTTATTGGCATTGATAGTATTTCAATTTGAATGAATAGATGGTCAGTTCAATCAATTCAATTTGACAAGTTTTTCTTCCCTGTAATTTCAACCAATATAAAAGTAAATATTCAACTGACTGGTGCATTTGTTTGAATTGTATTTCAGGAGAGGTTGATAATGTCTGGTATTAACAATATGTGGCGGTCTAATTGATAAATAAATTATTTATTCTGTCATCTTGAAAAAACGAAGTTGTTGGTTGTGTTTATTGATTAATTTAGTATTGTTATATTAAGATAAGCTCTATGGTTTCTAACAATATGCGATAAGAGGTTTGACCTTTGTATTCCTCTCCATGTTGTGTGCTATACGGAGAGATCAGTTGCATAGGTTTGTGTCGTTATACTGTAGAACAAAACTAAAACCAGTTGAACTTAGACTTGATCTGAAATGCTATATGTAAACCCCCATCACAAACGAGAAATTTGTTTAGCTAGAGAGCGGGGTTTGGTGGATATAGGGAAAGGGGATCTAACTATTTAAAAAAGTAAAACAGGCCCCCGGTTTCAGGGTGAATATAGTTTCAGAGTATCATTGATATCTTGTTAATAAATAATAAATTCATAGAATTTTGTTGTTGGCGGGTCCTCTCGTCAATATTTGTTGTTTGTCACGGCCCCTCGAGAGGCCCCGAAGGGGGCTCGAAAGGGGCCGTGACAAACTCCAAATATCAACCAAATGCTATCTTTATCCCACGAGAAAAGGTTCGTAAATGCCCATTTTACTCATGTTTAGAGTGAGAATAGCTTGAGTATTACTTGAGAATCGAAGAGCATGGATCAAATTACCTCAGAAAAAGTGTTTCCATCTCGAAATTTGCAAAACTATTACCGAAAATTGCGAATATTAGCCCCAGTCCCACAGGGCTTTATGATATGCATTAGAAAATTGTGACGCAACATTCATTCATCCTGAAGAGCAATCAGAGCGCCCTGATTTTACAACTTTGACAACATAGTAGAACTGCTTGACATCAAATACCACTTGACAACATTAAATGTCGTTCTAATATTTGATCCCTTGATATTTGTGTCAAAGTCCACCTCGAGTGGGATAAGTAATCATATTTTCAATTTGGAAAAGCGTTGTTTTCTGCTTGCTTTCTCTACTGCATATATAAGACCACTCAAAATAAAGAGATCAATACAAAACTGAATTTAAGTAACAAAAACATACAAACATATTTTTCATATACAGTAAAACTTCGTTATAACAAACTCTGTTAAAACGAATTTTGTTTATAACGAACATATTTGCAAGGTATAGTTGGCTCTATCCAGAGGTGACCGACCACATCACAGAGGTGACCACATTGCAGAAGTGACCATAGAGTGAGAGTTGGCTGTAGTACATGTACTTGTAAACAACTATGCTGACAAATCCCCGAGTTCATATATATGCTACATATAGTTCATACACGACGTACAACTGCAATGGAAGTCACCCCATATCGGTTCCAACTAGTTACCAAGTGGGAACAGCCATTACTTGATCAGGTACTAGTGAGATAGGCACTGATAATAGCTGTTACATGGATACCAAATGCATCAAAGGGAATCTGTAGTAAATAAAGGGAATTAATTTAATCTGAAGAATGCATGGGTACTGGCACAGTACTCATGCATTGTCAGTTATACTAGGATTAATTAGTACATATAGGGTGCTGAACATCAGGTGGCTGAACGTCAGGGGGCCTATGCTCCTCGCAACAAGTGACGAACTTACGTAGTCACTAGACGCCGCCCATTTTATGCATAATCTTAAATCGCCACTTCTGGCGTAATCTTATTCCAGAAAAAGAAAAAAAAAGAGAGAAAGAAGAAGGAGGTGCGGGGGCAGAGCCCCCGATATATAGGTCTCACCTGGAAACTGTGTAAGATTACACCAGAAGTGGCGAAAACTGAGTAAGATTATGCATGAAGTGGCGATTTTAATATTATGCACAGAATGGGCGGCGTCTAGTGACTACGCAAGTTCGTCCCCACGTGCATCTTCCTCAGGGCCTAGATACCGCACACCGAAACGCCTATATGTTCCCCTTTACTCAAATAATTTTACCTTGGCATTCTGGGTAAAAATATGATGTTTCGGGAAAGAGCAGGAATAAATCAACATTATCTGTAGCCTTGTTGGCCAGAAATAGTATTCAATATTAACAGATTTTTTTTTACTCTCTCAGGAAATAGTTCAGATCATTTGCTAACATATTAAAGTCGTTTTGATAGGGGGTCCCGCACATATTTTTAGGGTTTTGGACCTTTGAAAATGGAAAAATAATGCAGATTAGATGCATATGGCATTGCATGATGATCATGTTTAGTCTTGCTGCAAGGCGACTCTCTGCTGGACTAAGAGTGACTCCAGCAAAGGCAATATTCAAGAAGATCGTGAGGATCCTTGCTGCCATCTATGTTGTGGCTATCCTCACTGCTCCTTTCATAGTGAACAGGAATGACAGCACACATCGCCTATGCATAGGAAATCTGCATGATGATTTGTGGAAGGAAATCCTGCAAAATGACAGGATGCAAGCATCAGTGGAAAGGGACATCCAATCTACAACTCAGTATGATGAGGACTCCTCTGCAACATTGCAACATGCAATACTAAACATTTCTACAATTTCTAAGTTTTCCAACAATACACTTACTAACAATGAAGGTCTATAGGAATTTAATGAAATACCTCGACTGTTTAGATATTACCTATTCATGACTCTGACATTGTTTGTGGGTACTATCATTTGCTATATTAGTCTGGTTATCATCATCAAGGGGCACAACAATGCAATGAAAGGCATCATTTTGGGCAATTCAATGGATACTCTGACAATGCGTGTCACTGCATATGTGACCTCTGTATTTTTCATCAGTTATCTTGTTCCTTTCATCCCAGCACTGATACCTGACTTAGATAAAACGGCAAGTTTTCTGCACTACATTTCTATCTTTACCTGTGTCTCCTATCTTGATGGAGCCGCTACTCCAATTATCTTTATATCCAACCCAGTTTGCAGAAAAGCTCTTGTTAAAACCCTGCCAAATTGGATCGAATGCTGCTTTTATTTCAACACCCAGAGTGCATCAACTTCATCTTGCATCACCAGAGAGAGTACCGTCAGAGTATCTAAGGCCAAAAATGTTGAATGTTGAAGGTCTTTGGAGAGGCCGGATAGTACTTTCATGTTTAAAAAAAGTAAGAAAAAACAAACTCCGACCTACCGACCCTACATTTTCATGCCATGTTACCTGAAACAAACCTTCTGTTTTTTGGCCTAATGTTCCTAATCATGTTGTATGAAAGCGTACTGAAAGTAGATCATTAAAAATGGCCCCTATACAAAGACCTGATACTGTAACATTGTTGAAGTAACATTGTTGAAATGAAACAGGCAATAGAGGAAGAGGGGTCTCTCATGTGCACCATGCTGGTCTTGTATTCCGCCTTAGCTACATGACCAGTGTACAGCGCCATTTGCAATGGTACCCCTCTGTATTCCCACTATTCTCCAACAACCAGCTCAGCCAAATCTTGTGTCCAAGATTAGGGTGCAAACAGGGTGAGTGTACTGGGAATGGGCTGTAGGTAGACATTTCATATATTATCTGTCCAGGATAGGGTAGTGGTTAGCACTGTGGACTCATGATACAGAGTACCTGAGTTCAATTCTCTTCCATGCAATTCATGGTAATCAAATTCATAAATAATGTGATTTTGGAAATTATCATTCACAATACTAACGAAAATTTAGAAATATATATTTAAAGGACATACACTTATTTGGCCAGGTAGGGATTTGAACTTGGGCTCCCAGCATTATGAGTCCAATATGCTAACCACTACCCTATCCTGGACAGATAATATATGAAATGTCTGCCTACAGCCCATTCCCAGTACACTCACTCTGTTTGCACCCTAATCTCGGACACGAGATTTGGCTGAGCTGGTCCTTGCATAGCAAAGGGTTATGATTGGTACCAGTGTTCCATAAGGTGGAGCCACTGTATCTTGCTAATGCGGAATTCCACACTAGCGTGATGTCCACTGTACAGCGCCATGTTTGACTGGTCCCAGTATACATCCTATATGTTCCAATTACTAGCTTCAGCAAATCCTGTAAATGGGGGCGCTCAGACTCTGCTTGGAGAGTGGAACCACTGTATTCCCTGCATGGTAGGACACCTGCACTCTTTTTGTTACCTGTCCAGGATAGTGCAGTGGTTAGCACATTGGACCCATCATCGAGAGTACCCACGTTCAAATCTCTGCCACTGGGTAGTATTTTAGCATGACTCTAGGCCCATTTTCCATTAGCCGATTAAGGGGTCCTGTCAGGTAGTCGGCAGGTAGAGCCATAACACACCACTGGTAAGTACACTAATGTGTAGTGTGGTTGCTGTGGCTTGATTACCTCTAGATGTCCATATGGTTGAGTCACATCATTATTATTGAGGCACATTTATTAACCCTTTAAATGTCTATGGCATTCTACACACCTTATCACTGTGTTTTCCTACTGCAAAAAGCTATGTATTACTCGATTATGACCTGTCTGGGCTGACTAGAAAATATTTGAATATGCCCCCAACTGTTTTTTTTTGTTTTTTTTATCAATGAATCACTATTATTTAGAATGTAAAGACTATCTTATTATCCTATGTACATATTATGGCTACGGTTTTGATTACAAATTGTTGACAACTTTATCTTCTGTGTTGCAAAATATAGAAAAATGCATTCAGATCTTTGTCTATGATAATACCCAGATATTCATACTCACTACAGACTGATAGTACATGACCTCCCATAACAATTGAAAGTGGTGTATCATGTGGGCGCGCACCAAACATCATGACTTGCATCTTTTCCTTGTTGATTCATAACCCACTATTAGTGAACCAATTATATATGCGGGTTGCATCACTTGGCAGGAGATTCTCTGCTATACAGCCTGACTTGTGTCTCATGTTAAATACCACATCATCGGCGTACATAAAGATTTTCCAGGAAGCAGGCAGCCACAGTCTCACCCCTGTCCTTTGCCTCATATAGGCTATTGACTAGGTTAAAGACTGCATCAGCCATGCCGCTGGAAGCACGGAAGCCAAACTGAAATTTGGATAATTTATCAAGTGTAAATTACTCTTGTGTAAATTACTCTCTCCATAACTTTACTGCTTGCCGGCTGCAACGAGATGGATGTCCAATTGCTTATAATTTGTCCAGACTTTGGTAGTGGGACCACTTTTGCCGTGGATCACTCCTGAGCCATGGATAACCAACCCTCGTACTTGTTTATTCATGTATTAATCCCTTAGCATGATTAAGATATAACCTCGTATTTATAGTGCTGCAATTCAAGTCTGACAAGATTGTACAAGTACCGACTGTAATATTTGTATTGATATTTATCGTGTAGATTGTTTTGGTCACGTAGAAAGTAATTAGGATTTTACGATGTATCATAGATTTATATACCTACTGTAATAAAAATTAGGGCTGTTTCATGTACGACATGCCACTAACTCATGCCTCATGTTTTACTTCCACATTTACGCACCGAGACTATAGAGCATATTTAATTGACTACCTCACAAAAGTCCCTACATGTTTCCCTGGTAACAAAGGCTGATAGTATTATCATATTGACTCTTGGTTAATGGCAACCTATTATTGCTATTTCGCTCCCCATTCCCGAAAAAAACACCAAAAACAAAAAAAAAAAAAAAAAAAAAAGGTAGTTGATGTCCACCCATAACGCGTTGAATGATAATTACTCCATAAATTGGTCATTCAACTGCAGACAAAATGATGAATGCATATGAATAAATCATTCATCGTTCAAAGTTTAGTAGGCCTACTTAAACTTTGACAGATGTATGATGTATGGCGGATTAACATAGCTTGACGTGTCGCCACTGGAATACCCACTTCATAGGGGACTAGTTTTCTTTTCCCAAGACAAAGATCAGAAAGTCGGTCACGTGTAATTCGGAGAGGACTTCTGTTGTCAACTTTAGGCTACCGTTTAAAGTGAGCACGTCTGGAGATAGATACAATTATAACTAGAATATCATCCTCCGATCCTTGTTCCCAACTCTTATCGTAAATAGGCAACAGTATGTATATATTGTATGAAGAGTCAAATAAAGAATGTGTTGACTCTGATAATAGTTGCATGTTAAACCACTTGATGGGGCAACCTTGTAGACTGGTACCAGTGGCTACCATTAGGGAGTGATCATTTATTATCAACAGGGGGGGGGGGGCAAAACTATTTGGACCCCTTGAACGGGGGGGGGGGGGGGGTGAAAAAAAATTGGACCCATCTTGGGGGGGGAGTGAAAAAAATGTGACCTGTTTTGAGCCAAAAAGCCTGCGTGTTAGTATGATTCAAAGGGATCATGTGCGCCCCGATTTTCGACCCGTAATGGGGGGGGGGGTGTAAAAAATGTTGCCCCCTTCGCGCGGAAACCCACCACGCCCCTGTTGTTAAAAAATGATCACTCCCTAATCGCCAGATCCACTATGGCTATGGAATGGTCCACTATGTCTAAATAGTGTGATTAAGCTTTTCCAGGTAACTTACCTAAATCAAATGTGATAGCCTATGCAATATCTTCCAAGAACATCAACAATATAGATCTTAGTCACCATATTTGTGGGTCAGGGAAATAACTATAAGGCTGGGCACTGGCTATCTGAGATATAACGTGTGGCACTGCTTACTACTACATCTAGATCTAATTTGATGTATGTAGCCAATGGTCTGCAGAGTGTAGTGTAAGCCCTCTCATACTTTAGCTGGGACTCCACTACCCGATTTTCTCGTCTGATCGGACCTATTCTCACAAATCGGACCCAAACAGATTGTAAATATAAACAAACCCTGCAGCATAGGGTTCTTTATATTTACATCTGTTTGTGTCCGATTTGCGAGAATGGGTCCGATCTGACGAAAAAATCGGGTAGTGGAGTCCAAGCAAATGAGAAGTGGTGCACAAAAAATGTCTTGTTATTGACCTCTCTTGGGCAATATTTTTGCCTGTTCATTTCTCTCACAGGCTTTACCAGGCCTGTCCACTAATTATATACACCATTGCCCCCACTCTACCCTGACAAAGGTACACAATCCACCTTACCTGTATGCCGCTCATGTATTCAAGTACTGTGTTTGACTCCCCCTTTTGAGGGATCAACTGCTGTGGACTTTTCAGGAATATGAGACTCTTCCCTACAGGTGTAGATGGGAGACACACTGACTGTCAGAGTCCTAGTGACTCCTTTACTTTTCTCTGTGTAGCTTCAACCTGTGAAGAATGACACCTGTGATAATACATCTGAAGGTGAATAGATGGCCGTATATGGGTTTATTGTCCTAAAGGCCAGAGGTCGGGTTGCTTTTAATATGTGTTAATTACCAAACTGGTTCGCGGTTATATAATATTATGCCCTAGTTTAATTTTACCACAGGTAGATATCAGAGAAATAATTCAGTTCAACATCTAGCTTCACCCTGGGCAGATGAGGGACACCTGCAATGATAAATCCAAAGGTGAGTATTGTATGTGTGTCTAAATATTCCATCAAATTCACCCTGGCATTAGGCACACTGCTGCTGCATTTTCAAAAATGTTGTAACTTGTTACACGTCCAAGTTTATATATTTATTTATATGCTAATGATGATAGAAACTAGCTTTAAAAAATGCTCAATGTAAATTGAGCTGTAGCTCTCGTCCTTAGCAGAATAACCAAATTATATAATAATTCAATTCAATCAGTAAACCAGAAGACATGATGGGGAATGAGCAGAAAGAGGTTCCAGTTCAGGATGGACGGGAGACAAACAAACACAAATCCCATGCGTCACAACAGCAACATCCATCACTGACAACAAACTGGCTTTCCAGAATCCTATTTTGGTAGGTGATACAATTGGAATTAGTTTTCCTTTCCAAAGTGTTTTCCTGAACTTTTTTTGCATGGGGTGGGTCAAGTCTACCCAGGAAAAGCTTAAGATTATATTTTAATCAAATACAGCCATATATTCGTCATAGGGTATGTGTCCGTCTCAGGGTACGTGTCCGTCTCAGGGTATGTGTCCGTCTCAGGGTATGTGTCCGACTCATGGCGAATCTACCCTCCTTGCTTTGAAAAAGTTGATAAATCTTCTCTGAGGGAAAATCAGACAATTAGTCTTTTGACCATTAATTTTCAGGTGGATGAACAATCTCTTCTATACTGCCTACAAACGCTCATTAGGAGAGAAGGATATCTTTCAACTGGTGCCATGGGCCAAAGCTGAGGAGAATGTATGCCGATTTGAAAGGTTAAAATCTGATTTTAAAGCAAATGACTGTTTGCAATAACTAGATTTCTAAGAGCATTAATAAATGACTTTACCCCTAAGACATAAAGGACTACATTACTCTAACAAATAAATACCAAATAGTCAAAGCAAAAAAAAACAAATCTTGGTTCTATTTTTAGACGTTGGACTGCTCTGTCTGAAGAGGAAAAACTGAAAAGAGGAAGTCTCTTCAAACACCTTCTTCTCCACTTCAAAAAGGAACTTGCATTGGCACTTATGCTTGAACTTGTAGCTGTGAGTTATCTGCTATTTTCAGTGAAGTAAATTTCCCATGATATTATGAGGCTGGAATAACAAAACCGGTAGTATTAACCCTTTAACCCTTTCCCTGCCAATACTGCATATATGCAGTACCACTGTAAAACCGATACTGCATATACATATATGCAGTACTGTTTTTTAGTACCCAAAACCCGATACTGCATATGCAGTACCAGGGCACTATTTGTACTGTAGTGCCGGTTTTAGTAGCACATATTCATCTGTAATGTACCCGGTAGTTGGAAACAATTTTTCAATAGTGGAGCGACCTGGAAAGGGTTCACTAATAGATGACCTTTGTTGTCCTGATGTACCTATGCAGCCCTGGCTAGTTACCAAGGCTGCATTCATGGATCATGAGAACGAAGGGGATGATGTATTACAGTAAAACTTCGTTATAAGGAGGACCTTGGGACCAGTGCAATTTGCTCCTTATAAGCAAGGTCTCCTTATAAGCAAGGTCAGCCTTATAAAGGTCTAGCAACAGAACACTCCCTACCTGTGTCTCTTATACCCGTATAGACTTGATTTGAATACAATTCAGATGGGTGTGTGTATTATTTCAAGTCAAAACCCCTTCTAGATCCCCTTCATGGAGCTTTTGATCTCCCTTCCTCCCTAGGGAAGCTACAAATGTATTCTCCCCACCTCTATGGGATGGGGCAGTGGGCAATTTTAATCAGTATGTGACTGTAATCCTGAGAAATAACTTCCCTGGGTAAGGTTTGCACGTACAAAATAAGGAAATGAGCCAAAATTACCTCCTTATATCAGAGGTTAAGGTAAAAACACCTCCTTCTAAGAGAGTTTTCTTACTATATAAATGTATAGGGCAAAATCGGGACCACACAAATCTGCTCCTTATAAGCAAGGTCTCCTTATATCAGAGTTCCTTATAACGAAGTTTCACTGTAATGCATTATGACATCCTTAAAGGGTTAACAAAGATATTTACACTAGTTGCTCTGTACACTGAACAATGCTAATTCGATGATTATTCTGAAAAACATTGATTCCTGTTTGTAGGAGATTGGTCGTTTTGCTGCACCCCTGCTCATTGCTGGATTGATTCAGTATTTGGATGGCAGCGGTCGAACATCTCAGACAACAGCATACATCTATGCCATAGTCATTATCATCATTGCAATCATCCTTTTTCCACTGCACTCCAACTATTTTCAATTTTATTACTATACTGGTATGTTGATGAGAACAACCTGCACAGCCATGATCTACAAGAAGGTAGGGCACAATCATATAAAAAATGTATCAATATACTTCCGTATTATCATACTAATAGTGAGGTGTCACTAATTAATACTGTTTTTACATTATCTTCATTCATGATTTCCACTGACTCATCTTGATAAGAAATATGAAATATTTTGTTTGAATTAGAATTGATATATTTTCAGGTGCTAACCATAAGTAACAGAGCTCGTCGTGAGGTGTCAACTGGTCAGATAGTATCCTTGATGTCAACGGAAGCAGAAAGTTTTCACTTTGTTAGTATCAGTTTGTACATATCTAAGTAGCATAGCAACTTGTATCACCACATTCATAAATATGCCAAAAGGCATTTGCACAATGATGCTGACCTTATCACTAAATGTTGTCTAAGAAAAATCACCTCTGTCATTAACAACTTTACTATATTCAAACTACCGTAAATTCTCGCGTAGAAGCCGCGGCTTGTATGCGAGTCAGCTTTCTTTTGATACCAAACATGCCTATATAGGGTGCGGCTTATACGAGAGTTTTCATTAGTATACTACAGTACCAAAATCGGAATATTCAGACCCCCTCTGCGGCTTATATTATTTTTCAAAGTTAGGGGTGCGGCTTATACACGAGTTAGGCTTATACGCGAGAATTTACGGTACAGAATATTTGATGTCTGCTGTTGCCAAAAATCATGCCTACAGTGGCAATTTTGAGGGATATGAATATGCAGAATATTGTAAGTTTTGCAGAGAGCAGATACAGTACTAATTACAGCATTGTTTTATACTTACATACAAGAGCACGATATACTCTAACCTTCTACTTTCAGTGTATGATGACAGTGGTGATTTTGAATATGAATATGGACAAGATTTTAAGTTTTATTATTGTAAGAGCCCATAGGGCATAATGATGTCACTATTTTACACTTGCATAAGCATGACATGATCTAACATTCTACTTTCAGTGCATGCAAACTCTGCATGCAATACTGTTCACACCATTGACCTTTATTGCATTGGTAATTTTCGGAGGAATAACAAGTGGATATCCAATCATTGTAGGATTTCTGTTTTCAGTTGTGTTTCTAGTTGCACGTTTCATGATCGGAAAACTTATTGGCAAATTCAGGTATCAAAGACCTAATTTATTGCAAATACTAGTTTTTCTATCTCACTGATGATTAGTGGCATTTAGTTTTTTATACGGTGTGTGAAAATTACCCAACTATGTATATATATATATCTTTATCCTATTCATCAATAATTATTGATATATCAAAGGAACAAATGGGTGTTAGAATTGATAAAGAATTGATCAGTGTTAACATAGATTACATATTTTGAACAGCTACTGAAGGACACTTTCTTGATATAGGTGATCTACATCAATATTAAGAATGTCACATAAGACACAGATGTCATAAAACATTTTTATTACAGACGCGCACAAGAACAGTGGACAGGCAAACGTGTCAACCTTATGAGTGAAATTATCACAGCAATGAAAGTCATCAAGATGTACTGCTGGGAGAAACCTTTCTCAAAACGAGCCAAATTGCTAAGAAAGTATGAGGTTTTATAAGAACCCGAAGACACTATGCCCAAAAATATTTCTCTCTAAGTTAATCAAATATACAAACTTATTTATCATTTTCATCAGCCGTTCATTCCCGATTACAATATTGGTCATCAAAGTTTACACTTATCATCTAAATTATAAAATCTAGTATTGGCATATTGGACAATATGCTGACAATACTGCACTATTTCTAATCCAGGTATGAAACGGAAAAGAATGTCCGCCGCTCTGTCCTCATGCTGTCAGGCCTGACTGCAAGCCTCCACATGCCGACATATGTTGTCTACTTCATGCACATAACATCATACCTTATTGGTCTGGATACCACCCCTGAGGCATGCCTTTTGTCCTTCTGTTACAACAGTGTTTAGTACTGTAGTATTCGATGTATTGTAATTTTGATATACTGTTTGAATGGTATACTGTTTTTATTATAGGAGATAACTAGATCTAGCTAAAGAGAATGCATACTATTCTGAAGCCAGCAAATTTGCTATTGTAGATACACAGTGTAAATGTCCCTTTCAGGTGACGATCAAGTTGATTGGATGGTTGAGGGCAATGTTATTAACTTCATATATACTCGCTCCACTTGCCTTTGGTATGATGTTTGAGACTCTTGGTTCTACAGAACTTATAAAGGTGAGCCAAGAACACTATGAAGTATTGCTATGACTAGGATGATATAATCAATGTTAGAGTTCAGCTGTCATACTAATGCTTTTGAATTCATTGTCAGAAAATAATCTTGATATTTCCAAGAGATATCTGTAATTTGATCAAACACTCAATATGAAATACTGACCAGATATGTCTGAACTCCCCACTCCAAGAAATTTCTAATGAGAGAGGACTTAAACCAGGAACCATTACTGACCATCGAAGACACATCAAATGCCTTGGTCAACTTAACTGCTGCATCTGCTATCTGGGATGACGAGGCTAAAGACAACAAGGGGGTAAGTTATAATGTTCCTCATTGTCTCAATGTTATAAAAACTCTATTCTAACTCTATTCTAGAGCCTAAAATATTTGATGCAATAGTATTCATGTCAACGATAAGAACATCTCATTTTTGAAAAAAATTCCTTGCAAAACAGAATGCAGCTGGTCCAACATTGTCAGAGATAAATTTCACTTCGGAAGCAGTAAGTGGAACTTTCATTTGTCATAAAAATTTGAAATTAAAGAATGATTAGTGATACTCAGCATTAAAAATGAATTGATGATGTTTGACAAATGTGATTTAACTACCTCAGTTAGTGCTGCAGAATCCCTGCCCTTTCATGAACAACCCACCATTATCATGGAACCTTTTTAAATTTCCTTAGGGACCAATAATATTTGTTTCAATTTCCTTTAAAGGGACAGCTAATAGGCATAACAGGCAAGGTGGGAAGTGGTAAGGTGAGTGTGTCCAACAAGTCATTTAATGGTACTTTACAAAGCATTGGGATCAATATACCCATGACTTATGCCTGTGAATGCTGTGAGTATATGCCTGCTATACATGACTTATACCTGGTAATTGCAGGCACTCACCAATGTTAACCATTGTGTATTTTAAACTTAGGATTAAGATGAGTGCCCAAAGTAGACTCAAATCATTATACAATGACTGATTGATGCTTGATAGCAGTGCATAATTTCCATAGTTTTGTAAATGAACATTTATTAGGTGAATTTATTTGGGAATAATGGGAGTTGAAATATTGTTTGTAAGTTAGAATTCCAGAAGAAAAGTATTCATATGTTAGAAAAATGTCAAAAACTCATTTTTCAAAAATTCATTTTTTCCACCCTATACTACTTTAAAAGCCCATATCTAGGCTCTTGAAAGTGCGAGTTCCGACCCATTTCGTTAAAACGGGTCACATATAGTACAATAATGTTCAAATCATGAATTTGTTTGCAGACTTCATTGATTATGGCAATCCTTGGTGAACTTGCACTGACAAAAGGAGACAGGCAAGTCCAGGGAACCATAGCATATGTTCCCCAGGAGCCATGGGTCTTGTCAAACACAGTAAGAAGTAACATCATCATGGATTCAGACTTTGACCAAACACTCTATGAGACAGTTTTGGAAGCCTGCACTCTTGACGTGGTAAGTAATGCAATCATTTATTGATACAAAGCTCAAAAATAGCAATTGTACTGATGAATATTTCATTATATTTTGGTCCATTTCTTCATTACCTTGAAAATCTAGGATATCAAAGGTTTTCCTTTGGGTGACATGACCTTGGTTGGGGAAAGAGGACTTTCATTAAGTGGAGGGCAAAAGGCAAGGCTGAATTTGGCAAGGTAAGTTTCTCGCAATGGGCTACTAATCTGCTTAGTGAAATCCAGTCCCATGGACACATTATAATCATATTTGCTCTTCCAAATGTAGTGGAGAATAACTAACCTTCATGGTTTTGTTCAGGGCAGTATACCACAATGCAGATATCTACCTGTTTGATGACCCTCTGGCAGCTGTTGATGGAAAGGTTGGCAGCCATATCTTTCAGAGGTAAGTCTCAGAAGGTGAACTGATATTATAAGCAATCCTATATTTAGATATTTTAAAGAACACAATGCTTGATGTCTAGGTGATAGTTTCAGTAGCGGATCCAGGATTTTCAAGATGGGGGGGGGGGGGGGGGGGGCCCAACCTGGCCAACCATGGAGTGACTGTTTGTTCCCGAGCACAGCGCAAGAAAATTGCAGCAGCTATACTAGGGGGGTTTGGGGGCATGCCCCCCCCCCCCCCACAAGAAAATGCTGATAGTCTGTGTCTATATGGTATTGCCCCCTTTCTCTCTTTCCCCCCTCTTTTCTCCTCTCTTCTTCCCTTTTTTTTATATGGGGGGGGGGGGGGGCAAGCCCCTGGATCCGCCAATGATTTTAGTGGAGAATGTATATGATAGATAACAGGTAACAATTTCATCAGTTTTACTGAGTGTTATAATGCTGTTGTAGATGTATTCGTGGACTACTGAGGTCAAAACTCTGCATCCTGGTGACTCACAACCTGCACTATCTCCCCCTGGTGGACAAAGTGGCTGTTATGGAAAATGTCTGTAAAATGTTATCTCCAATATTGTTTGCTTAAGGAATTTGCAACTACAAACCTCAATATATCCTTTTTGAACCCAAGATGATGTCAAGGTATAAATGAGTAGTGAATAATAGAAAGAAGAATTCAGACACATTTAATTGAGCTTTAAGAAGGCATTCTGATAAGTTAAGTTACAAAGCATGAATCCATGGCTGTCTTCAAAACTCAGTCTTACCTGAAAGAGATAAAAACAATTTGTAAAATTGCTTTGACATATTTTTTGATTTTTATTTCAAGGGACATATATTGCTGATAGGACAATATGTTGACATATCTGATCAGCTTGTGCAGTATGTGAGTCGAAACAGTCTCGCAGGCAGAGATACCACAGATAACAAGCCAGTTCCTGGTGATGGCCCCTCAGTCACAGATAATCAAGGAGGGCTGAAAAAGGGAATGACATCAAATATGAGCATCACCAATCTGCCGCAAGTTGGACCAAAAGTACAGACAGCATTTACATTTGTCCTCTCTCCACATCACACTTAACCCTTTTGTAGAGTCTGACAAATTCTTACCTGAGTAATCCTGATCAAAAGGTGATAAAAAGTCACCTGCCTACAATGGCATATGTTTATTTCTAAATACTGTCATGAACAGAGCAAGCTATGTTTCCAACTGTCCCATTTTTAAAGTATGAATGGAGAAATTCTGAAATTGAAAACGATGTATGTAATAAAAAAAGCAAACATAACTAGCTCTTCTTCTATTTGATTTAAACCTTACTAAGTACCAGAAAACAAAATCAACACTTGCCATCAAGGAGACCAGAGGAGTATCATACCAGGTCTACCTGAAGTACTTTAAGGCTGGCAGAGGACACATATTTTTCGGACTGATTTTTCTCTTCGTAGGGATAGCTGAGGTAAGGAACGAATCCTATTTTCTGAAGACATATGTGTATTTTTTTGTTGTTTTTTTTTGTTCCAGCTCGGCCACTTCATTTGCATGATTTTACGTGGCTGCAGAACTCTTTATTTCACCATAATTAATTCATTGACATGTGCTCCGATTTATTATTAAGGGTAGAGACCCATATGCATTATGAGTATTAATATAGTACTGTATTATAGTGAAGGTGAGAGTAAGTAGTAGAAAAGAATAAAGCAGGTGCCAAGAGTCTGTTGTCAGCAAACTGTTGGACTTATAAGTAGAAGGCAGCGAGCATAGGATGATTTAGAGTTCAATGAGATGAGCTTAAGTACTTTGTTGTTTACCGGCGGCGGTCAGGGTTTTTTGTATATGCAGAGGGAGAGATACCCATTTGAAGGGGGCCGTGGGAGGTAGGCTTAGTGGATTTCAGTGGCTACCAGTGTAGCTCTTCTGTTATATACGGGTCACTCAACACAGGTCTTAACTGGCTACCCTGGTAGCTCAAGACCTAGGAAGATTTTTGGCATTATTATAACTGTGTATTCCCTATCTCCCTCTAGCTATTTCATGCTGTATATGATTCAGTTGATCTAAAGGATACACCGAGATGTTGAGTGCAGCACTGTTGGCTCTGACCTTGCAATATTTAGGGTATGACAAGGCTCCGACATAGTATAATTTGGCATGATCATAGCACTCCTATATGGTATAAAATATTTTTTTATTACCTTAGATATGAGAATTTATGTCATCACCATAATTTGCCAGGTTATTATCATTATAGGTGGCAGACCTTTCATCAGGCTGGATATTCTCCCAATGGTAAGTACAACTATACACCTGTCTAGACACCTGCAATGGTACCTTTTTTCTTTTGGTCTAGCTGCAATGTGTGAGGCTCATTTCAGCCAATTTTCACATTCTTCCCTAAGTTTTAGAGAATAATGTAAATACTTTTATTCTAAAAGATTCAATATAAAAAGAAGGAGTTCAGGACCTCCTTCTTTTCATTTTCTGATTTTATATGACTACCTGTAGAAGAATTTTGGAGAAATTCTGTTGACTTTGATCAAAGGGTAGCGACCAAACTTAACATAGATTATTGGACATTTTTTGATTTTGCATACAAAGACCTCTAAATAAACTGTTTGTATATCCAGACAATTTAGCTCTAATAGTGTCAGCAAAGGACAAAGAACCTGTATCAAAAATGCTGACAGCCAATAATGTCCAGTTATCACTGATGAAGGACCATCATGGTTAGCCAAGAAATTACAAACACTCCAAAAAATCACCCTCACAATCATCGAGAGATTCAGACGCTGAGGATGCTGATGTTGGCATGGATTATACTACCTATGTTAGTCGATACTGCAAGCAGGATCTTTTGTTATACATTTAACCTGATTGCAACATTTACTGTACAAGTACAAGATTCTTTGCCACTGATGAGATAATCACAACTCAAAATCCACTTGTAATGTTTCAGGTACACAACCACAGACAAACCCGGATTAAACATCACAACTGTCCCTGGTCCACTCGCTGTATATGATAATGTTTGGTTCATAGCTGTTCTGACTGGTATTGTCATCTCAACAATTCTGTCCTCACTTCTCATTGCTGCCATGGTATCCCTGTTCTTGAACACAGCCGGGCGCAGACTCTACAACCAAATGTTTGATGTCATTCTCAGAGCACCAATGTACTTCTTTGAGACAAATCCTGTTGGTAAGTGTAAGAATTTAGCTAAAAGAAGAATAACTAAATATCAATTCAAAGGGAGGCTTTATAAACTGTGTGTCCTGGTACTTACTGTAAAAGAAAACTAAATCTTTTGCAGGACAAGTATTAAACAGGTTCTCAAGAGATACCGGTTTTATGGATATAGTTCTCACCCTTCCCTTCTATCAGTCAATTCAGGTAATAACAATGATTTTATAATTTTATAATCTTCCATATATAACAGTCATACAATCAATCAGAGAAAATTCTCCTCCTGGCCTGCTATTTGGTCCATCTTGAATGTCCTCTTGAATATCATCTGACCCTTTGTCACTGGCACCTTACTCTTTGAGTGCAATACACCACTTGACCACTACCAGTACATTTATAATGGACATATTACCTGTAGTGCATTATCTCCAATCAAATAATTGATTTTGCAATGTCATAATTCTAAATCTCGTTTGATTTTCCTCAAGCTGTTGACCATTGGACTAGGAGTTACAATATTTGCATGTGTCAGCTTTCCATGGATGACTCTAGTTGCCCTGTTATTTGTGGTCATTGCCTTCATATTCATGCGTTTTTGTCAAGAAGGCTTACGAGAGTGTAAAAGAATTTAAGGCAGCTGTAAGTCATTAAATCATGCAAACCTTTTGATATTTTTTTCTGAAATACTGGAGACAAGGTTTTGCCACATCCTGAATGACTTGGCTCATAACAGCTCAATTAGGTAATTAAAATAAAAGCGACTACTATTACCAACCAGAAACTAGCATAACAAACCAGCTTGAGTTCAGATGTGCAAGGCCATCATTATATATCACTTTCCAGAATAGAAAACATTGACTTTCAACCTGTATCCTCTGATATTGAAGATATATGTAAAACTGTTATTCTATTTCCAGTCAGAAGTCCAACATATTCCCATCTCTCAGCCACTCTTCAAGGACTGACTGTTATCCGTGCCTTCAGGAAGCAAACAAGCTTTCTGAAGGAAGCTTACACACACATGGACAGACATACAGCAGCTTGGCACACATATCTGTGTGCCCAGCGCTTCATTGGAATACGCATTAGTTTCTTTGCCACCATATTAACTGTGTCCTACATACTTTTTGCAATCATCACTGCCACACCAGGTAATTAATCCAATCAGCACTATTTCGATTCATCATATCCCCCCGATCTAAAGCTACTTTTCACGACATTAATCTGGTTTTGTGTGGTAATTTTTCACTTTTCATAAATCATTCTCTAGATTGAATTATTGTGTTTTATATTTTCAGAGTATTTATTTTATACTTTTCACACAATTTTATTCCCATACTTATCAAAACAAATATGTGACCCGTTCTAATGAAATGGGTCAGAAGTCAAATTATTTTTCTAATTATGAATAGTTGTCTTCTTGAATACTAAGTTACAAACTAGATTTCAACTCCCAATATTCCCAGAAGTATGGCCATAGTGAATAACTTTTTTAATGTGCGACTTTCGCCCCATCTCGTTAAAATGGGTCACATACATATGTATCCTTTTACATTTATTCACAGGGGAAGGCACAAGTCGAGCTGCAGATGCTGGCCTTGCCTTTGTCTATCTTCTGTTTCTGCTGGGAACTCTTCAATTTGGAGTTCTGCAATTGGCCGAGCTCATGTCATTTGTATGTACCAAGAACAATCACCTTTGTATTTAAGGACTGTTCAATTATAAGATGGTCTCTATATTAGTGAATTCAATTTCCATACATCTGAGATGGTGGTAATTCTTTAACAACGAGTGGGAGTTGGTGGAATTCAGAACCAGGACACCAGAATTTTCTCGTTCCCCCCTTATAAATATTTTCCTATTGTAAAAAATGACCACTACCTAAATCCACTTTTGATCTGTGCTGTATGCTTACACTTATACCTGATGTAGATTCTAAGTTGGTTCCTCACTTAGATGACATCTGTTGAGAGAATTCAGGAGTTTGGTACATTGGAGCAGGAGGCACCTGAGCACACAGATGTGACACCACCTGAAGGATGGCCAAATCAAGGTCACATACAGCTCACAGACATGACCCTGACCTACAGGGATCAGAGCAAAGCTGCCCTAGGCCCCATCACATTGGATATTCACCCCACTGAAAATGTTTGTAAACATAATCAATCATGTTGTCTAACTTTGAGAAAGATTTACATCAGTATTGTTAATCAATATTTTTAGAAATTATATCTGACTTACTGTTGTTATTGCCATGCCAAATGTATGTTTATAACAGTACAAAGTTTGAGGTCACAGAGCACTGTTCCTGCCGCATGAAAGATAATCAAACCGTAATAAGTGTAAGTCTGTACTTGAAAAAAAGGTCGGTGTTGTGGGTCGTACAGGAGCTGGGAAATCATCTCTATTTGTCAGTCTGCTAAGGATGGTAGAACCAACTGGCAGCATCCAGATTGACGGGGTAGAGGTGACACAGATTGGACTGACTGACCTCAGGACCAACATCTCTGTCATACCTCAGGTAGGGAAATATTGCTGAACTTATCCACAGATATATCATTTTGGCAATTGAACTACAGAGTACTTAAACTGACTTATTGTCAAAACCGTATATTTCATGATGTGCTCAGAAATGAGAAATCAGGTGTTGTTTGAGTGGCCTAAGGGAGTATTCATTTACCAATCACAGGGTGGGGTGGTTTTTTTTTTTTGTGTTTTTTTTTTTTTGGGGGGGGGGGGGAGGGGGGGGGGTTCTGACCCCTCCTAAGGGGGGGTATGCTAGTCTCTCGCCGTCAGACCCGCCCAACCGTGTCCCCACGCCGAGCAGGGTCTGACCCAGTGCCTTATCAGCGCTGGGGACGGCGTTGGGTTAGCAGTACCCTCTCCAAGCATATAATGGTGTGTAACACCAGTATAGCTAAAGTTCTGCTGGAGAGTGACGTGCATGCGCGCTAACTGGGGTGGCTACACTCACCAATCATTTACTTTGTCACAGTTAGGCTTGAAGAGTGTAGGTGCGCGCTGCTGCTGCCTCCCAGTCTATATTATATAGAGACGGGGGCCGAGTCTAGGGGTATGCTCCATCCGGGCAAAAAAGCCAGTGCATTATAGTTCCAAGGGAGACACAAATTTACGGCCCCTATGACCATGTAGGGTGTGAAAAATTCTGTTTGCACTACAGAGGGATGTAAAAAAGAATCTGCTCCTATGCATGAGATTTCATCACCCCATATAATGTATAAATGAACAGTTGCTAGGAGAAGAAATGTTTAAATGAATTTCAGAGGATTTTCTTTAACTGTCAACTCAGTTTTACAATAAAATGTCAATGGGATAATCCTCAACCCTGAACATGAAATTGTTTTTGCAGGACCCTGTGTTGTTTACTGGCTCACTCAGGCTGAATCTGGACCCCTTTGAGGAGTCTACAGATGATCATCTCTGGAAAGCTCTACACCAGGTATTTTGCTGACAAGCATCATAAATTGTTTTTGTGTGACAAATGGGGGAACTGACAAATAGATGGAAAAGCTTAATGGATATTTTAACACTATATATTACAAACTTCCGGGCATTTCTGTGTACATAGCCCCCATTTCAGCCCTTTTGAAACTTGCTGGTCAAAGACTACACCGATCATTGACTACACCTGGTCAAAGACTACACCCAGTGAAAGATGTTCAATTGTCACAATCTCATGAGACACAGCCATATTTGGACTTCATTCCTGGAATAATTTGCTTCCTCAGATATTTTTCCTTGCAGTTTCCAAATTGGAGGAAGGGATGGCTGACTGCACTGATTGCTCCTCATATCCTTTATTCAAAAACAAGATATGTTTAAGAAATGAATCAATATATGTCTATCTATCTACATATGCATATGCAGGTGCAGCTTCACACCAAGGTGTCTGGTCTGTCTGGTGGGCTGTCTGCTGAGATGGGGGAGGCAGGAGATAACTTCAGTGTGGGAGAGAAACAACTACTTTGCATGGCACGGGCATTGATGAGGAAGAACAAGATCATCATAGTGGATGAAGCAACTGCCAATGTAGACTACAGGTAATTCTATTCCAGTGGGCACAAAAATCAGTTCAACTTTGAATCAATGCTGAATCAACATTAAATCAACATTGACAACCTGTTATCAATGTCCTGTGCCCACTGGGATATTCTGTTGAAATTCCTTGTTCTTATGCCATGCTGTTCTTCTCTACTATATGCATCATATCCATTTTTATTTATTTTTTCATTGGCCATTATGTGATATTAAGTGGGTTTCGGACGAAGACATGTGAACCCTGCCACTACTCAATCAGAACTTTTTTCCCTATGTTGAACTCTACATTCATGGGTCCAGGCTAAATGTTAAATTAGATATTTTTTCTAAAATTCCATTTAAAACTGCCCTGTAGTTTACTACATAAACAATACGGGAAACTATCATTATGTGATATTAACTCATAATTATTTTTAACACATGTAAACATCATTCATTTTCTACACAATAGATAAATTCAACCTATATGAACTCTAGGTGATCTAATCTGTTATATTAATGGGATCTCAACTATATCATTTCAGAACCGACCAAACCATTCAGGAGATACTGAGAACAGAGTTTGCAGCCTCAACAGTTCTAACAATTGCACATCGTCTGAACACAGTTATCATGTATGACAAGATAATGGTACAATGTATACAAACTCTTTATCTCTTTAACTTCTTTTTAAGTGCACATTCATCTTAAAGGCATGTTAATGTCAATAAATGTTTGGCTGTTTATCTTAACCACATAAATTCCTAATGTCAAATTTGATATTCAATACACAGATTGTCATCATCTGATAAAATCAATCATATACTGTAAATGTAGATATATTCGCATGTACAAATTTTCGCAAATTTGCTAAAAAGGTCATTTTCGCTGGTATTAAACTTTGCAGGTTTCCAGGATTTGGCTATTTAATTCAATACTGTATAAATAATCGCTCTGTACATATTTTCGCGGATATCTAAAAATCCTGCAAATCGCGAAAATATGTATAGCGCGAAAATATCTACGTTTACAGTTCTTATTATCAGGCCAGTAATATACTGATGATACAAAGACATTTTTGGTATACATGGTCATAACTGCAAGCTTATTGCATCATTACCACTTGGATCAACCTTAGAGCTGTTTGTTGTGTATTTATGTAGAATCTACTGGCTTTATTTAACTAATTAGCAATCTTTCGTCTAAAGGTTTTAGAAGGAGGTGCATTGATGGAGTTTGATCATCCTCACATCCTACTGGAGGATAGTTCCAGCATGTTCCACCAGATGGTGCAGCGCCTTGGAGATGTGTCTTACAAAACTCTCTGTGAGCAAGCTCTGACATCATTCTCTGCCCTGAGGAACCTGGAGCAGGGTCATGACCTGTCGAGAACACAGAGGCCGTACAGTGGAGGAGGCCACACAAATCTAGGTTTTGAGCAGGGACATGATGACCCAGTTGGAGATATCCTGGACATTACCCATTTCTGAAGCAGGGAGACAACCCAAGGGGAAGGATCTTGGACAATCACTAAGGTGGAGGAAGCCACATGAATCTAGGCTTTGATGAATAGCATTGTCTGCTCATATTTGATTATCGAAAAGGGACTCTGAACAGTGTGGGCTCTGGAAATATGATTAAGCTCAGGCTTTCAGAAAGGCCCGGTCTTGAAGCCTCCCCTAATAATTATTTGGGAATTTGACACAATCTATTAAATTACAATCAATCCAGATTGGCTTTGATGAATGGCATCAGATGTCAGAAAGGAACTAATTGAGAGGGTATGCACCTCTGCCAATGGAGTGGAGGACCAATTGAACCAGACTTGTTGTAAATGACTTTGCATGTTGAACTTTCATCATATACTACTGAAGGGCCTAATTATCAATTACTATTTGTCAAGTAGATCAAACCATTAAATCATGGGCTTTCACAAAGTGCCATGCTTTGGAGCCGTCCCTAACAAGTATTTAGGCAATTAACACAGCTTACTTGTCTGTCAATTAATTTTTAATCAGATTTAGCTTTATGGTACATATTTCTTTAATATTAAACAAATGCTAGCAATTATATATTCAATATGAAATAGAGTTGTCTTCTGTATTTTTTCTTCATGTACCTCGCCTTGAACCAATCTGTTGAGCCCTTTTTATTGATAAAGAGATGACTCCTTTAGGGAGTTGCTTCAAAGGCACATACGTACACAATTTTTGACCCATCATGAGGGAGAGGGGCGGGGGTCAAGCACTCTAGAGTGTAAAAAAAGAATTTCATCCCCTGCTGTTAAAAACTGATCACTCCCTTAGTATGACCCTTAAATTCTTCTTAATATAGCAATCAGGATGATGTTGAACATTACGGATACAATGTTTATCTGTGTAAAGAAAATCCAGGTGAATGTTAATGTACTCCTGGTGGACTTAGGATGTGAATACATACAAGTTATTCAATGTTGATTGAATTAAACTTCTTAAATACAATAAAGTAATAAGTGCAGCCTATACCCCACTGATACAAATGTATTTTTGTTATACTGGACATGTCCAATCATCACCCCCTGAAGCCAGTGCTGAGAAACTCAGAGACAAATTGATCATGTTTAATGTAAAATAAGTTCCATTCTGGAAGGTTTCAGAAGCCCTGAAGTGCAAATGGAACAAGAACTTTTATTTTCTAAAACAGCATTATGGGAAGGAAAAAGAACATTTGTATCAGCTCTGATTATTGGGGATTAATCTATGTGTCATTCCTTGGGGCCGTTTTCTTTCTTTTAGCTATATCTCACTTATTAAGCTCTACAGAGCTGTTCATGACAACCAAAATCTGCCTGAACTTGCAGCACCTGTATAATCCATGTATCTGTATCCAATTTGTGTGTACATTTGACTTGTTGAATACTCACAAAACATCTATGGTATAATACATGCTGTCTGCTGTAGTATGCTTGATGAAATCTGTCCTCACAGTTGTATCTAAAAATCTACAAATGGAATGCCTCTATTTGTATGAGAAGTAATGTGTGTAGCTAAACCTCCATGCTAAATGAATTCTTAACCACCCCCATGTCTGATGAAGTGAAATGGAGGTGATCCACTAATATGTGCTAATTCAAATTGTATCTTCATTTTAATATATATGACCAGTTTTTATAAAACAGAATTGAAGTCAACTCATAACGTGTTGTAATATTGCCATATTATTCGTGTACCGCCAATCAGGAGCTTTCATTTAGTATATGATTAGTAGTATATTAGCCACATTGATTCTTATATATTGATATTTTTATACTTTTCCATTGCATTAAATGAAAATAATTAAAATGAGATAATTAACATTTACATTAGATACCAGCCCCTTTGGGAGCTGGGATTATGTGGACGGGGATAGGTCTAGTCTGTAGACCCCCTCCCCAACCACTCTCATATGTAGGCCTACTATGTGGAACTCACGGAGGTGGGGAAGCAGGGTCCTCTACATATAATAGACAGCACGGCAACACATCCCCTCCCCCCCTTCCGCTACCATTGTTCACCAGGCATTTAGAAGGCCTACAACCCCCAACCCCCCGCCCCCCCGCCCCCTCCGCAACAGACAGGGCTGACTGACCGCGGGAAGGCACAGGCGGCATTCCTGTGGTGCCGCACACACACATAAAATACATCAGCGTCCCTCCGACCTACATTGCAATGGTTACCATAGCGCTCCGCTACTGTACCAACCTCACTGTCCAAACAGAATCTCTCGGAGGGCTGTGATTTGGAAATTTAGATAGGTATATCTCAACAATTATTAACGGTTTTGATTTTAACTCTTCCTTTACCAGATCATTTTTGGGTGTTTTTTGGACTATGTATGATGGCATGAGCATTCCAAAACTTTTGCTTTCCGCAAACAATTTGTGTGCCGTCTGCTGGTACTCTAGGACAGCATACATGAAATTCCTTGTTATGATTCATAAACTAGGTACAAACTAGACTTTGTTAAAGATGATCTGAAGTTCATCAGTTTACACACATACTTGTTTATCAGGTGGAGGACGGGACCAGATATACAGCCTGGCCTGTATTTCCAGGCAGCCTGTTAATGCAGGCCGCCCAGGCTGGTTTTGCAGGCCGGGAGTGTTTACAGGCATAGTGTTATGTCAGGTTGTTCACACTCTCCCAGCACATAAGCCTAGTACAGCAGGCTTGGTCTCAGGCTTTCACACGTGCTCCTAGCAGAGACTCTGCCATATGTGTGCCACATTAGATAAAATACTGATTTAAACTAATAACATTTCAGAAATGCAATGGACCATGCACATACTGCATCCATAAGTTGGTAGGCGATATATTGATTTATATACTCAATGGGGGTATATATTTCACAAATATCACATAAAAATCGCAATTATGATTTTATAAAAGTTTGAGTCAAAACACAATGATGGGACAGGGTAACCCTAAATACAAGGTCGAAGTAACCTGTGCAAACGGGCTGGGTGCGTTTCCAGTCTGTACTGTAAACCCAGGTGGTCTTACACCTGTTTATTGATTACAATATAACCTTGTGTAGCCGCAGCTAGTACTCGCTTCGCATCACCGGTGCAGCTTATAGGATCGACCCAAGGTCTGGGTGTGGCTAATATGTGAGTTTTTGCTGCTATGATACAGTACTAGATTTACCATACTCAGATTGTCAGTGCAGCTTATAGGATTGACCCAAGGTCAGGGTGTGGCTAATACATGATTAAGGCTTATACATGAGGTTTTACGGTAGTCTTATTAAGGATTGAATGAGCTGTGTTCATTTCTGAAACAGTAATTAGTGAAGGTTTCAAAACGTGGCACTCTCTGGAAGCCAAATTGGTTCAATTGATCCCAAACCAGGGCGACAAAATGGTTCAAAGTTATCTTCATATATGTACAATATAACAGATCAATGCTATTCAACAAAGCCCAGATTTGTATGGGCAGCTCCACCTGACTAACTTTTCAAGATATTTCCCATCAAATTGTCTCCCTGCTTTAAGTTCCTCAGTGCTGACAAAGATGTCAGCGCTTTGAGACTTTAATAAAGCACTTTCCAGTAGACCATCTGCAGTGTAGATAAATGACCAATCACCCACAGTTTGTAATGTGCGAAGGCAAAAGCAGCAAGTCTGGTTCAATTGATCCTCCACTGTTTTGCCAGGGATCTACACCCTCTACATGAGTTCCCTTCTGACATAAAATACGATGATCTAATGCTATTCATAAAAGACCAGATTTGTGTGGCCACCTCCACCTGACTGATTGTCTAAGATCCTTCCCCTTGAGTTGTCTCCCTGCTTCAGAAATGAGTAATGTCCAGGATATCTCCAACTAGGTCATCATGTTCCTGCTCAAAACCTAGATTTGTGTGGCCTCCTCCACTGTACGGTCTCTGTGTTCTCGGCAGGTCATGACCCTGCTCCAGGTTCCTCAGTGCAGAGAATGATGTCAGAGCTTGCTGACAGAGAGTCTTGTAAGATACATCTCCAAGACGCTGCACCATCTCGTGGAACAAACTGGAACTATCCTCCAATAGGATATGAGGATGATCAAACTCTACCAACCTGCCTCCTTCCAAAACCTAAACAAAAGACAAGTTATTGATGTAGTAAGAGCAGTGTATAACTGGGTGGTAGATTACTTTTATAATTTCATGATTAGATTTATTGGATGATGCAATATATGGACAGATGAAGAGATAGGGTCAAATTGAATGCTTTCCAAATCAATCCGAAATGTCCCTCTGATAAATTGTTATGTGAAAATGGAATGTTTTTGCTGGAACCTGAACTTACTCATTATTTTGATGACATTCATATCTAATTAGTGTAGTTATGTGAAATTCAGACTAACGACATTTTTTTCAGTGTTGTAGTCCTTCTATTTATCTCATGCTTTTTAGAAATGAGCATCCTAATTCTCACTACATGCAGATGTCATTCTAAAGGACCCTATATATAGGGTATCCAGATGTCCAGAAATTTAAAGCTGAACGAAGGCTTAGATATATCTAAGCCTTCGTTCAGCTTTAAATTTATGGATATCTAAGCTTTACACCGGGACCATGTATTTTTCATATACAAATTTACATATTTGCACTATTCTTTCACATTTCTATCCCCTTGTGATGCCTCTTGGTGGCTAGCAACCAGTACTAAAGATCTAGTGGTGAGTAACCTTTTACTTTAACTGCCCATATTTTGTCATCTGAAAATTAATTTGATTTTTAGTATTCCTTAAAATTCTATGTGGTTAGGACATTCAACCTTTTTTTCTGATGACAGTGATTGAAAATAAGATTTTGATTTAAAAGCCACAAAGGAATACAAACAACCATACCATTATCTTGTCATATGTGATGATTGTATTCAGCCGGTGTGCAATTGTTAGAACTGTTGAGGCTGAAAATGCTGTGCTCAGTATGTCCTGAATAGTTTGATCAGTTCTGAAAATATGCAATCCAATTCATTGATTAGGTAAATGAGGTTGAAACTCACAGCTTTGGGGAAATTCATAAGCATGGCTATGTGCTTTACATCTGAATTACAGTGAACTGTGTTAGCACTAAGGAGACCATAGTGTTAAGATTTGTGTAGATGAATGAGGAAGATTGTATTGAAAGTGTATTGACTCACCTGTAGTCAACATTGGCAGTTGCCTCATCAACTACGATGATCTTGTTCTTTCTCATCAATGCTCGTGCCATGCATAGTAGTTGTTTCTCTCCCACACTGAAGTTATCTCCTGCCTCCCCCATCTCAGCAGACAATCCACCAGACAGACCAAAAACCTTGGTGTGAAGCTGGACCTTTTTTAAAGCATGAAGGTTTGTTGATTATTCCCCTAGTGATAATGAAAACAATTGGTGGGATCATACATTTTTCAATTGATAGTGGTCGTGGGCTAACAGTCCCCTAGAAAATGCAATATGATACGAAGCAGTGTCACATATTGACATCATGGTATGAAGCTGCACCTGTAGACATACACTGACTTATGTTTTAATAAAAGGGTATAACAAAACAACATGACACAGAGCTTAAGTGAAGCCCTACCAAATCAATATAGTAAAAAGAGAAATACAACAGTAGATTGGATATATGTATGATTATATAGATACCTGGTGGAGAGCTTTCCAGAGATGATCATCTGTAAACTCATCAAATGGGTCAAGATTCAACCTGAGAGAGCCAGTAAACAATACAGGGTCCTGCAAATGGATAATTATGGCAATACAAGTTCTATGATATGATACCAAGGCTTTAATTGAAATGTAAGAGCAATGATTATTATACAACCAGCAGATAAAGATGTCTGCATAAAGGTTTAATTATTACAATACACTTCTAATTTCCACAATTCTTTGGTGCTTTGGAGTGAATCATTTTAAAATCATTAACCAGACAAGCATACAATTCACAAATTCACAGAATTTAACAAAAACTTCAGATCTCCTACCTGGGGTATGATAGAAATGTTGGATCTGAGGTCAGTCAGTCCAATCTGTGTCACTTCTACTCCATCAATTTGGATACTGCCTGTAGGTTCAACCATCCTCAGCAGACTGACAAATAAGGAAGACTTCCCAGCTCCTGTCCGACCCACAACACCTACCTATTTGAAGTACAATTACATTACAGTAATGGCTGTTGAAGCACACCTGTGCTTATAAATTTCAAGTCCTTGTTACCTCCTGTGCTCATACAAGCACCTGCTCTTATAATTATTCCTTCAAAGAGACATTTTGGGTATCAGGAGGTCCTAGACTGCACTTAAATGAGACATGCACTTATTTGAGCCCCCTGCGCTTAAACAAGGCATTACAGTATACTGTGTCTTTCTCCTAATGAATATGAATAGCATTTTTCATTCTAAAATTTTATTTGCTTTTGTTTTTGTGTCAACCATTCACATTATACATGGGTCAAGTATAGACAACTGTAATCCTATTGGTGTGATATTATTAGAGTAAGAGGGTTTATGAACATCAATAGAAGCTACTAAAGTCTTTATCATTTATTTGAATTCACTGACCTTTTCTGCAGGGTGAATGTCCAATGTGATTGGTCCTAGGGCAGCTTGGTTCTGGCCCCTGTACGTCAAGCTCATGTCTGTGAGCTGTATGTGACCTTTATTTGGCCATCCTTCAGGTGGTGTCACATCTGTGTGCTCAGGTGCCTCTTGCTCCAATGTACCAAACTCCTGAATTCTTTGGACAGATGTCATCTGAATGGGGAATGATTTTTAGAGCTGCATCAGGTCAAAAGTTTATTGATGAAAAAGTGAATCAGTAAAGAGGACATTTGGGTTCATTTAAATAAGGAAAAAACTTAAATTCTGCATCAAGCAAAATAGTTTATAACCATGTCTGGTGCTGGGAATACCTGTCTCTCATCAGGGTGTCCACAGCCCAGGTTTGTCAACATAGAGACAATCTTAACACTAAATAAAAAAAACTAACAAATAAGGATAATTGTGCTCAACACATACCGCTGACATGAGGTTGGACAGGTACAGAAGCCCAGCTTGAAAAATTCCCAGCAGAAACAGAAGATAGACAAACGCAAGTCCTGATATTCCAGCTTCACTTGGTTCTGCTCCTGTAAATAAATTTTGATGACACATAATGCTGGAATCCAATCAACAATTGTGTGAAAATTAGAAAATCAACACACAAAACCAATCAAGTAGTTTTGAATTTAGGGATAAGATTGGAAGGATAGTCATTGCAAACCTATTACAATATTTCTTTTTTCTTGTTCATAATCAAATAATAGCTTTGCTAAAATTCTTAAGCAAGACCGTTTTGAATGAAGACAGATATTTAGTTTGTATCTATGGTATTGATTTACTCCTGGAGGATAAGCATTATGCCTGAATATAGCTGCTTGCCAGGGCTGCATCCAGGCATTTATGATGTTCAAGCACATGATGCATTAAGGCATGCTACTGTCCTTAAATAAAAGGGTTGAAGATCACCTGGTGTGGCAGTAATAACTGCAACAAGTATGTAGGACACAATCAATATGGTGGCAAAGAAATCAATGCGTATTCCAACAAAGCGTTGGGCACACAAATATGTGTGCCAAGCTGCTGTATGTCTGTCCATGTGTGTGTAAGCTTCATTTAGAAAACTTCTTTGCTTTCTGAAGGCACGTATAACATTCAGTCCTTGAAGCGTGGCTGAGAGATGTGAGTACGTTGGACTCCTCACTGAGAACGAAAATAATGTTGAGAAGTCTTCATTATCTAAGGATATATGTGAACAGTTTCAATTACATTTTGTTATGTATTATCAGATCTTTGTACATTCCTTAACTGAGTTTATGTTACCATCAGTTCACCATGTCAAACCAAACATGAACTGAAGGGTTACTGATCCCTGGCTAAGCAGTGTCTCAACAAGTTGGGGTCATGCCGGTTCTAGCTGGGACATGCACATTTTTAACATATGATGTCTATACATTTTTTGAGGAAAAACATTCCCTTCCCACTGTTGGGCTTGATGCATAAATCTCTCAGTGATTCGATCACCATAGTAGAGAGTTAGACATTAAGTTGGTTGATGTTGAGAAAATTTCACAAAAAAAATGTACTCAATGATGTCTATACATAACTTGATGACTTACAACTGCCTTCAATTCGCTTCGATTCTTGTATGCCCTGCTGAGCGATATGCATGAATATGATGGTGATGACCAAAAAAAACAGGCCCACTAGTGTCATCCATGGAACAATGACACACGCAAATATTGTAATTGCTAATCCAGTGGTGAACATCTTGAATATAAAATGTGTCTCAATTTATTTCATTATCATGCATTAAAATCAAATACGTTAGTAATACTATAGATTTGATTCATCACTAAGGACCACATGAAACTATTGCAAATCTTTACTGGCAAATCAAAATTGATATAGAATTCTTTTTATATGCTGTATATGTAAATGGTTTATCTGGTTTATATGTTGCTCCTACCTGTAATCCCAAATAAAAGGGAATGATGAGAAATATATCCATGAAACCTGTGTCTCGTGAGAAGCGGTTTAATACTTGTCCTGCAAAAACAATTTATTTATTTATTTACAGGAGACACATTGTATCACTCCTCCATCTAATTAGTATCCTGATATTCCACCAGTTTCTGAATTGCAAAACTTACCAACAGGATTTGTCTCATAGAAGTGCATGGGTGCTCTGAGAACAACATCAAACATTTGGTTGTAAAGTCTGCGCCCTGCTGTGTTCAAGAACAGAGATGCCATGGCTGCCGCAAAGAGAAAAGACACAGTCATTGCAACAACAAGACCTGTCAGGGCACCTATGAACCAGACACTGCCATATCCAGTTACCGGACTGGCTGCAATTGTTAAGTTCAAGCCAATGTTGATTGTTGTTGTGTACCTGAAATATGATGCAGCCTATTTCAAATTAGCGTTTCATGACAGAATAAAAAAAATACCAATAATCTGATATCTCCTGCTGGATTAGCAGAAACTACAAGAAATACAAATTACATATTGTGCCTATATTTGAGTATAGCAGCTACACTGACTTGATATTGATCATCTAAATGGATACATTTGCTTAGTTTTACTCACCATTGAGAGAATAACCACCCTGATGAAACATCTGTCACCTATGTTAACGAGATAACATGCTAAATTATGGTGATGTCATGTGGGCTTATGTCAAAGGTGAACAAGGTTTATGGTTCTGCTGAAATGTTCAGCCATTCTAGACTTAATTTAACTACATTCCCTTCATTAATAAGTAAAATTACATCACCTCAATCAAAGCCCCTTTGCGAACATTTATGCTAGCAATTGTTTTGAATTTATTGATGCTACCCCTCCCAGAAGAAGTCACTAGTTCCATATTAATATTTGATATATATACCTGACTTATTCCTGCGCAGAGTAGAAACAGCATGAAAAATATGTGTCCTCGGCCAGCCTTGAAGTAGTTCAGGTAGACCTGGTATGATACCCCTCTGACGTCTCCTTGACGTCTAGTTCTGATTTTCTCTATGTGTGGTTCATAGGTATTTATTAATGGCTATGTATACTATGTATATGTAATGGTAATACATGTTCAAGTCAATTTTCCTTTGGCAGCAAGCAGCACATTTCAAATTTCTCCACTCATACTTTAGCAACAGGATTAGGCTGACCTTCATTCTGGTATTGCATTTCAACAAATAATCTGCATCATAATATGTATCATTTTTATCCTGGTTGCTGTCTCAGAATGGCACATCTATCAATTACAGAGATAGATATTTCCTCTAACAGAATGGATAACTGCACGTTAGAGAGAGAGGTGACATGCCGAAAGCTGTGTGTACCTTTTGTTCACCTTGCCTCTGATTGCTAATGTTTATGTCAGACATTATTTCCTTTTCCTCCCCGTCTTGTTTGGAGGCGACTGGTGGGACATCATCAGGAACAAACTCATTCTCTGAGCCATCTACTGTATCTTCAGGATTACCTTTGCTAACATACTGTGCAAGCTGATCAGATATATCATAATATTTTCCCATCAGTATCAAATGTCCCTTAAAAAAGAAATGAGAAATAATTGGCTAAGTCTGGTTAGAAAGAGTTGAATGCAAGGATGCAATTAGGGTTAGAATATTGGGATTCATAAACATGACTGAATGTCATGTGTCAGAGTTTACCTTTTACTCTTCATTACTGCACATCATTTCTCTTTAACAGAAAAATCTCTATTTGCTAATACATAATGCTAGGGCATACTTTTTCTCTTGAGTAAAGTATGATGTAGACATCCTTTTACAAACCTTTTCCATGACTGCTACTTTATCCACCAGAGGGAGATAGTGCAGGTTGTGAGTCACCAGGATGCAGAGTTTTGACTTAAGTAGTCCACGGATACATCTACAACAAAGTTATAATATTCATGAACTATGCCTTTACTATCTTTGCATGTATCACTTATTTAAACATAGTTTCTTAACTCTGTCTCCCTTAAAATATCCGAATTTCTCACCTGTGAAAAATGTGGTTGCCAACCTTTCCATCAACAGCTGTCAGAGGGTCATCAAACAGGTAGATATCTGCATTGTGATATACTGCCCTAAACATTTTCCGAAAATCAAAACGATGATGATTAGCATTAAATGATTTCATTTGGCATTTTGCATAGAATTATATTATTTGATTCCATTTGTTGTGTCGTATCAAGTTGTGTTATTTACATGTAACTGAATTAGATAACTAGTCTTGATTAACCCACTGCTTAGAACTTACCGTGCTAAGTTGAGCCTTGCCTTTTGTCCTCCACTTAGTGAAAGTCCTCGTTCGCCAACCAAGGTCATGTCACCCAAGGGAAAACTATTGATGTCCTAGGTTTTCAAAATTGAGGGTGGGATGAATTAAGATATATATTGATATAGTCAGTCCTTGATAGTCCAGCTAGTCCCCTTGACTAATGTAAAATTATGAATCATACATCTCTTTCACTGCAATTCTCATTTTAAGGAAATCATTTTAGAAATACATAAAAAGTAACCTTACTTACCACATCAAGAGTACAGGCTTCCAGAACACTGTCATAGACTGCTTGGTCAAAGTCTGAATCCATGATGATGTTACTTCTCACTGTATTTGATATGACCCAAGGTTCCTGGGGGACATATGCTATAGATCCCTGAACTTGCAGTTTGCCTTTAGTCAAGGCAAGTTCACCCAGAATTGCCATTATCAATGAGGTCTTCGAACACATTTAGAAAGTAAATATCATTTTATCAAACCTTTCTTTATCCGCAGTCCATCTCAAATGAGATAATTGCAACATTAAAGTGTAAGTCAACATTGGGTCGATTTTGAAATTATAAAGCAGTGTCATTTCCATAGCAGTTCTATTTTGCAATACACACCCATCTGAATTACCCGATGGAACAAGTCCTGACAGTGCGTGATTAACAAGTCCAACAATATTGAACTAGAAATTGATCTATTGAATGTGTGTTAACATCATATGTGTAATGGCTGATAACCATGCTCTGTGAACTGTAATAAAATGTGAATTGTGAATTACTCAAGGACACACTCACTTTACCACTTCCCACCTTGCCTGTTACACCTATCAGCTGTCCCTTTAAAGAGATGTAGACAAATTACAATTACCATATTCAACCTTATGAGCGCCCTCCCCCTAATAAGCCCCCCCCTTTTTTTCAGATTTGTCCAAATTCTTGACATTTCTTCTCAACGTTCTGCCTATTTAGTAACTATTTTCCCAACATTTATGTGACATGGAGGTTGAAGCTGAAGCCTAGTACAAAGGCATCGAGGGGATTAAAGCCTTGTAGAAGCCACTGAGAAGGGCCAGTAGGGGGCACTTATTAAAATGAGTATTTGAGGCCGATTTTTCCACTAAAAAGAATATAGAATAAAATAAGCATCCGGGGCAATTACTACATCAAATACAGTAGTCTGACACAATGTACCAATCTTGTATTATGTTTCAGAAACTGAAATAAGGATCAAAGATCATGGTAGCTATACCTAGCAAACTTGTTGATAGACTTATATCTTTGCTACATATCAACAAATGTAGTTATATCTTCTACTTCAATGAACAATGACAGTTTTACTTACGGCTTCTGCAGAAAGATTTATTAGAGACAATGTTGGACCAGCCGCATTCTGTTTTGGTCGGAAAGCAAGTTTGTTTAAAACTGACATATGTGACCCGTTTTAACTAAATCGAAAGTCACACATATAAAATGTTCTGATATTGTCACATTTGTGTAAAGCTCATCAGGAGCTTTCATTTGGTATATGACAAGTAGTATATTGGCCAATATTCACCCTTTGTTGATATTTTTGATACTTTTTTGTTGATTTAAATGGAAATTAATTAAAATGAGATAATTAAAATTAAAATTAAATATTAACTTTATCAAACAATAGAATTACAAATCCCATGGCAATCATTTTGGGAAAAGTTGGAGTAGAATTTTGGTTTGTAAATTAGTTTGCCAGAAAATCTAGGCTCTTAAAGGTGTGACTTCCAGACCATTTTGTTAAAACGGGTCACATGTACTAATAGTTCAGGATGTCATTATGTGATTTTTACTATTTCTAAGCCAGCATTTTACATAAGAACATGATACTTGCTTGAATAAAACATTTACGTTCACATCAATATGTCCAATATAGTTAAAATAAGTGATTCTACAGTATCTCTTCATAACCAAAAGAGTTCAATGAATATTGTAGCTTACACCCTTGTTGTCCTTAGCCTCATCATCCCAGATAGCAGATGCATCCACCAAGTTCACCAGTGCTTCTGACGTTTCTTCTATGGTTAGCAAGGATTCCTGGGCAAGGTCCTCTCTCATCAGAAATTTCTTATGGGTAGGAAGTTCAGACATATAAGGCATACATTTCTAAGCAATCCTTCATATATGTCTATTTACCAAATGGTCGTTATCAGCAGGAAGTATCAATCTTTTTTTTTACCTTTATATTATCTGTAGCACCAACTGTCTCAAACATCATGCCAAAGGCAAGTGGCGCAAACATAAAAGATGTATGTTGCATGGCCCTCATCCACCCAAGCAACCTGACTGTTATCTGAAAGAGGCATTTCCATTGATTATGTACAGTAATCAATACACTTTAGTTTTTGCTTTTCAAACATTCGGTAAGTTTTATCACCAAATATATTTGATCAAATTAATCCAATTCCATCCCCTGGGTTGCTTTAAACCCAAGTAACCTGAAATGGTGGCTAGTCTGAAAACAGTTATGAGGGGTTCAATTTGTACATGATACAATAGAATTGTACAAGCCCATGCTCAAATATCACACTAATGTCTACAACAAAATAACTAGAGACATACCTCAGGGCTGATGTCAAGACCAATTAGGTATGATGTTATGTGCATGCCGTATGTAACATATGTTGCCATGTGGAAACTTGCGGCAGCTCCTGACAGCATGAGGAGAGTACGTCTCACATTCTTCTCTGTTTCATACCTAAAAAGATTAAAAAGAGTTTGACAGCTTTACATGCTGTCCAATGTATGTTGATATCCCATGTTAAATATGATCTAAATAATACTGTGTCAATTTCAATGGCTAATGTGAAAAATACTTATGAATCCAGTTATGAAGATTTTTCAATTAGTTAGGAGCAATTCTTGATCCCAGAATGACTATCGTGATTTTATAAACCTTCATACTTTCTCAGTAACTTTGCTCGTTTTGAAAAGGGCTTCTCCCAGCAGTACATTTTGATGACTTTAATTGCAGTGATAATTTCACTCATAAGATTGACACGCTTGCTTGTCCACTCTTCTTGAAAACGTCTGTAATAGAAAATGAAACATATGTCTTATAAACATGACAATATCTAATACAGTAAAAAAAATACACCTGTGCTCAATATATAAGCTATTCCTCAACAGAACTCACAGATTCTATATCAGCATGATAGTCCAACATAATTCAAAGAATCAAGTGGTGTTACAACAGTTGAATAAGAGATATTTTAGTGTCAGTAAAGTGAGTGCATTTTCGTGATTTTCATTCCCGTCAAAAGATTGTCACGTTTGCTCTTACTGCGATTTTAAGAAGCATGGTGAATATATAATGTGAAAATATGTGTTCTAAATTAGGGAAATTAGCTGGAAAATATCAGTTAACAACAGCTAAATATCAAAAATAGTAATTCATTTGATAAGGGTTTTGATACCTTAATTTGCCAATGCGTTTGCCAAGCTGGAAACGGATAACAATATATAGGACTGAAAACAGAAGTCCTACTATGATGGGATATCCACTTGTTATTCCTCCAAATATTGCAAATGCAATTAAGGTCAAAGGTGTAAACACAACAGCATGCATCATTTGCATGCACTGAAATAAAAAGGGGAAAGGATCTTTATTACGATAGATTTAAGAAGTGTACAAACAGTCTCTACTTTAGCTGATCTCTACATTGTTAACTCTTTCCAGCCGGCTCTATGATAGAATACGGCAGATTGAGGCCCTAGACCCAGTAGGCCCTAGACCCAGTAGTATTAATATATGGGGTTATGTTTAAGTAATATGAGAATTGTCTTTTTGTAATATATGTTTTCAAATGAATGATTTACAATCGGTATCCTATTTCCTGTCATATGTTACGATAATAACAGGTCATGTTTGTTCAAAATATTTATTGTGGATGTTCAGGATAATAGCATTTTGAAACAAAAATGCCCTCCTCATAGTGCATTAATGCACTAGCCATCTCTTACCAGGTACCGTAAATCCTCGCGTATAAGCTGCGGCTTGTTTTTGCTCCTATAGTACAGTATAAAAATCACCAGAATCGCTGGTGCGGCTTATAGGATCAGCCCAAAATCAGGGTGTGGCTTATACGTGAGTTAGGCTTATATGCGAGATTTTACGGTAGTGCATAAATGCACTAGCCGGCTGGAAAGAGTTAAGCGACAATTCAGAGACAATTCATACTGTCCGATGTTAAACCTCTCTCATTTACCAAACTATTTATTTGTAATTTCAGGCACAACCTGTCTTATAGCAATTGATCAAAGTAGTGAGTCACAAAATTGTGAATAGAATTGCTCAGAAAGGAAAAACGGAGGGGAGGGATAAGAAGTAAATAAAAAATTATTTATTAAATCGAACAGTAAGGATTCCCCTTATTTTGGAGGCTTTCTCCTGTAAATATGCCAATACTATTAGCCTTCTTTCTATTCAACAAAAGCAGAACCAAATGTATTGAAATTAAGATTGGTTTTAGTTGTAAATAGATTGACTAAGGTAGTTCCATTAAATACTATCTTTTACTATTAGCAATTAAGCCAGCATACTAACAATAAGTCTGTTGGCATTCGTATGCATTAAATACAACAAATTACTATACAGTTTCTCCGATATCCCCTATGTAATTTGATTAACTGATGCTAACCATATGGAAAGTTTCTGCTTCCGTTGACATCAAGGATACTATCTGACCCGTTGATACCTCACGACGAGCTCTGTTGCTTATAGTCAGCACCTGAAAATATATCAATTCTAATCTAAACCCACACTCAGTGTGTCCTTCTTATCATGTCTGTCCAGGTGGATGGTCTGTGGGTTCTGTCTGAGAATAATTGCAAGTAACTGTCAATACTAGATGAGGAGTGTCTGTAATTGATGGCGGGCCCCGCGGAATGCCGCCATCCATGCAAAATTATCTTACTAGTCTTCTTTTAAATCTGTTTATTTGGTAATTGATTACATAAGCGCAATTACATAGTTCGGCGCATTGCCGATCTTCAACCAAGACCTCTTTCTTTTGCTGGGTCTTTACGTAGAAAGGTATTAGTGTGTCATGACGGATGTAAATATGTCACCAGTATGCAAGTAAAATAAAAAACAAAAATACATAGTGTGTAACGTACATTCAGTAAATTGATGAGATGAGATGAGTGATGATAGCTGTGATATATGCCATAACAGTTTTAGTGGAAAAAGATATAATAACATGAAGCAGATATCTATGTCATTTTTAATTTTCTTTTTAAAATCTGAAGGGTCCTCAGTATAACATGCATTGAGGTTATTCCAAAGCATAATAGGATGATAAGTGGCACTTCTTAATACTATAGGCTTAAGTGTAGGGAGAACCAACCGTCAGACACCCTCGTGTCTTCGGGTGGGAATTACTTGGTCATCTATATACTGTGGTATTTGTGCTAAGGAAAAGGCCTAAAATATTAAATAAATTTTTCTTCTTTTTTTCTAAAAAGAGGCAACCACTAGTTACATTTGTTACTACACTGAATGGCTTACAGCACACAGTTATACTTCTTAATTTAAACACCTTGTATAAGTGAGACTTATCAGTACTACATTTCTAACATTTACCCATGGCATTGATTTTGCAACTGCCAGTGTCTTGATTCACCAAGGCTTGCCATAATTTACTACACAAAAAATAAAACTATCAATAACTGTTTATGTGAAGGGATGAATAGCCTGTATTAAGTACATAACAACTTTGCTAATACCCATAATAAAAAAATAGAATGATTTGATAAGTTCTTATCTGATCAGTGATGTATTGAACAATTCACATTTCTGGCATGAAAATGCCCTTACCTTATGAAATGGTATTAAACAATCTTGATCTTGTCCATTGCACAAACATTTTTAAAGTTTCTGTTTCAGTGTTAAAGCATTGACCATAATCTATTAACTGATCCTAGTACTATTTTATGATAATCTGAAGGAAATATGTGTAAAGGTAATATGGGAAAGCCACACCTTATTCTGTAATCAAACATATACTATTACTATCAACCACAATAAATGTGCCATACCTTCTTGTAGATCAGGGCTGTGCAAGTGGTTCTCATTAACATACCAATGTAAAGGTTGAATACAATATAGTTGGCATGCAGCGGCACCCGTAGGATTGTGATGATAATGATAACAGTAGCATAGATGTATGCTGTTGTCTGAGATGTCCGACCACTGCCATCCAAATACTGTATCAGCCCAGAGATCAGCAGGGGTGCAGCAAAACGACCAATTTCCTTTGCACAGTGAACAATTTTTTGAGCATTAGGCCACCTTTTATTGATAACTTGGATTATGGGCACTTAGAATAAATATTTTTGGGGGCGAGAAGAAAAAAAACTAACATAAAAAAACTGCCATTCAGTACTAAAATTGTCCAGGGGCGGGAGGATAAATAGAAGAAAAAAATGCGTGCAAAAAGTCTTGTTTTGGCTATCAAATGTAGGTATATTGAGAAATAATGAAGGTATTTTGAGAAATATTCCGAATTTTGAAAGCCTAATTCTGGGTGTCTGTCAGTCAGCATGTACTTTTTTTTTTGGCTGAAATTCTCAAAATTTCTCAGCGGAGGGGGGTAAAAAAAAAAAAAAAAAATTCTCTTTTTTACTAAATGCCAAAATTTCCACCGGCGGATCCGTAATCCAAGTTATCAGAATAAAACGGCCTTATCACCAGCTCAACAAACATAATTTTAGTTGAGCCATAATGATATATCTGTAATATTGAATGTAGTTATAAACACAAATTGAACTCATATTATCTTGTAATACTTGTTTATCCATAAAGTTGTGCAAAAACTGTCAGATATCATGGGATTCTAATTTAAGTAAATGCCTGCATTACTCATTATACCACTTACAGCTACAAGCTCAAGTATGAGTGCAACAGCAATTTCCCTTTTAAAGTGGAGAAGGAGGTGTTTGAAGAGACTGCCTCTTTTCAGTTTTTCTTCTTTAGCAACAGCTGTCCAACGTCTAAAAAAGAGAATCAAGAGATAAATATATAAGATTTGCTTTGATTGCTTCATCAGGCTTATACATGGAGACAGCTTAGGTAGTGCTCATTTTGTAACAAAAGGGAGTGGTGACATTTTCCATAGGCATTTAAAATAATCAAACCACCCAACATCACTCCCCCCCCCCCATTGAAGGTACAAATTACTTGTGCATGCCCCTCTGGTTAAGGAGTTACCCAAATCAAAACCACCTTATGTCACAAGGTATCCCTTCTTGGGGTTGAAATTTGGCAACATAGCTAAATCTGACCAAAAGAACCTGCTGATTCAGAATATTCAATTCATCCATAGGGGGTGAAACAAGCCAAAATCCAAGATGGCCACCAAGTAATTGAAAATCCATCTCCCATACCATCAATATTAGTTTTAAACTTTACCTATACCCACTGAATTGAGGCCTGGGAATCCATTTGTGCCTAGCAATGGCCATTCTAAATATCAATTTCCTTAGCAACCCAGGTTTTTGGGGTACCTCACTCAGTTCTAATGATTCCTATACCACCCCTCTTACTAAAATCACAGAGCATGTCTAACCTATATTTATATATATCAGTTATCTTTAAGATTATGATTACTTTTACTATGTTCACTTATGAAATATCTTATTCAGGTTTTTTATAACCTGCTCAGAATTATCTGGGATCACCATTGATTTCCTTCTATTTTGGTCTAACTATTTGTTAACTTATCAACATTACGGCCATCCTATACAATGCTTTAGATTTTAGATAAGAGCTTTTATCCACTCCGTTATAAGTGTCCTACAAATCTGGTGCTATTGACAATAGTTAATTTACCTTTCAAATCTGGACACATTTTCCTCTGATTTGGCCCATGGCAGCACTTGAAAGATATCCTTCTCCCCTAACTGGCGCTTGTAGGATGCATAAAAGAAACTGTTCATCCACCTAAAAGTGTGAATAAGTGTAGTTGTTTAATAATTTTTAAAAAGACAGTTACACCAGAATAAAAGTTGTCATACTTTGGTTTTTCAATTTACTAGTGATCATTTATGTTTACAACTAATCAAATTATAAAGCATAATTATCCAAGTGAAATAGAGAAAATTTAGTGTTTCTCTGATATATTGATTATGACCTGTCAAATTGATGCAATATAGAGAGCAAGAGATTTACAAATTGTTCATGGTTAGGTAAGGGTATTTTAGGGAAGATGTCAACTTTCAAAATTATAGGGATATTTTGAAATGATTTTGAAATCATTAGATCTATAAGTTTTCATGATTTTTAAAGTGGTGACTAGGAAGCAAAGAGGTTTGCATGTATTTAAATAGTTATTATACTATACTGCTATGACTGTTGAACCAAAGATTAGTTTAGGTGAAAAGAGTAGTAAGAAATATAAATTCAAATTGAATCATATATAGATTCATATTTACTCTCCTTGCTTACCAAAAGATCATTCTGGAGAACCAGTTTGCATTTAGTGATGGATGTTGTTGTTGTGCAACAGGCCTTTTTGTATCCCGTCCATCATGAACAGGGACATTGTCCTGATCATCCTCATCCATGTCCTCTTTCTATATCAAGGAAATTGTCTGGTTCAGGAAATTGAGGGGATACATACCGAAAAAATCCTCACGGACAAGCCTAACTCGCATATACTCGGCACCCTGGCTTTTGGCCAATCCTATAAGCCACAGAGGGCTTCTCATCATGGGGACTTTATCACCGTTCCATAGTGGTAAAAACTACCGTGTAAGCCACACCCAGACCCTGGGCTGATCCTCTAAGCCACATCAACGATCTGACTTGCGTGCAAGGCGTGTCTTCTACACAAGGTTTTACAGTTTCAATAAATCCCATGAGATAATACATGTAAATATACTTCCAGTGTTCAATTGATTAAAGTGAGTTTTTTTTAAGTAGGAGGATTGATGAGTTTAGAAAAGGAGACATAAGATATCACGGTAGGGTGCTCTGCCCCAAAATGTTGCAGCCAATTGTGGGGCAGATAGAAACTGCACTACTGAGGGGGGATGATTGCTGGGGGAGGGGGGATCAAAGGTATATAGGTCACTGGGAACCCAGTTTTGGTAAGCCAGTCTACATGGTTGCTAGTACAAAATAGGTTCACACAATGTCAGATGGGATGCATATATATATATATATATATATATATATATATATATATATATATATATGTTTAGCTTTAATTAACTCAAACTCAAGGCCATTTCAATATCTAAAAACAGAAAACACATTGACCATGTAAGGCTAAAACATAGGGTCAGAATTTGAGATCAATACATGTTATATAGATATAGATACTCATCAGCAGTTTCAACTGAAATCAATTGTGGCAAACGGCGTTGGGACTTATTCCCATGGGACTTTCAGGGGAGTGAAATAATACCATAACATATTTTTACAACATGGAGCTATCAACTTGTATATATATATATATATATATATAGTATATATGGCACAAACTCCCAAGTCATGCAGTTTTGACTATCTCTGGCTATCACTTTTCAGCATTATACTCCTACAGAACAACATTTGGATCAATTTTGTCAATACTAAAATAAGATAATAATAAAAAGAAGAGTCTAGACTGGCACATAACGGCCCATGCAGACCAGACACCATACCCGACGGGGAATTGTTTGTATACTGAAACTACGGCAAGGGTAGCCAACATGAGGGAGCATCTGAAGAAAAAGCACTGGGATGAGGACCTGGCAGTGGAGTGGGAGCCACCGGCCCCCGTGATGGTGACTCCAGCTGGCCGGGCTCGACGTATCCCAAGTCCAGCTACCAGTGAGACTGGCTCGGTGGGAGGCGGTTGCCGGGGATTGGGCGCCGAGACGTCTGGCGGACGGGGAGGTAAGATGGTAGGGACTACACCGGGAACAAAAAAAGGGAAGGGGAAGGGCGGCTGCGCCACGGGCAGCATGCCCCCAACTCGGTCAGCTGCCCTCTGGTCCTGGGGGACTCCGGAATCTATGGGGGATTTGCTACTATCACCCATGTTCTCCCTGGAGGAGGGGAGTCTCTACCCTACTAACGACGAGGTCAGCACACCCAATACCTGGTGGGACTATTGAATGAGCCGGCGGCACTGGGTGGGGAGGGGGACTGGCCCTTAGCCGGAGATGGTGCCGGAGGGGACCCCGCCACCGACAACAAGGGCGGCTTCTGCCTCCAAGCGGGTGGGGACGGGTGGGGGATCGGCCCCGAAATGCCAGAAAAAGAGAGATCCGCCCAAATCACCAGCACTTGTCAACCCCCTTCAGATGAACTGCAGAAAGTGTCTTACAACTAAGAACCAACTTGAGAAGCAGCCAGACCCACTGCCTGGATCGATGTACCCGCCCTAGAGGCCGCCTATGAACACAGTGTGTCGGGGGACGGGGGCAGCAAGGAGGTAACCATTTCAGGACTAGATTATGGAAGAGACGCCCGTAATACCACGGACAAGGGGGAACCCAGCAGGGAGGGGTCGGGGTCGGAAAGTAGTAGCAAATCTAAGGATGCCACCGAGGAGGAGGGGGCGACACCCGACGGAGCCAGAGCAGCCCGGGAAAAAGAGTCAGTAGGGCCAGGAAGAGTCCGAGAGTAGGACTGGTGGAGGGGTATTGGTGACACCGAGACCAGAGGGAGTAGTGTTGAGACTACTTGAAGGAGAGATTTATAGCACAGGAACTCATAAATAAAAGAACCGAGCCCACACTAATGGTAGTATTAGTGGCCAAGTGAGTAAAGACTGAGATAGCAGGACGGGGGGGGGGAGGGTAGGATCGACACCGCGCCTAGCGTTCATCCCAAACCGTACCATTAATCTGAGGGGGCAGGGACCGACTTCGTTCCTGTACCTTAGTAATCTGGTGGAGGGGACCCCAGTAGCATCTCCACAGACACAAAGAGGAGCCCAAATAGATCCAACAGCCATGCCCTGGCAGCGAGGGGTATGGGGGAATGAGGCGAGTGGCCCACTATGCTTGGACACTGATGGCCAGGGGCGGAACTGGTGCAGATCTACAGAGAGTTCTGGTGACGGGGGGTCAGTTTACTGGGTTACATCCCTTGGGGAGTTGAAACTGGTGGAAATTTATAGAACCCGGTTTGTGCCAGCCCAGCCCAGAGCATGCAGCCACCGCAGCGGGCCGTGGCTGGAAGCAGCGACGGAGGGAGAGACGGTGCCGGACGATGGGACACTGGAGACAGCCGGACCGGAGGGGTCACCGAAACTAGGGCCGTCCCAACTGGTGCCGCGGGCCACCGACAAGGGAGAGGAGGACTAGGAGACCCCAGTGAACTTGGTAAGTCACGGCTACACTGTTGTCTAAACAGCAAGGGGAACTGGTCGTCGGGGCCGATCTCAGTAGAGGGGTCAGGAGAGCTGGGCACTGAGTAGTGGGACTATGCTTAAGGAACAATTAAGGAACGGGGACACCGGAGGGACCGGGGGTAATGTATAGAAGGGATTGAGGAGGGGTAGCTAACTTGTGGGCTAGTTTGGAACAGGAGCATGGCCAGAGTTGTGCCTTGGTAAGTTCTAGGGATCGGAGGGAGGAGCCAGGCAGGAGGATCGGGTCGAAGAGACAATGCAGGATGCATGGCTGAATCTATGGAGGACCGGGACAAGGTAGCTGGGAGCAGACCAAGCAGAAAACCAGGTGGACCAACTGCGAGAGAACCAGATGCCTCTACCATTAACATCGTTGTTCATAAAGAACTGGGGATCATCACAATAAGGGGAGGGTAACGTTTTATATTAGCAAGGGAGAGTGTGGCGAGTGCAGGGGAGCTGGGTGGGACCGACGGCTGGCACCGTAGGCAAAACTGGGCTCCCTTGCACCATCATGATGGTGAGGTTCACCGGACTGGTGCGGGGATTGCACCGGTGCCGGAGCTATATAAACTGGTACCGGGGCACCGAACAGCAGAAGGGATTGGAACCTGAAGATAACCGCACGTGATCACAAAGGACTTAGATGGTGTGGGCGGTGAGAGCTCAGGCGATAAAGATTTGTCAACTGTACTTACCGCGTTCTAGTGTTGTGACTTACCGTAGGCTGAATATCGCTACAATACATATATATATGTATATTGTTGTGGTATATGTTGGACTATCATTCACATTACAGAGGTGTAATATACAATAGTGTATAGTGGGACTATGACAACAGCTTAGTATGGTTATGTATCATTTGGAATTGGTAGAATTAGATTATACAACACTCAACCTTAGGTTGATGGATTAGGTTGATGAACTGCATGAACTAATAGATACCATTTAGTTTATTGATTATTTACGAGTGGTCATGCTAAGTGACTAGAAGTGGGAGTTACTGTAAGATAAAGATTACATCATATTGCATGTATAGAGTTATACAATTGTAATGAGGGTATACTGTTGTTTTCTGATGTACATCAATTTAACCTTTTAGGGAAGGCATATTACTAAAAGGCAATGTCCAATGAAATAGGTCATACAAAGGCTAATCTTGTGTTACTTCTGACCTTAATTATTAAGTTCTAATGCATTGTGGATATCCACTTAGGACACTCCTTGTGGTAGCTTAATCAGGATATTGTAGTTGCTTCAACAAGGCTCAGGAGACACAGAGCTTGGGTAAGTACAAGATTAATGTGAATGAAAATCTAGGCCATTTTTGTATCTTGATTAAGCATAGGGAATATCATGTAATATTCGGATCCTATGCTAGTTGAATGAAAGCAAGGGATATGGTTTAGTAATAACTCAAATGAATGACAAACGCAAAGCATATCTGCTATCTATTCGTTATATTTATTTAAAAATCAAAAGTATTTGATTCCTTACAAAGGAAAATATGGTATAAAGGTGACACATCGTAATTAACCCGAGGGTTGGTCGATCCAATATTACTGACCGAAAAACATTGAAAAAAATTGAAATTGAATTGAAATTGTAGGTTCAGCATAAGGGCAGGGTGATTGGTTCCAACAATTTGGAGGCCTTATAATACCAGGTGTTATACATGACAGGTATACTTATTTAATATCAATTTTGAGAGAGCTAAATTCATGATCCATGTATGCCCAGTGCTTATATAAGACAGGCACTTACTTAAAATGCTTAAAAATAACATGATAATCATTATCCTTTCATCCTTGGTAGGTTATATTAGGAGACATGTATAATACAACACTCACCTTTAGGACCTAGCGGGAAAGGAAGCAGCAATAATCCTAATAATACAATTTGTGGCAAATGTGGCATAGATGTCTTCCATGAAGTATGTACGCATAATATATGCATGTATAATTTCTTCAGAAATTGATTTGCAATGACTCTGATGGATCCTTTTTACAAAACATTGGTGAAATTATTTTGATTAAAAGTGTAAATGTGGTGGTTACAGTGTAAAAAAGGATGGTAGTGGCTAGAGGTAACTATTATGGATGCTAACCACCACATTCCTTGTTAAGTTGAATAAGTGTTGGGTAAGTTTTTAGTGCTACACTTAAGTATTCAAGCACTGACTCTGTTACAAACTTAACCAAAATCACCTTGCCTGAAATTCCCACGTTACATAATCACCATATATACTTAAACTCATCCTATAATTAATTAAAATACAAGATAAATATTGGCAAAGAGGGTGACCTTGTTACCCAGGGTAGGGTGTCTCATACCGTCAGCAGAGCGTGTCCCCAGTGTTACCACTGTGGGTATGTGTGGGTCATGGCGCCTGCCTGTGCATTAGGGCAGGCTACTAACCATGTCACTCCCTGCTATTTCCGGGGGTTACTATTAATGTCCTATCGAAATGAAACACATAGGATTATTCTATACATACAGGGGCACATCCCAGACTATCCCCGCCCTTTCTATGATAAATGGTTGAGAAATTATGATAAAAATTAAGTTTTCAAGTAACACAACACATGCATAGTATAATTTTTCAAAATCCGGGGACTACACATATTTTAATACAAACATGCAAGAATGGAATGAGTGGATAAAATATGAACTATTTATTGAAGTCTTCCCCGGAAATTCACTCTAGTAACAGTTAGAATAACAATAATAAGCGGTGATAGCAGGCAATAGATAATTATACCCATTGAACAGCAATGCACACACTATTAATGTGGTAAAATAATTATGTACCTAACGTATAAACTCATTGTTACATTAGATTATGAACTTCACATATTTTCCTTTCTCTGGGTCTGTGGCTGCACGCAGGGTGATCACACACTATGGTGCAGGCCCCTACTATACCTTGAGTATGGGTGCCACCGGGATGGTAGGATATATATAGACCAGAAGGGGTAAAATAATCAGGTGTTATTCAACTTTCAGTCGTTCCCACTCAGCTATCAATGAATAAATCATTATTAGTTTTCTTACATTGAATTAGTACATGTCTTATTTATCAAACCTGCTATTTTACTAGTGTGTAAGACATATACTTCATTTTTGATGGAACACCCTACCCAGGGCAGCCTGTAACCCATTGTATCAATTGGCCATGATAATCTAGGTATAGAATAGGAGACATACTTGTATACAGTGCTCACCTTTATCTGTATTGTTACAGGTGTCCTTCTTTACGACTTGATGATGGATGGTGTACTGTACTGATACATATATTGTACCTGGGGTTAGGTTGACAGTAGACCTGTATGCTCCCTGGCATGGTTTATAGCATGACTCCCACTTGCCATTGGGGTCATTGAACGCACACCCGGGATAGCTCTCCCAGGTACGAGGACAGATGTTTAGAGCGTTAATTATCTTAATTACATCATTAACTTACTTGTCTTAACTTTTTTAGTATCTGAATTTCAATCCTATCTTAAACTATCTTAATCCCATCTTTTAAGACTTATCTTAGACTATTTTAAAAGTATTACTATTACTATCTAGTATGTAATGGGGGGTGTCTGCCCCCCAACCCCCGTTTTTTTTCCTTTTTCTTCTATTTCAATCCTATCTTAAACTATCTTAATTAATCTGAAACTATTTTAATCCCACCTTAAGACTTATCTTAGACTATCTTAAAAGTATTACTGCCCGATTTTAAGATACTGGATTAAAACTTAAGATATAAGATTAAGATAACGCTCTAACCGTTTGTCCTCGCACCTGGAAGAGCTATCCCGTATTTGCTCATTGAACTGGGATGCTTAGAATATGAGGATTTGTCACCTCCAGGGTCCTCTGTCTGTCATAAATGACCACTGCAAACCTCTGATGTCTGAGACTGTTGATGTTATACGAGGTGAGCTAATCCTAAATGGCTGTAGTTGGTCTCTTACTACGTATGTAACACTTGAGTACAAAAACCAGACAAGGTAAATTAGACTGTAATATACGGCGACTTTATTATAGGAAACTCTTGGCGTATTATAGTACCAGGTATAACCATCAGCTATACAAGAACAGTAACAGATATATAATACAGTAGGCAACCCTATAGCATAGAGTTAAGCCCGTGAGCACAGGGTGGTCATGTCACGACAGTCCCAAACCTGACTGACTTCCAATGGGGAAGTAGCCGTCTTATATACAGCGCTGCGTAGCCACGTGACCGTACTAGCAGCGCCACCTGTTAGGTTTAGTTATGTAAAATGATTATGTAACAACTACCGACGGTAACCGAAGGTGGTACCGGTACACTACCGTATAGATAACCGAACTAGAGGAGTCGGTGTATGTAACGAACCGACGACACTAGTTATATGAATAAAACAGTTATTAAACACAATTGAACCGTGTTACATCTTATAACATACAATAGATATACAACGATAACGTTAGACTTATAGTCAACCCGTTACACTACCCCCCTTAAGAATGTAGGAAGGGCTGGTTTTATAATAATAATACCTCTTGGATACATTATACACCACGTATATCTATTTATCAACAAGTAACATTTCTACTCATAGTAAAAACAGGCATACATACATGAACATACAAGTTAACATGTACATAACAGTTTATATCAACAGTATTGTCTTTGGTATCAAACCACAGTCCAGTAGGCACATGATATAAAAACTGTCCAACTGATAGTCCTAGACTAGTATCAGTTAATAGAAAAGGCACCAATAACCACCTTGGAAACCCAACACATCACCTACTACGTTCAGCAATGGTGTGAATCCGTGTGGAGTTAGTGTCCTTATATATAAATAATAGAACTATAATAGTTCTCACTTCCTTTGGCGAAGAAAAAGTTTATAGATGGAACTATAGCAGTTCCCACTTCCTTTGGCGTAGAAAAGTTTATATATAAAAATCCATAATAGCGTATCCTAAATAAGGTGGGATAGGTCGTCATCCTTATTAGGGTTGGTACTCCAGTACCTAGCAGTTTATGGTGGTAGAGATGGATAGAGTCCAGCACCGGTATAGTGCTTCCATCTCTTGTGAAATATAAATATAAAAAAGGTAGGTCCGTGCCTCCCTATAAATAATTATCACAGGAGGATGATCCATATAATAGTTTATAGGTCACAATAGTAGATAGTGACCACAGGATCAGGAGCCCTGGACAGTAGTAGAGAACCGACGGTTGTGGCTTAGTTGTAAACCACGGTTGAAGACATCAGGCTGCTTCCAGTGTGGTGGCAGTAGAGACTAGGTTAAGTCACGACAGCACCGTCGGTCTGCTTCGGTTGTCCAGGGGCGTGTAGCTGCGTCGAGGGTTTAGTTTTACCTCCGAGGGGCGGAACAGTGCACCCCAGAGGGCCTGACAGGGGACCATCCTTAGGTGTCCATAGGGACACCACCGGATGGCTTTTCTTCCCCATCAGGACTTCCTCCAGGAGGGGCCTCCGTGGTGCAAACCACAGTAGCCTCCACCTGGAGAGGAAGGGCTCCACCTGTAGCATCCGAGTGGGTACTTGGCGCCACAGTAGGCTCCCCGCCGCTGACCACCTGGGTAGAGTGTGCCATGAACGAGAATGGCATCTCATACCTGGGTGGGTGTACTGACAGTACTGGGGTCACAGGAGGAGCAGGCCTTGCGGCAAGCCCCAACCTAGACTGGAGATCTGGAAAACCAGTTCTCTCCCACTCGGAAGAACTTGGCGTCACAAGTTGTCAACCTTGATTCAAGCTGCTCGATCGTAGCCCTCCAGAGGGCATGATCTTGCTCCAGATTCGCCTCACGCTCGGCAAGGATTCTGGTTCGTTCAGCGACCCAAGCTTTTCCCTCCCGGATAGCCTGTTCTCTGAGCAGCTTGTACTGCTCAAAGTAGGACTTCTCCAAGAAAGAAACCTGAAACTGGAGTAGCTTACTTGCGTTTTCAGCCATTTTCGCTCTGTAGCACTCAAATCCGGGGACTAGAGTGTCAGAGAATCCAGCGTCATAGGCAGGTCTGTCTCCGGGCAACACAGGTAACCCTGCTAGCCCATCGTCAACAGCCCTGTGCTCAGGTTCTGGAGTCACCTCGTCATCCCTTACGGGGTCAGAGGTTGCTCGGTGCTGTGGTGGAGCAGTCGGCTGGGCTGACGCCCCATCCGGCTGTTGTACCTCTACCTGGTCAGCGTCACTGACAGGTGAGACACCCTCCTGTGCAGCCAAAGCTTTCTTTTGCTTCTGGCTCCACTTGTACTGCTTGACATAGTCAGCAGCAACCTGACCCGCCTGCTCGTCACCCAATGAGTTCTGAACAATAGCCAGTGCATCACCCAGTTTCTGTCTCTCCTGCCGGGGCAGTTGGTCAGCAACAGGGGGCAATGCAACCGAAGACACCGTAACGGTACCGACGGTTTGGCTACTGTCGACCTCGGATGTTACCGTGGCTGTGGCAGCCCGTTTCTTCGCAGGTTCACTGCGGGAACGGTCACGCCCACCTTTGGTATCATCCTTGGATGACTGGCGGCCCCTTTTCAGATCTTTCTTCTTAGGAGGGGTATCCTTTCTCACAGTGGGCATCGGAATTTCTGTATCTGGCCCGAGATCGGTTTGTTCGCACTTGGCGCCCTTACACAATCTCTCCCAGTCAGCTTCCGTGAGTTAATTCCACTGTTTAAGTCTGTTGGTACGCCACTTATAGTGTAGATTACCTACACGTTTGTGGCACCCCCAGACCTTCAGTGCTGCCTCAACTCCACGACTAATAGTGCGCTTGTGAACGCCCTTATTGTCGCAAAGATGCCTTACCAAATCTGCCCTCCGTTGGCAACGGAATAGCTCGCCGTCACTGTACTCAGGGCAGGAGGTCGAAGAACTCCCACTCACACAGTACAAGTAGGGACGCACATTCATGTGCTTTTCTATTAAATGACGGGCAAACTTGAGCAAGTCTGGCCACCGCTTTGCTGCTTTAGCAGTCCCTTTCAGGCGCTGACAGCGAACATACGGGCAGGGATCCCCTGGCACGTAGTTCCTCCAAGCATATCTCAGCTTGGAGCAGCATGACTTGTTGATGTTCGGTTTATTCCCTTCCAACACTGCTCTGATGTACACTAGGTACCAGTCAATGGGGTGGGAGTCACCGGACAACCAGTCTTCGTCATCCGAACCTTCTGTCGTGTGAGGCGGCGGAAGAGCCATTTTGCCATTTTCCTGAACAAGGTCAGAAAGGCTCAGGTTCTTCCGGTCATCGTCACCGAGACTCAGGTTCAAACGAACGTGCGCTGCCTTGGCGCGGAGGCGGCGATTGGCCCTGCTCTCTGCGACAGACCATCCTTCGGCTTCCGCCTTGGACACTCTATCAGCAATAGCTTTGAGCCTATCTGCCTCAGTAGGTGCGACCTCTTCGGTAGCAGGAGTTTCAGGGGAAGATACAATCCTCCTCTTAGGTCTCCGCTTCCGTTTGGTCTTGACACGAACCGTGGACCCGTCTGATGAATCACCATCAGGGAGCGTCGGTTCAGTTGCCACTACACCGTCGGGCTTCGGAGAAGATCCCCCAGCAGGGTTCTCCTCCTGGTTGGTATTACTACCACCCAGACCAGGTTCTGTTTTCGGAACAACATCACCCGACCCCTCAGGGTTAGGCTCTGCTGGTACCAAAGCCGAGTCTGTACCGATGGTTGGAGCACTGGTGGTGTCCATTTTCGTGTCAGACTCGAGTACCCGGTCTTCCCCGTCGGAGACTGCAGCCTTCTCCGGGGCCGTGCATTTGCCATCTACACGGGCTGCCATACCGCTAGCTCAGGCGTAGGTGAACCTCACGGTTCACTCACCCGAGCCTTTAGTAGGACAGCAAGTAAACAATAGTGTAGGTACTGCCGGGCAGACCTAGGCACCACTGATCAACACGTTACCCTACGGGCAAACGTGCTGATCTGAAGAAGCCTGGCTGCGTGTGGGGCTTATATACCCCACCCGTCCCCCGTGACCCCGCCCCTTGACCGGCTTCTCAGCCAATCAGGGGTCGCGTCTCCAAGACGCGCCGAGGTGACCCAATTTCTCACGGCTCATTTGGCGGGAGAAATCGATCAGGTGACGCGGGCAGCGCCCTTCCCACGCCTGGCATATCCGACGGTGGGAACACTCACTTGTTGTTTACATTTTCGTGGCCGAGCCACAGGAGAACCCGGGAATGATGTACCGGCGTTAGAGGACATACACAGCAGCGTGTTACTAAGCAATATGTGGTCAAAACTAATCCCATACTTAGAATTAATCGGCAAAGCCAGCCACCGGCCCCGAACACGTGCTTTTCTACCTCCAACGGATAACCACACCGGATAACCCTTCTCTTCTCGTTGTGTTTTGGTGATCGAGTACCGGGCCAATGACCACCGGCCCAGTACGGAACTGTCCATGGAAATTTAATGAAGCCAGCAGCTAAATGTCGTCAACAAGGTAAGAAAAAAATGTTTACACAATTTTATCTCGCTCTCTGACACGTGTACTCCTCCGTAGACCTTGTACCGGTATGTCCAGCAATGATGAAACCGGAGGTATCACTTTGCTTTGTTTACCGGTGTCCACGGTTAGTCCTTTACGCACAGCTGACCCTTTTTTACGAGGCCTACCGCGCTTGGGCTTGGTAACACACGACTGCGGTTCAATCGGTAATTTCCTAGGACGACCCCTTCTCCGTGCTACCGTCGGTACCGATGGTATGCGTTGGTCCTGCCTTCGGTATCTTCGGTAGCTTAGGGTCGGTTGGTGCTGGTACTCGACCAGCACCGAGGGAATCTTCACCGTCATCTATATATGGAACTCCATACCAAGGTCGGAGTCTAGCCACATGTGATTTAGTGAGAGTCCCTTTTTGCAAACGTATTACTACAGTAGTTTCACTCACCACCATAGTAACCGTATGCGGACCATCCCAGGAGTACAGGGTCTTGACTTTGGAATTAGGTGTGCTAAATCTCGCGACCTTATCCCCCACCTTCAATTGGCGGAGTTTAAGGCCCGTGTCATAGCCCACCTTCTGCAAACTAGCAGATTTTTCCAAGTTGTCCCTCACTACTCCATAGGACTCGCGTAATGATTGTCGAAGTGATTCAACAAACATCACTGTGCAGGGTTGCTCGAGCTGGTGTCCCTGCACGCCATAGACCATGTCACTTGGCATGACTATGTCTTCACCCATTACGAGCATATTAGGCGTACAGCCCGTCGACGCATGTTCGGTAGCATTGTAAGCATGGGAGATATAGCGAGCGTGCTCATCCCAATCATCCCGGTGCTCATTAACCATTGTCGTGAGACATTGGATCAACGTCCGATTGAAACGTTCCACCATACCGTCCGATTGTGGTCGATAGGGGTTCGTATGCGTCTTGCAGATGTGTATTTTACTACACAGTTCTGCCCACAGTTGAGATTCAAACTCGCGACCCTGGTCGGAGTGAAGCATTAAAGGACCTCCCCATGTGAGGATCCAATTCTCGAAAAGTGCTTCTGCGCAGGTAACAGCTGTATGATTTACCAACGGATATACTTGGACATACTTGGTATAGTAGTCCTGTACCACCATCATACAGGTATTCCCACGGGGGGTCGTGTTGAAACCACTAATGATATCAACAGCGATCCGGGCAAATCGAACACCGAATAGCTCTTGACTTAGAGGTAGTTTACCGATACCAGGCCCAGGCTTTGATAAACAGCATTGGGGACATTGCTTCACCCAACGCCGTATGTCCAAAGTCATACCAGGCCAGTAATATCTACTCTTAATCTTTGCCTCAGTTCGTTGTCTGCCAAAGTGTGCTGAAGTTCGGTGGCCATGACAGTAATTGAGCAACTGTAGTCTGAGTGACAAAGGCACTACAGACTGAGCTGTTCTCTTCCTGCCAGGTTGCACCCTCCAGCGGCACAATACACTGTTCCGTATAAAAAGATTATCCCACTGAGCTAACAGTTGTCTAACTTCTTTACATTCCAGCAAAGTGCGGGGCGAACAGGCTTGGACAGGCCCAACAACTTCAAGGAGTACACCCTCGAAATAGCCGGATCTGCAAGCTGCTCATCCTTCAAGTGATTTAACGTCCAGTTAGGAACTTTCGCACCCACAGACGCAATCACTGCATTGTGAGACCCACAGTCTCGGCAGTCTACACGGTGACAGTTCCGGATAGGATAGCGGGACAAGCTGTCCGCATTCACATGATCTACTCCACTCCTGTGTATGATATGCTCATTCGTCATGCCACACTCAGAGAGGTGGTTCAACCATCTACCCATCATCCCCTCAGCGTCCTTGAAGTTAAGGAGCCACTGCAGAGATGAATGATCCGTCCGTACGAGATAATTCCCACCATATAGGAAATGTCTGTACTTTTTTGTGTAAACCACCACTGCCAAGAGTTCACGCTTGGTTGTGCAGTAGTTACGTTGTGTTTTGCTTAGACTGTTGGACGAAAATGCCAGCGGCACTTCTCGCCCATCCTGGATCTGCGACAAGGCAGCACCAATACTTGTATTAGAAGCATCAGTGTCCAAGATGATCTTACCAACAGGTGCAGGGTAGTGCAAAACAGGTGTTTCTAAGAAGAGTCTCTTTAACTCACTGAAAGACTGTTCTGCGGCTGGAGACCAGACTATTTTAGCCTTAGCCTTCTTCTCTCCAATCATCAGCTCTTGTAAGGGAGCTGCGACTCTCGAGAATCCAGGTATAAAATCTCTGTAGTATGAACAAAACCAGATGAAAGAGCGTATCTCCTTCGTGTCCATCGGACGAGGCCAGTTCTGTACCACTTCGATTTTATGAGGATCAGCCATGATGCCATTGTGGTAGTTCGTAGTTAACTCTAGGTTAAAGAACAACGATCACGGCAGTTTCCAGGTGCGAGAATATATCTGTCTTTATTCACAAGAATAACAACTCTAGTTCCTTTACTAGGGAACGATCAGTGTAGAATTAATACACACAGGTAGATCAGGTTTCTCTATAAATAGAGGAAACGGTCAGTATACAACTCTTAGCATACAACTCTGTCCGCACGGTTGGACATGTGAAGTCTCTCGTCAGTCGGGCCTGTACTGACTGCCGTTCCAGGTAAACACATGGGTCTTATATAACACCGGCTCTTAGGTCACGTGGCCAGGTGGGTGGGTCGGCCGCCCACCTGAGAGCGGCACACGGTCACCTGAAGAGGACCTGCGCCCTCTCCCGGGAACTGTGTGCACTAGCTCCAGGTGGAGAAGCCGAGTAAACAGACGTTACCCGGAAATACCGTGTATGAGATTAATATGTAATATCATGCCCCTACACTACCCCCCCTAGACAAAACTAGGTGGTAACGAACATATATACTGTTTTCCTAGTACATAGAAAACCTTTTAGAACAACGACTTTATAGTTATTGTCTATACAGTAACTAGGGGCGTAACATATTAACACGACATACTACACAAGCGAGATCATCAAACTCAATATAAATATGGCATTACACTGTAATAGCAACCATAATAGATGTTTTAGGTATGTTTTATGACAAGTGAATATAATATCATACATACAATCGAACGGCTTGACACATTTCGATATGACTTCCTTATGAAGTTTCCTTACTCGGTTATTAAAAAAATGCGCGTGGGGTGTGTATATATTTAAGTTGAACAGAAAAGTTATTAAAAACCAGCGTCTTACATTGATTTGTGATTTAATGAAAACATTCACACAATGGATAACAGTAACCACAGCCTTTGTTTTAAGCCGGGTAATCCGATTATATAACCGGAGTATTAATATCTCTCGCAACATACAACAGAGTCAACACACACGACAATACCTGGCGGTATATTTAGTATATACACATAGTCTTAACGACTTCATATAAACATTACGGGTAGCCACGTTTCCTAGCTTATCAGATCATACAATCTTCATATGTAGCATATTATGAAACCTGATTCATAAGGTAAATATGAGAATACCTTATTGGAACACCTGAGGTGATATGTATCACATAATAATGATATATTTTATATATTAAAAACGTTTTAATGAGTAACCTGGCAGTGTACCCGGAAACCCTTACAATTAAATATAGCTTACTGGTGATCTAGTTGTGGTCAAGGTGCTCTCCGCTTCTAATAGACGAATGAGTGAGGTGCTCTCCTCTTCTTAATACTGTTTCTTGGATAAATATCACCCGAAGGTAAGTTCATATGTATACAGCTCGATAAGTATCCCGTCCTCGCTCCAGTAAAGTTCATGGCATATATAACTATAATCCGGCTGGAAACCACGAGTACTGTCCGTTTAACACGTAATCCTAGCTCCAGGAATGTTCATGAAATATATAAGTAGATCTGGAACCACGAGCATTGTCTGTTTGACACGTAATCCTTTGGACGGGAACAGTTTATAACTCAGCATAATAGTATCAGGAACACATCATGGTAACGTATCCCAAAAGTTAGTTTCAGGGACGTTAGTTTGGTAGCTTCCCGGTGGAGTCCTGATTCCCCATCGGTAGGCTATAGTTGAGAGTTGAGTAGTTAGGTAAGTCCAGAGCTTCCACGGAAGGTTCCCCCCGCGTTGATCCATATGCCTCTAAAAAGATGCCCCTCCCCTCAAAAGGGATACCCCGTCATAAACAATTTATGACGTCAGATTAAATGAAACAACAATTAATCCATCCGGAAACTATTATAGTTCCCTCCTCTATTTCTAAAAGAATTAGAAATAGACTCAGAACCTTTTATTAGTCTTTTTAACCTAAAGGTTCATCTCTTGCCCTCATTAAAGCAAGCGCGTGCTCAGTTGTGCCATCCCAGGTATCGATAGTCACGCCGAACACCCCGTAAAATTTTACGTTCATGTCCTGTAACCGTTTGGTTAACTTCTCGTTCTCTTGCTGAACGAACCCTGCGGCGGCCTCAGCAGTCTTTTGGCCTGAAGCAGCTTACCTTGACTTTTTAGCCAAGTAGTCAGCATTGCCGACAGCGACCAATGCTTTCTCCTCCCGGTGGACAATCTTTAGGCCATGCGTGAACAGGCCTAACATTTTAGTGTTATACTCCACCGCCAGCTCGCGTTGGGACTCCTGGAATTCTGTTACAATTCTCTGTCCCACTTCGCAGCTCGCCTTCTCTTCCCGAGAGAAGTAGTTGACTATCGGGACGTATTTTAACTTTACGCCACCGGTAGTTTCCGTGCGGGAGGTGCCCGCGACTGGCTGGATGACAACCGGCTCCTGGGCTGCAGGAATCACGGGTTTAACATCCGCTTGCGGCGCTTTCGCAACCGCTGCAGCCTTCGGGACAGTTATGCCCCGAGGCGTTACCACTGAGATTAGTGATTTTGGTTCAGCTTTCACGGTCAAGCCCTGCATGTCCCGAGTTGGGGTAGTGGGTGACCGGACGTCCCTGGGGGTTAGCTTTGCAGTTGTCCCCAGATGGTACGTCAAAGGCAGGGAAGCCTTTGTTCTGGTAGCCGGTTCTTTAGGCCGGGCACCTCCACAGTCAGGTTGACTGTTGGCACTGTCTGAACTGCTCAGACGTCTAGAACGGTAATCCATGTTAGTCGCCGCCGCTTGACCACCGGAATCACGTTTCCGATCTTTCCGGTCTGTAAACAGCGGGTCTGGATACTCGCGATAATAGTCGCGACCTTCCGGGGCATGATAAATCCCATAGTAGGAATTATCGAGATCCTCCAAATTGGATCCGGCATGTCTCCGTTTTGGTCCAGGTGAGACCGCAGGAGATCGAGAGCGGTCGCGGGCGGACCGGCTCTTCCCCCGGGAACTACCCCGGGTTTCCGGCTGACGGAAACTACCGCCACCTCTGCGGGAAGTACGGGTAGTGCATAACACCGTATATTCCTCGTCATTCATGGCGAACTTATGTCGTCCGTCCACTCTGGCAATCCTGGCTTTGAACTTCCCATCTGCGACCTCGCAGTAGAAGGGAGTTGCCGGCCGGATCTTAGCCTTCTGTTCCTCCGTGAGTGACTTGTACTGGTCACATACGGCATCATGTAGCGCATTCACACGATTGCGAGCTACACTGATTCCCATGTTATGGCAATCCTTCATGTGGCGCATGAGCTCACCTCTCCGGGGTTCTAAACACCCGTTACACAGCTGGGACTCCCTACCTACTGTGATATCACAGTGGTACACCACACAGTGGTGCATGTGATTTTCACAGAGGTGACGCAGAAACCGTTGCTTTGTTACAAACACGGTTCTGTCTGTGCCAATCGTGTTTACACACGTAGCGAATGGGCACCAGTTTCTTTCCCGTTGGCTATACCAGCGGTTAATCGCAAAAAGAAGTTTTTCTTTCTGCTCCTTACTATAGTAAGTATCCGGCAGGATCCTGAGTTGATCTAGCCACTGCTGATAAAAAGCAGACGGAGGACGGTCCCGGGGGGTATTCCGGATCCAATCCTCATCGTCACTCTGACCTTTACAGTTGATCGCAAGTGGACATCCGAAATTGGTAGGACCAATCGGACACTGTTCCCATGAATTGGGAATAAACACGCGGAACTTATTGTTCGCGTTCTGCCAGATCCGCCTCATCACGTCATTAGGCGGGATGGGGTCCTCTGGGGCATTTCCTGGTTCCTCAGCGTTAGCCGGAACCTCTCCCTCTTCCGGATCCGAATGAGCCGGACTACGGAGAGGGCTGAGACGTGCTGGATTAAATACCAGCGCAGCCGCCACGGCGGCCGCTGCTCCCGCGGCGGCGGTCATATCTGCCACAAGGGCCGGGGTGGTGGTGGTGGTGTTGGTGTTGGAGGGCGCCGGAGTATTGGCTTCGTTTATGTCCATAGCCTCATCCGTTACCTCCTCAGCCCGGGGAATAACGGGCTGTCCTCCGGAAGGTTGTTCCGTTAATCCCTCTGCTAATACAGAGTCCGGCAAGTTAGCTAATCTTGCCTTCTCGTTCCGGCGAGCCTGACGTCCTCTCTCCTGGACAAACTCGTCCGACTGGTTACTGTCGGCCGAGCTTGACCGGTTTGAGGCCCCCCTCTCACCTTTACTGCCGCGCCCCCTAGGTGTGGCTTTCAGCGCTTTTATTCGCGCCTTCTACTCCGCACTGGAAGATCTGGTTCGTACTGTACGAACCGCCTCATCAACCAAACAAGATATGGCAATATCTCGTTTGACGTTGTGAGAATCCATGTAGTCTTCAATAGTGGCTACATCCAGGACATACGAAACTACCCCCTGCGTATTAGCGGCAGCAATCTCGTACTCCTTCCGGGTTTTCGGCTCTCGGAGTTTCCCGATTCGCGCCCGGTATCTGTTGACCCCAGTCAACAACATCCCGGCAACTCCACAATTCGGGTCCAGAGACAGAATTGGGAGTGCGGGCATTAACCGCTTTATGTCTGCGATATGCAAATCGAAGACAGCTCGTCGTAAGCAGTAGCATACGCGTAGTCCTTTCTGGAGTGCCTCCCAGTACACAAACCAGTCCGGGGGCATCTCCTCCTGCTCCTCCACTAACAGGAAGAGCAATATCGCCTGGCTCGTGAGCGGGTCTATCCGGCGGGGAGCTCCCTCCGCCGTGAGTCTTAGCACGTCCTCGTGCAGTTCTACTTCACGTCCATCGTAATTGGACATGAAGCCTCCTAGTGTTGGTACGGCCGGGCGGGGTTTTTCAACGTCCGCCGGCGGTTCTCCATGGTACAATAGACCCGGATCCTGATACTCAGCTTCACCGGTATCAGCGCGACCGTCAGCAGGGCTGATGGCCTCAATGTCTAGACCTTCCAAGTAATTGGCGGCGACATTAGCAGGGCGAAGCGGTGACTGAGAGTCAGCGTCGACGTCCATTATCTCCCCTTGTCCCAGGAAATCCAGAGATTCCTGGTCCACGAGGTCAGGTTGATTAACAACCTCATTTCCTCCGCTAGCGGAGTCGCCCTCTTGAAGAGGGTCCACCTGTTGGTGGTCTGTCTCGGAGGACATGTTTTTGTGTCACACTCAAGAAAAGTGTTTGTTGATGGATTTATAGGGGATCCACCTCCCCACAGCGACAATGGTCGTGTCCGAGCTCTCACGTCTGCTCTGGACCGCCTCTCAACCCCAACTGGCGATTCCCGCCGCTCCGCGGGCCTTATATAAGGCGCGCCACCGCGCATGCGCAACCCCGCGCGTCCCGTGACCCAGTTCCTTGGAACCAGGTCACCGCGCGTTCAATTGTAAACAGGTACCCTTATTCCACGTGTTAATCCTTACGCTCTGTCAACTCGTCGAGAGTATCAATGAAATATATATGAATGGCATAATAAAGCACATTCACCGGATTATCCGTCCATCACCCATGGGATCCTTGACAGGGGGACTATCACGATCATTCCGACCGTACTTACTTCCACACATAACTGATTACAACATTTAAATATTTAACAAGATTACAGGACACCACACTCGTTGTGTACCGGCTTAGGTTATACCGTCCCTGGCTAGTAACCGGGGACTGCGTCTTATGTTTTTAGGCATAACATTAGACCTGGTTCTAGGACACGCTTTTTCCAGAGTGGATTTAGCCTTAACCACACTCTTCCGGGTCCTTTTCCCTTCAGCCAGCGAGACTTTATTAGCCGCCTTCTTCCCGGATCTTTTTGGGATGACGGACTTCTGCACCATTAGTTTCCGGGAAACCTCCTTCCGCGGCCTCCCGCGTTTCCGGGGAGGTTCCTTCACTAATTTCCGCTGTTCACTTTCCTCTATCAAAGTATCAACTTCCAACTCATACGAGTCCAGGGACAAATCTCTCCCCTTCCACTCTCTTAGTCGAGCTACATTAGATTTATACATCTTTCCTTGTAATGAACGTATCACTACAGTACTGTCACTTACTATGCGGGTAACCACAAAGGGGCCGTCCCAATTACTAGCAAGTTTCAGAGTCGATAACGGCTCATGTAATCTTACTACCTGATCACCAACTTTGAATCGTCGCGGCTTAAGGCCTAGATCATAGCCGGTCTTCTGCCAGGTAGCATTCTTCTGCAGTTCAGTTCTCACCAATTCATAAGCATATTTGAATTGATCTCTTAATGACTCCACAAACATCACATGGCAGGGGGTTTCCGGGTTCATTCCAACCACCCCGAATACCAGATCCGCGGGCATTATCAAATCTTCCCCGAAAACTAATAGATTCGGGGAACAGGAAGTACTAGAATGGACAGTGCTATTATATGCATGGCATACATAATCACACTGCTCATCCCAGTCATCCATTCTATCATTCACCAGGGATTTCAACACCTGAATCAATGTACGATTGAATCTCTCAACCATTCCATCACTTTGTGGCCGATAGGGATTTGTTCTCGTCTTACAAATCGCCAGTCGGTGACACATTTCCTGCCAAAGATCAGATTCAAATTCCCGACCTTGGTCACTATGCATCATTAGGGGAACCCCAAGATGCAATACCCAACCTTTAACAAAAGCTTTTGCACAGGTTGCTGCTTTGTGGTCCGCTAATGGAAACAGTCTCGTATACTTAGTATAATAGTCAGTGACGACCATCATACAAGTATTACCCTCAGGGGTAGTTTTAAACCCACTGATAATATCGATGGCGACTCGCGCAAATCTTACACCAAACAACTCCTGGGACAAAGGCATTTTACCCATCCCAGGCCCAGGTTTGTTTTTACAACAATCCGGGCAAGTAGCAATCCATCTTAATAGATCACTACTCATCCCTGGCCAGTAATATCTCCTTTTCAGACGTTCCAGGGAACGCTTTTTTCCGAAATGTCCACTGGTCAGGTGTCCATGGCAATAATACATAACATCCCTCCTCATACCGGAAGGTATTACCACTTGCCGGACTCTCCTACCGGATGAATTAATCTTCCACCGGTAGATGATTCCGCTCTGGACCTCTAGCTCTGCCCATTGAGCTATTAGTCGTCTCATTTCCCGATTCTCCAGGGAAATCTCAGGCCGCGGGGGCCGTATCTTCCTAGGTAACAATACCAACAACCGGCTAAGGTTAGGATCCTTTTCCTGGAATTTCCGGATGGTTCCCATGGACCACTCCAGAACCCCAGTTCCCTTGATCTCAAAGGGAATCCTTGCTCCGGCTATGACAGCTCCATGCTGACCACAGTCATCACAGTTGGTGTTTTCGCACTTCCTGATAGGACGTCGGGAAAGTGCATCAGCATTTACATGCTTTACCCCAGCTCTATGCTGGATCTGACTTTGCTCCAAACCGAACTCGGAAAGGTGTGCTAGCCAACGTCCAATCATTCCTTCCGCATCTTTGAAATTCAATAACCATCTCAAAGAGGAATGATCTGTTCTTAGCGTAAAATCGGACCCCCAAAGGAAATGTTTGAACTTTTTAGTATAAACTATCACAGCCAACAATTCCCTTTTAGTGGTACAGTAATTACGCTGGGTCTTACTCATAGTATTACTAGCAAAGGCAATGGGAACCTCCACTCCGCCTTGGACTTGACTGAGGGCGGCCCCAATACTCTCATTGCTAGCATCTGTATCCAATACAAAATGACCATCCGGGGTGGGATACTTTAACACCGGGGTCTCTACAAACAACTTTTTTATTGCTAAGAAAGCTGTGTCCTGTTCCCTCCCCCATGGGAACTCCTCCTTCCTATTTCCGGGTGTCCAGTGTGACAAACACTGGATCGGATAGGCTACCCGGGAATACCCCGGCAGGAAATCCCTATAGTATGAGCAGAATCCTAGAAAGGATCGCACATCTTTAGGACCCCTGGGGACTTCCCATTCAGTCACACTCCTGATCTTTTCCGGATCCGCCTTAACCCCCTCGGTGGAAATAATCCGCCCTAGGTAGTTAATATCCTTCTTAAACAGATTGCATTTCTTTGGTTTCAATTTGAGACCGTTAGACATGATTCGGTTTAAGACTTCTTCCAAATTACTTAAACAATCCGCAAAGGTCTTTCCAAACACGATTACGTCATCCAAGTAAACTAGACATTTCCGCCATAATAAATCACTTAACAGCGTCTCCATCATGGCTTCAAAGGTGGCCGGCGCGTTACATAACCCGAACGGCATTACCTTATATTCAAACAACCCAATATGGCTAGAAAACGCGGTTTTCTCCATATCTTCAGGCTTCATGCCTACTTGCCAATACCCGGACTGTAAATCCAGGGTACAAAACCATTCATTCCCTCCCAGGGAATCAATCGTCTCATCTATCCTAGGAAGAGGATAGGAGTTCTTCTTAGTCAACCCATTCAGTTTCCGGTAATCAATACAGAACCGTATGCTACCGTCCTTCTTGGTTACCATACACACAGGGGAGGACCAAGGGCTCATGCTGGGAACAATAACATTATCCTTCAGCATTTTCGCTATCTCTTCCTCAGCTACAATCTTCTTCTTGAGGGGTAATCTCCTATAAGGAATCTTAAAAGCGGGGTTATCCCCGGTTTTAATTTCATGCAATACCTTATTGGTTCTCCCCAGGGGTTCCCCTGGGGCCGCAAAAGCTTGCCTGCATCTCTTCAGCATAGCTTTTAGGGCTTCCTGATCATTCTCATCCGTTATGGACGATCCTGTTAACAACTTAGTTAACTCTTCATGCAATTCCTCTTCCCCTCCTTCTTCTAACCTCAGGTCTTGGTGGCTACCGGTGACTGCCTCCGCAAGTATCACTTTCCCAACTTCAGTGCCTTTCTCAAGATATACTGTGGAGTTTCCGGGGTTGGAAATGGGTGTCACTGTCCATCTGGAATTCCCTACTAGGGTATCCGCAGATTCCAATCCCTTCCGGGATAATACAGCCATATCCGGCTCGATTACCGCTAATCCTTTCTGGATTAGCCTCCCTGAACTGACTAACACGTCACAGGTCATTCCCGGGGGAATCTTCACAGTCTGTGCCACACTAGCGACACTACTTATCACTCTCAACTTACAGAGTATGGTCATATCATACGGGTATTCAATTTTCAACTTCCCACTTTTCGGATTCAAAGTCGCACCGAAAAGCGCCGCAAAATCCAAACCAAGAATACCATCATCTTCAATCTCAGCTATGGTCGGGGCCCAAACAAATTCTTTCCCGGCCACAGAGATTATCAGAAAAGTCCGTCCAAATGTCCTCATTCTGGTACCATCGGCCGTACATGCGTTTACCCTCATTGTGAGGTTCTCACACATATTCGGCAATAAGCTGATGAATCTCTTAGAGACCATGGAGTGGCTAGCTCCAGTATCCATAAGAAACTCCCCAGTCTTTCCTTGTACAGAACAGGAAACGTACCACCTCTTCCCATCAGTTACTGAGGGATTCCTAGTAAACCGGTGAAGGTCACTATCAGTGCCCAGGTCGAATCCACATCCTTTCAGGTGTTCCAGACAAGGATGACCCGGGGGAAGCCTGGTTCCTCCAACCTTAACCAACTCTTTGGTTATTGACTCCTCTAAACTGGCACTAGGTTTCCCATACGCGCACCCCTGGGCGCCTGTTGTACCAGTCTCCCCAGCCTCATGGTTTCCGGGATGTACGGTCCCATCTCCCTTCTTGCTGGACGCATTCACTGCTAATGAATCTTCACCGCCAACGTCGGTGATAATCTGACATATTTCCTCAGGGGTTACCGTCCTGCCATCCCCGGTAACCCCCTCTAATTTCCCGAAACCTCACTTCTTAAAACAGGTTTCTCGGCTTTGCATTCAGATGCAAAGTGCCCTTTGACTTGACATCTGTAACACTGGACGGTGTTACGATCGACCCTAGGGCGGCGCCTGGTTTGATTATCAAACACCTCGTTCATGCGTTTAATCATGGACTCCATTAAGGTATTTAATGAGTTTCCTGACGCATTTGTTTTATCCGGAGTGGTCGTCTCCGGGGTCTGGGTTCTCTGACTGGGTTCAGTCTGAGGCTCCCGAATGTCGGGTTTCCGGGGGGTTTCCGAATAACCTTTGTTACTAGGAAGTTTCCCGGAAGCTGGGGTTGAGTTAGATTTCTGTCGACCCTTGAATTTAAGGGCGTCTACTCTCTCCTCCCCTTCAGATTCTTCCGCGGAAGAATCGTCTCCATCTAAGGAATGTTCAATTCCAGAGACGCGCTGCCCCCTATTAGCGGGTATCATACCAGCCAACAGTATCTTCTTCTTGTCATGTTGATCAATCGCCATGAACAAATCTGCTAGGGAAGACCCAGCTTCCCAAGCTCTACCACAAACTTTAGCATGTTCGGGATCACTTAATCCACTAATAAATCTTACAAATAGGGATTCTATGTAATATTCAGCATCCCTACTCCATTCTGGCCTAGCCTGCCGCAATAATCGCTGCAATTCCAGCCCAAAAATTTTAGCAGATTCCTTTGGTTTCTGCGTTCTTCTCTGAAACAGAGTCCAGTGATCTACTGTCACCATTTTGCCAAAGGTATAACAAGCTAATACTTCCAGCTGGTCGTATGTAGCTTCCGGCCCGTAAGTGTCCCTCCATTCTTCAACCACTATCTTACCCGGCCCGTCACTCAACCATATCACAAAAGCTCCCAAGGATTCCTCCTTGTTCCAGCAATTGTACTTACAATCATCTAGAAGTGATTGATATTCTTCCTTCCAGGGTCGTAAACCCCTGTAAGGCTTAGTCACACGTGCAGTTCTTTTAGCGGCATAATTAGAATGCACTAATTGACCCGACATGCGTCTACTCCAAGCCAGTAGGTCTGTACCGTCTTGACCTCGGCTAGAGCAATCTAGTCCCAAATTACCTATGGCGGGGTCTCGATTATGTAATCGGTGCTCCGCCGGGGTCATTGTGACCCGTCGGTTCAAAGGAACCTTTCTCTTGGGTACATCGTCAGATGATTTATCTGATTCAGATTCTGAACCCTCATCAAAGCGTGGGCCTTGATAGCCTGACAGTCCCTCAGTGTTTTTATGCACCGGGTTTGACCTTCCCTTTGTTCCCGGTTGGGTCCCCTTATTCATCCTATCCCTCGGCCTAATCTCAGGATCTTTATTGATTCCAGAGTGTGTTTCCGTGGCCGGAGGTGGGTACGAATAAGTTGCATCTGGGCAATACCTATAATTACCCTTGCTATCATATCCTCCCGGATTCCCATATAGAGCCGGGTCATCTCCCGCAAAGGGGTTCAATGAGCCATAACTATGGTTCACCACTTCATCTCGAAATTTATTTTTATAATGTCGAGACACTTCCTCCTCCGGAGACATTTCCCTGTTAACCGGACCATTACTGGCATGATTAACTGGTTCCCATCCAAGAGAGCGCCCGGTAACATTCACTCTCCTTGAATCTTTCTCTCTGTTTTTATACACAGAGTCTTCCACATTCCTCAATCCATTATCATTAATAAATGGATCGAATTGAGGTAATGCTTCCCCCTTACTAGTAGTAGGAGTACTATCCGGAACAGTTTCCGGCCTGACAGCTGGAACCTGTTCCTTCCCCTGTTTTTCCAATGCCTTTGATAATTCACCCCGTAGGAGCGTTTTTCTGGCTTCCAGGGAACAGACAGCTTCTACCTCAGCTTTCCGTTTCCTTTCTAACTCTTCCGTTTCCTCCAGGATTTGCATCCTGGTGGATTCGTTATCTTTGACCAGCTGGTCTCTGCCCTTCTCAAGCTCCTCTGTCCCCTTCTTCAGGGCATACCATTCCCTGGAGTATTTTTTCAACTCCCTCTCATACCTCTCCTTAAGAGATTCTGAATGGTCATTCTCCTTCTGGTTCTCAGCAATCTTTGCCTGAATCTTTTGGTATTCATGCGATTCCTGAGCAACCTTCTTTTTCATATACCGGTTGTCCTCTATCAACCGTTCTCTCTCTTCTATCAGAGTTCCTTTTACCCTCTGATTCTCAGAGAGGATCTCATCCCTTTCTTTTACCAGGGAAGTCAATTCCTCAGTCAATGCAGCATACTGATCTTCCATTGACTGCTTGTCCAATCGGACATTTTCCCAGTAGAGGTCATCCTCTTCCCGGGCCAAACGCTCGTCATATTCCCTCTGGAATCTCTCATCCCCTACATAGGGTTCCACCCAGGAAAGATCCTGCAATTTCCTCTTCTTCTGCTCTGGCTTCAAGCCCTCCCCAGGGTCCATCCCTGGCACCTCCAGGCGAGTTGATTCCAACTCCCCTTCACTCAGCTCTGGGCCAGAGCCGCCCAGGCTACCACCGGTAGCCATTGTCCGTCCACTAAAGGACTGCCTGTCCACTCAAGGACTTCCTGTTCAGTATAACCCGAACATATTCTCGAACAACTAGCTTGTTCTGCTACCTTCACTGCTACTGGTCACGGCACCAGTGTGGTGGTTCGTAGTTAACTCTAGGTTAAAGAACAACGATCACGGCAGTTTCCAGGTGCGAGAATATATCTGTCTTTATTCACAAGAATAACAACTCTAGTTCCTTTACTAGGGAACGATCAGTGTAGAATTAATACACACAGGTAGATCAGGTTTCTCTATAAATAGAGGAAACGGTCAGTATACAACTCTTAGCATACAACTCTGTCCGCACGGTTGGACATGTGAAGTCTCTCGTCAGTCGGGCCTGTACTGACTGCCGTTCCAGGTAAACACATGGGTCTTATATAACACCGGCTCTTAGGTCACGTGGCCAGGTGGGTGGGTCGGCCGCCCACCTGAGAGCGGCACACGGTCACCTGAAGAGGACCTGCGCCCTCTCCCGGGAACTGTGTGCACTAGCTCCAGGTGGAGAAGCCGAGTAAACAGACGTTACCCGGAAATACCGTGTATGAGATTAATATGTAATATCATGCCCCTACACCATGTTCAGAAACAATTCTACCTAGGTATTCAACTGATTTCCTAAAAAGCTTGCACTTTGAAGGTTTCAATTTCAGACCATATGATAAGATGCGTTTCAGCACAGCTTGGAGGTTCTGTAGAGTTTCCTCCACAGAACCACCGAAGACGATGATGTCGTCCAAGTATACTAGGCACTTTTTCCAAAGTAAACCCCGTAACATGGTTTCCATCATTGCCTCAAAGGTTGCCGGGGCATTGCATAGCCCAAATGGCATGACGTTGAACTCAAATAGTCCCATATGGGTAGAAAATGCGGTTTTTTCTCGGTCCCGGGGGTCCATGCCGATCTGCCAATAACCAGATTGTAAATCTAGTGTACAGAACCATTTTGCCCCACCCAGAGATTCCACACATTCATCTATCCGAGGTAGAGGATATGCATTCTTCCTAGTGAGTCCGTTCAACTTCCTATAGTCGATGCAAAATCGACAGGAACCATCCTTCTTGGTGACCATCACCACAGGACTTGACCATGGACTCTCGCTAGGTTGAATCACATCTTCATCCAACATCTTTTCTACCTCAGCCTCCATAGCACTTTTTTTAGCCATGGGTAACCGACGGTAGGGGATTCTACTGGGAAGCGCGTCTCCAGTATCAACCCGGTGTTGTACCGTATTGGTACGCCCTAGAGGATCTCCTGGTTGCGCAAAGGCGTCAGATAACTCCGACAGCTCATGTGCCACCATTTCGCTCTCTAGGGTTGTGAGGTGTGACTCACACAACAGGGACCTTAGATGTTTCGGTAGGTTGGATTTAGCTAGAGCCTCTTCGTGGAAAGAGTCTCCCGCCACCACACCTACTTCCACAAAGTCCGTAGTTAGTGAGTCTACCCCATATGCTCGCGTAGTGTTACCAATAGGCGTCCCTTTTCGTAGAGTGATTTCTCTACTACTTGAGTTACAAATCGGTATCACCCCCCAACGAGCGTTGGCCAGGTAAGTATGATAGCCAGCAAGACCTAACTCAGAGAGCTTCTGATCTTCTGGTTCAAACATTCCCGGCCGTTTGGCCTGCACTCCCACGCAGCTGACTAGGACATCTGATACATGTCCTGCTGCCAACTTTGTGTCTTGTGCCACTGACGCCACAGAAGAACCATTCCTTAAAACGCACTGTACAGATTGTTTATAAGGATGTTTAATCTGAAGTCGGCCTGTTGCGGTGTTCATTGTTACCCCGTAAAGAGCAGCAAAGTCCATCCCCAGTATGCCATCATCAGTGATGTCGGTGATGGTTGGACATATCCAGTATGTCTTGCCATCGACCAACATAGGTTTTACAGTTCTGCCATAAGTCTGCATACTATCTCCCGTAGCAGTCCGAGCCTTTACTCCCAGTAGCGGAGCTTCGGGCTGGTTGCAAAGACGGGCCATGAATCTACGATCGACCAAGGTGTGTGATGCACCCGTGTCGACCAAAAATTCACCACGCGTCCCGGAAATAACCAGACTCAGGTACCAACGCTGTCCCCGTAAAGGGACACACTCAGAGGTCAGCATCGGGCTTCCCCCTCCATCCATAGCAACCCCTTTTGTCAGGAGATAATCCCAACATGGGTCGCTCGGGGAGTCTTGAATCACACTGCTCTGGGCAATTGATTCTAACCAAGACTCCTCTAAGCCAGCGACTACAGAATCCTCCGGATTCCGTTCGTCCGTGCCAGCCCCGCCTTGCCAGACGCTTACAGGTTGTACAGACCCTTCTGCCTCTGCACGGCCTTGGTTCATGGAAGAGTTAACACCGTCTACTAATCCCTTACAGGCATGGCTAACTGTGGGGGCGCCATCCTTGCCAAGAGGATGGGCCCCATTCAGTTTTCCGTCTCCTTTTCGGTTTTAGCAGCGAAGGGTGCAGGGGCTTTGCATTCGCTAGCCCAATGACCCATCTTCTGACAGCGTCTACATGGCTGAGGTTTCGTGTCCTTTTTCTTCTTCTTTCTCTTTCCAGATCCAGAATTAGAAGTGGACGCAGAGCTCTTTTCCAAGTGCTTCCGCAACAATCCCTCAATCATCTTTTCCATGTCCCTGTCAGGCATTACTGCCGCCACCTCCTCAGAGGCGGGCTGTTTTTTCTTCGATGGTTTCGTGGCGGCCTCTACCACCTGAGCTCCTTTCGGGGCTACAGATGGAGCTGCCGACACTCCTCCACTAGGAAAAACAGCCTGTTTGGTGTCATACACATCTGCATGGTCAAAAAGGTCAGCCAGAGACAAGTCCGGCTGCCATTTTTCCCGCAGATATGCTTGGAGATTGGTGTCCCTGACTCCATTGACAAACCTGGAGGTTAACTCCTGGATGACAGTGGGGGTGTCAGGTCTACATCCCTGATAACACTCGGATATCAGTTCCTGTAGAGCAAATCCGTAGGATCTCAGATGCTCGTCCTTGCGTTGGACACGTTTGAGCAATTGAGTCCTTGGGTCATGCTCACCAATCTTCCCAATCGCCCATTCAGCCGTTTCTTCAAGTGAGCTCAATGTCTTGATCTTCACTCTCTCGAATGCCAAAAGGGCTGGTTCACCTGGCCCGTTGCAGAGTGCCTGCTTCAGAGCAACCAGCGCTTGCTGATTGTTCCAGCGATTGCTCTCCACAATAGCCTTGAACCGAACTTTGTACTTTCTCCAGGGTGGCGACCCTGTGAAAGGCGGAATATCGATGGCCTTTTGACGGGCTGCATCTGGATGTTTGGTCTCCCCAAAGTTGAAAGGAGCATACCGTTCATCCACTTCATCGATGTCCCGCGGGACGATGTCTGTCCCCAGCTTCTCAATCGCCGGGTTCCTGTCGTACTTAGCCCGCTGGACAGGAGTTAAGCCCTGTCTAGCTCTGGGCTTCGGTACTGGAACCGAGACCATGGTCTGCTGCTGGTTCAACATCGTTGAACCAGTAGATGGGTGGGTGTACCCTGGAGGTGTTGCCGTGCCTCCAAAGGCGCCACCACAGACCGGAGTCTGTAGATAGCTAGCCCCCATCTGAGGTGTCATACCTGTTACCGTGGTGTGTACTAGCGGCGGGACACCTGAAGGTGTCACTGTCGTGTACACACTGGGTACGGGTATGACTGGAGGTACCACCGTGGTAGGTGGTGGTACCTGCGCTGACTTCGTCTTCAGGTCCTGATTGACTTGCCTTAAGCTTGCGAGGTCTTGCCTGGCTAAGTGGAGCTGCGCGCTCAAATCCTTTCCCAAGGTATTTAGGCTTGCAACCTCACATTCGCCAGACACCCTCTGGTGCAAAAGTTTGTCAACCTCCACCTTATGTGAAGTCATCTCGGTTTGGAGTTCCAGCAGGAACCTTTTCTTCTCATCAACCTCCTTTAGGAATAGCTTCCTAGTTTGGTTGATGGAAGCAAGTTCCTTCCGGGCTTCCGCGAGCTGGTGCAACTCAGTTTTCCTGGTGTTGATATGCATGTCAGCCAGTAGGTCCCCATCCAGCGGTAAACTGGAAGGCTCATCTACTGCTGGCAGGTTCACTTTACCAGGAGCTTTTGATGCCACCTCAGTCTTCTTTGATAGTCCTCCACTCCCCACACCGTCGGGTGTAGGAGTGGCACCATCAGTGAAGACCGAAGTGTCTGGATCCAATGAAGGATCCGCTACCGTCGGTGTGGAACCGACGGGAGCAGGGCCGAGAGTTTTAGCCTCTCTACCCGGTATTTTCTGACCCTCAGGACAGAAAAGATTCGTGGAAAGGGAGTCCAACGATCTCCTGGGGCTGATGTCAAAGGGTCCTGGGACAGGGGATTGCTCTCCGTCCTCACCTCCGGCAAAAGCCGCCACAATAGGATCACCTATTGCTTCTTGGGAGAGGTCGTCACCGGGCACCTCCAAGGCTGCCCGGCTCTCCCCCCTATTTGTTTTGCCTGTGAAGAAGCGTACATTTTGTACGGCTTCCTCACGTTCCTCAGCAGGGGTTTTAGTCCTGCCGCTGAACGAGCTGACAAAATCGTATAGGTAGTCCATATACTGTAAGTCTATTTAATACCTTATCAAGTTCGGTTCGATCAAGTGGTCACGGCACCAATGTAGTTGGTCTCTTACTACGTATGTAACACTTGAGTACAAAAACCAGACAAGGTAAATTAGACTGTAATATACGGCGACTTTATTATAGGAAACTCTTGGCGTATTATAGTACCAGGTATAACCATCAGATATACAAGAACAGTAACAGATATAATACAGTAGGCAACCCTATAGCATAGAGTTAAGCCCGTGAGCACAGGGTGGTCATGTCACGACAGTCCCAAACCTGACTGACTTCCAATGGGGAAGTAGCCGTCTTATATACAGCGCTGCGTAGCCACGTGACCGTACTAGCAGCGCCACCTGTTAGGTTTAGTTATGTAAAATGATTATGTAACAACTACCGACGGTAACCGAAGGTGATACCGGTACACTACCGTATAGATAACCGAACTAGAGGAGTCGGTGTATGTAACGAACCGACGACACTAGTTATATGAATAAAACAGTTATTAAACACAATAGAACCGTGTTACATCTTATAACATACAATAGATATACAACGATAACGTTAGACTTATAGTCAACCCGTTACATGCCCATTGAAAAGTTGTTTAAATGGTGTGAGGTGATGCTATATACCTAGAACAAGATTCAAGATGTTAACATTGAATATCTTGGGATGCACTACCGGTTTTGGCTCATTATCGATGTGCGGGGTCATGCCACTTTTGGGTCTATTTTTACATCACAAAATCTTTTGGAGGTATGTTCAGACTTTGAACTCTAATAGCACCTTCCATGCCATGCGGGTAAGTTTTTTTTGTAGCTCATGGCTTAAGCTGAAAGTGGTACTGAACTAATTGATACAAGCAATTAAACATGACCCAGCTCTCTTACTTTTATCTGTGGTAAAATCTAAACTAGTCCATTATAAAGGGTGTATTCCACCGCTGATAATCAATGAATGTATGTTAATCCACCATTTAATCATAATAGAATAACTCCTCCCACAAGAACCTGTAGAGCGGTCTCTATACATCAAAAATATCTAGCCTACAAGTTCTATGCTTATAGATGGGGATATACCACGCTCAGATCTATACTAAAATTATAGATCACTGCTATATCATATGTTAGATTATACACATGTCCAGATATGAGTCTGGTCCACATTTTTCTTATGAACCCTAGGGTCTGATAGCTCCTACATGGTTTTGTCTGTAGCTTTCAGGGTTATAATAATTTCAGTTATTAGTTTGGAGAAGAATAACGATAACATTTTACGATGCCACATATTAGTTTGTAGCATTTCGATTATTTATCAATTATTCATAAATGCCCTTTCTACCCTAAGTCCGCCAGACTGCATCTTGAGTCACCATGAGTCAATCTGGACATTAGAAGGTAATAATTATATTGGCACCTTCCATATACTACATAGTACATGATAGTACAACTAAGCCTATTACCTTTAAATAAAACATTCCAGTTCTTACCCTCCTGGGCTTCCACAGGTGTTCTAATTAGTATTGCCAATATAATTACTCTCCAATTAATCTGAAATAGTTTTAAATAGGACCCCATTATACTCTTATATAACTCAATTTAACCTCATTCTTGATAAATGACAGAACTGGATCGTGTTCACGTGTCAACTAGTTCAGTACATTGATAAAGATGTAGCTTGAAAAGGTAGTCACTAGTGACTATGAAAAGGTAGTCAAATAATTGTGCTAAAAAGGGCTACCCTAGAATAGTCGTTATGACTAACTAAGGGTGGTCATATAGTCAAGGTATAGTCATACATTAGAAATGTATAGGGAATAAGCTCTACTCAATATGAGTGACTATGATTTTGATGCCCTACATCTAAAGATAGTCAATGTGACTATGACATCATACTCACTAATGACTATAATATGTTTAGTCAGAGCAAAACTGGATGGCCATGCCTCTGGAAAAATAAAGAAGCTGTGCATTATATAGCAAGGCAGGGGACAAGCTAGGATAAGCTATGATAGGTGAGAGGCTAATAGATGCAGGGCAGGGGACAGGCTAAGGCTAAGACATACTAGGATAAGGCAGGGCAGGAGACAGTAGAGGATAATGTAGGGCAGGGGACAAGATGGGATAGGGTAGGAGAGCGGACGAGAGAGGATAAGGCAGGGCAGGGGACAGGCTATGATAAGACAGGGCAGGGGACAAGCTAGGTTAATTAAGTCAGGGGAAAGGCCAGGACATGGCAAAGCAGGGGACAGGCTATGATATGGCAAGGCAGGGGACAGGCTAGAATGAGGCAGGGGACAGGCTAGGATATGGCAGGGCAGGGAACAGGCTAGGATATGGCAAGGCAGGGGACAGGCTAAGATATGGCAGAGCAGGGGACATGCTAGGATATGGCAGGGCAGGGGACAGGCTAGGGTATGGCAAGGCAGGGGACATGCTAGGATGAGGCAGGACAGGGGACAGGCTAGGATATGGCAAGGCATGGCAGGGGACAGGCTAGGATATGGCAAGGCATGGCAGGGGACAGGCTAGGATATGGCAAGGCAGGGGACAGGCTAGGATGAGGCAGGGGACAGGCTAGGATATGGCAAGGCAGGGGACAGGCTAGGATGCAGTAGGGTAGGGGACAGGCTAGGATATGGCAGGACAGGGGACAGGCTAGGATATGGCAGAGCAGGGGACAGGCTAGGGTATGGCAAGGCAGGGGACATGCTAGGATGAGGCAGGACAGGGGACAGGCTAGGATATGGCAGAGCAGGGGACAGGCTAGGATGCAGCAGGGCAGAGGACAGGCTAGGATATGACAAGGCATGGGAGGGGACAGGCTAGGATATGGCAAGGCAGAGCATAGGCTAGGATGAGACAGGGGTCAGGCTAGGATGAAGCAGGGCAGGGGACAGGCTAGGATATGGCAAGGCAGGGGACAGGCTAAGATATGGCAGAGCAGGGGACAGGCTAGGATGCAGCAGGGCAGGGGACATGCTAGGATATGGCAAGGCATGGCAGGGGACAGGCTAGGATGCAGCAAGGCAGGGGACAGGCTAGGATATGGCAGGGGACAGGCTGGGATATGGCAGGGGACAGGCTAGGATATGGCAGGGTAGGGGACAGGCTAGGATGTGGCAAGATAGGGGCCAGGCTAGGGTATGGCAAGGCAGGGGACAGGCTAGGATGAGGCAGGACAGGGGACAGGCTAGGATATGGCAGAGCAGGGGACAGGCTAGGATGCAGCAGGGCAGAGGACAGGCTAGGATATGACAAGGCATGGGAGGGGACAGGCTAGGATATGGCAAGGCAGAGCATAGGCTAGGATGAGACAGGGGTCAGGCTAGGATGAAGCAGGGCAGGGGACAGGCTAGGATATGGCAATGCAGGGGTCAGGCTAAGATATGGCAAGGTAGGGGCCAGGCTAGTGTAAGGCACGCCAGGGGACAAGCTTGGATGGGGTAGGGGAAAGGCTAGGATAAGCTAGGGCAGGTGACTGGCTAGAATGAGGCAAGTCAGTGAACAGGCTAGGATAAGGTAGGGCAGGGAACAGGCTAGAATAGGGTAGAGCAGGGGGCAGGCCAGGATAAGACATGGCAGGATAGAGTACCTTGAAAAACATGATATGGATAGATAAGGTAGGCCTTTAAAGCCTGCCACAATATCCCTTCCTATATTAAGCTCTTGTGTAGGCATATTATGCTGTGTCTGTCTAGACCTACACTGTTCTTGTATTTCTATGTCATCAAATTGGAACAAAATTCCATGATTACTCTATCAAATATGAAAACCCATGCACCCTACAACATCTTAAGTAGTTATAGTCAAACATAACATAATATATAACAAGCAGGGATAGCCATAGAACAGTGGTTTATGAGAAGATGTGCCTACCTGAAGTCCATGGACCATTCAATTTTGAATCCTGACTGTTTCCTGTGCACACATTCCTGTGACATCATCAATTTATGTGATCCATATATAGTCACTCCTGACTACCTTTATGACTAAGTTATATAGTCCCCTGACTATGGGAGCCCAATATAATTATGGTGGTATAGTCACTACTGACTATGGGTATTATCATTAGTGTAGTCTAGCTTCAACCTGTGAAATCTGACACATAACACAGAGAGGTGAGTGAAGTTCTTGTAAATGTTTCCAATTTTATATCGGCCAAACCCAAAACCAACGCATCAATAATAGTCTAAAAACATGCATTCATTAACCTATGTATTTAATTGTATGTTGTTAACTTCACAGCATCAGTAGGGGTATTCATCATCATGATACAGCTTTCCTGATACATCATGGTGATACGGATACATTAGAGCTTGAAATAGGTGATACACCAAATGACACCGCTCATGTCTAGACTTCATAATATATTTACACAGTGTCTACGCGGCATGGCAGAGGGGAACTGTGTAACCCACGGCCCTCCCCCCCGGTTGCCGATACAATACATATATCTGCCAGTTTACAAAATTGACAAATTCTTTTATAGTTCTTTTCTTAAAATCAGTAGGTTTTACCAGAAAACATGGCTGAACATGATGTCTCTAATCAGGATGGAGGGGAGAAAAATAGACAAGACTCACATGCTTCACCACAACAACATCCATCACTGACGGCAAACTGGTTCTCCAAAATTACATTTTGGTAAGTGATGAAGTGCACCTATCTTTGATATAGGTGATTGGGAGTATCTCTAGAGACAAGAGACATGTCTCTAGGATCATATTAAAAGGTCCAGGCTAATCAAGAAAAGCTTGAGAATGTCTATTCTCATCAGATACTGTCACGCCTATCTGTTTCTGGCACTTACTACTACTAAGTAAGTAACCCAGTGCACAGGGCACACAAACTCTTGTAGCAAACCCATAGGCCTATAGGGCCAATTCAGCTTTTGCTCTGGCATGTAAGTCCAATTTGGGTACAAATCTGTTTTTTTTAATTAGGCTGCCTGATGCAGCCGAAGATTGGTTTTGGACAGGTCAAACTGACCTTGTAATTCTGAACCTTGACACTAGATAATTTTTTGATCATATTGAGAGCTTCTCCGCCAGAAGAAGTGATGATTATTTGCTGCTTAATCATTGGACAACCATGCTTTTGAACATTTTCAGGTGGATGAACAGTCTTTTTTATACAGCCTACAAGCGCCCATTAGGCGAAAATGATATCTTTGAACTATTGCCAAGGGCCAAAGCTGAGGATAATGTATGCCAATTTGAAAGGTTAGAACATGATTTTAAAGCAACGGTATGGTTGAGAAATACCAGATTTCAAAGGGCCTTACTAAAAGACTTCATCTAGAGCAAAGTATGACATGATGTTCAATAGTCAAAAAAGTACCAATTAGTTGAAAATGAAAAGAAAGCAATGGCTTTCTCATAACTACCTAACCTAAAAATGGTTCATGTATCTAATGAGGGATTAATCATTGATTACTGGTATACACAATGTCTCCAAGGGTCTGTTTGATAAATTGTAAGAACCGCTGATTCTATCCTTAGACGTTGGACAGCTCTATCTGAAGAGGAAAAACTGAAAAAAGGCAGTCTCTTCAAACACCTTCTTCTCCACTGCAAAAAGGAAATTGCCCTTGCACTCATACTTGAACTTGTTGCTGTGAGTTATCTCTTAATCTACGTTATGAAAATTAATATTAATCTATGATGACAGAAAAACTGTGGTATCAACCTTAGTTACTCTATACAGAGAGCGATGCTAATTCCTTTAAAACAATGCCCAAGTGATGATTCTGAAAAACATTTCTGTTTGTAGGAAATTGGTCGTTTTGCAGCACCCATGCTAATTGCTGGACTGATTGAGTATTTGGATGGCAGTGGTCGAACATCTCAGCAAACAGCATACATCTATGCTGTTGTCATCATTATCATCACAATCACCCTGGTTCCATTGCATTCCAACTATTTTCTTTTACACTTTTACACTGGTATGTTAATGAGAACAACCTGTGCAGGGATGATCTATAGGAAGGTATGCTACAATAAACTGTATCCATAATAATATATCAATATTCTTCCATGTTTCTATATTGATAATGAGGTGTTACTAATCAATGTTTTCACCCTACCTTTAAATGGCTTCCACTTACCAACCCTGATAAGAAAGATAAATACTTTGTTTGAATTAGAATTGCTATATTTTAAGGTGCTAACTATAAGTAACAGAGCTCGTCGTGAGGTGGCAACAGGTCAGATAGTATCCTTGATGTCGACAGAAGCTGAAAGTTTCCCCTTTGTTAGTATCAGTTAATACATTCATAAATATGATGATGAAATTGTAGAACTGCATAGCAACTTGTATTACCACATGCATAAGTATGCCAACAGACTTGGTGCAATGGTGCTGACATTGTTACATAATATTCAAAATATGTGTTGTCTGATATTGCTAAATATTATTTCGACAGTGGTGATTTTAAATGTGAATATGCACAAGATTTTAAGTTGTATTATTGTAAGAGCCCATAGGGCATAATGATGTCACTATTTTACACTTGCATAAGCATGACATGATCTAACATTCTACTTTCAGTGCATGCAAACTCTGCATGCAATACTGTTCACACCACTGACCTTTATTGCATTGGTAATTTTCGGAGGAATAACAAGTGGATATCCAATCATTGTAGGATTTCTGTTTTCAGTCCTATTTCTAGTGGCACGCTTCATGGTTGGAAAAGTCATTGGCAAATTCAGGTATCAGAGGCCTAATCAATAACAAATTTATACGTTACTATCTCACTGCTTTTCTATTGACAATTGAGTGTTTTAAATGTGAAAATGACCAACTACATATGCGTTACATGTATATTTTCTATGCTATTTATCAATACCTATTGATGCATTAAAGGAACCAATGAGTGCTTGAATTGATAAAAAATGATATATAGATATAACAATTTGCAATTTTTACGGTGAATGGCAAATGAATAACAGTTCAGGCCCTCGGTAAAATTCTACAATACATTACAACTTTTATATGAGACACAGATGTCAAACAACATTTCTATTACAGACGATCACAAGAAGAGTGGACAAGCAAACGTGTCAATCTCATGAGTGAAATTATCACAGCAATGAAAGTCATTAAGATGTACTGCTGGGAGAAACCCTTTTCAAAAAGAGCCAAATTGCTAAGAAAGTATGAATCTCATATGAACTTAAAGTTCATGCTATGTTCAAAGATTTCTTGATAATTAAATTGATTTAAGGACCATTTACACCATATTCATCAGCTGTTCATTCTTTATTACAATATTGGTCATCGAAGTTTACAATTATCACCCTAGATATGAAATTCATAATCAGCATATTTTACAACATACAAAGATGCTTCAGTATTTCTAATCTAGGTATGAAACAGAAAAGAATGTCCGCCGCTCTGTCCTCATGCTGTCAGGCCTGACTGCAAGCCTCCATATGCCGACATATGTTGTCTACTTCATGCATATAACATCATACCTGATTGGTCTTGACATTAGCCCTGAGGTATGTTTCATATATTATTCCTTTGCAACAATCATGAGTTACAAAGGCATGGAAATTAAGGAACTCTAGTATTTAAGAAATATATTGTAGTTTGGAGTAGACTCATGGATGCCTTTATCAGTGTATGAGGTATTTAAATCCTCCTTGAGGTTTCCGTTAAAGCTTTCTATCCTAATCCACTCCTGTTAAGATATAATACCTTATTGGGTAGGCCAGGGCACTCGAGAAGCATTGAGTCAGTACATGACTGAGCCTGATGGAAACTAGTATATGATTGCACCAGGAGAGAATACAATGCTTTATCTGATCACCATGCATATAAAACAACAAGGCAAACTCTATTGAAGAGAATGGAGTTTCAGCTCTGAATACTTTGAAACCTTGAGAGAAAGTGTATTTGTTATCAAAGATGTAATGTAAATGCCCCTTTCAGGGGACTGTCAGGCTTCTTGGATGGCTGAGGGCGATGCTACTAACTTCATATATTATTGCTCCACTTGCCTTTGGTATGATGTTTGAGACTCTCGGGTCTACCGAACTTATAAAGGTAAGAGAATAACATTAGTGTGAAGTATGACTATGATAAGGTACGGGAAGTGAAGGTTTGACCATCATACAATCGTTTTGGAATTTATTGTAAGGAAATATTCTTCATACTTTCAATAAATTTCTTTAATCTGGTGTATTACTAAATGACAATATTCATACTTTCCTAATATATCTAAACTTCTACTCCTAAGAAATTTCTAATGAGAGAAGACTTAAACCAGGAACCTTTGCTGACCATAAAGGAAACAGCAGAGGCCCAGGTGAACTTGACCAATGCATCTGCTATGTGGGATGACAAGGCTAAAGACAACACGGGTGTAAGTTATAATATTCTTTAAATATCAACGTTATAGATACTCTAAAATTGAGTATTCCAGTACCTAAAATATTTAATGTCAAAGTGTTCTTGTCAAAGACAATAACACCTCATTATTGCAAATACGTATGATTGTAATATTTGGCTTCCTTCCAAAACAGAATGTGGCTGGTCCAACATTGTCAGAGATAAATTTCACTTCAAAAGCAGTAAGTTGAAATTTTATTGTTCATAGAGGTTGGAAATTTAATCATATTAATCAACGCTTAAAATATCTTGATGAGCATTGAGAAATTTGATACTTGATCCCAATTCTTTAACAAGTAACCCATTGTTATCTTCATCCCAATATTAGGAGTCAATAACACTTTGTCTGATTCTCTTCAAAGGGACAGCTGATAGGTGTAACAGGCAAGGTGGGAAGTGGTAAAGTGAGTGTGTCCTATCTAATAATCTTGAAAATGATTTAAAATTAAATCACAAAGCATTGTAGTCAATATACACGCGACTATACCACGGTTATCGATTTTAGGCACTCAAAACAATACCTAAACTGGATAACCACCGTGCATAAGCAGTGAATAACCGCACTGCTATGATGTAACATGGAGAGTTTTCATGATAAACATGAGTCTAGGTTGAAATTAGTTCAGATCTATGCCTTTAATGTTAAAAATGTGGTATTAACAGAATAATCCATGAATAAGCCAACACTTTGGCTGGTTATCATGCATAAGCAACCCTTGTGCTGGCTTATTCATGGATTATTCCCTTACTAATACCTGATAGCTGTAGACGTTCCCTCTGTAGCCAATGTAAACAATTACCATTGTGACAGCTTGATTGAGATTGAGATAAATTTAGAGCTAAATACAAGATTACTATACAATGACTAATTTTAATGAAAGATAGAACTGCAATTGTAATTTCTTTGTAGATGAACAGTCAATTGGTGCCTTAATCAAAAATAATAAAGAGTATCTATATGACCATTCAGATTTGAAAGTCGGTGTCACTATGGCTATGTACTTTACAATATAATAGTGTTCAAATTATGGACTGTTTGCAGACTTCATTGATTATGGCAATTCTTGGGGAACTTACCCTAACAAAAGGTGACCGTCGGATCCAAGGAACCATAGCATATGTCCCCCAGGAGCCATGGGTCTTGTCAGATACACTGAAAAGTAACATCATCATGGATTTAGACTTTGACAAAACACTCTATGAGAGAGTTCTGGAAGCCTGCACGCTTGATGTGGTAAGTAATGCTACTGTCTTTATAATTATGCAAAATTCTAAAATGTTTTACCAAAAAATGGTAATTGTGCTGAATAATATGTCAACATATTTTACCTGTTCACGTTAATTAGTTTCATCTTGATTTTGAAAACCTAGGACATCAAAGGTTTTCCTTTGGGTGACTTGACCTTAGTTGGAGAAAGAGGGCTTTCACTAAGTGGAGGGCAAAAGGCAAGGCTCAATTTGGCAAGGTAAGTTTGTAGCAATTCATAAAATGTACATGGATGTATTATAATTTTATACCGTACAGTATTCCAAATGTTATGAAGAAAATTTGACTTTTATGCTTTTGCTTTGTGGGAAACGTTCAGGGCAGTATATCACAATGCAGATATCTACCTATTTGATGACCCTCTGGCAGCTGTTGATGGAAAGGTTGGCAGCCATATCTTCAAGAGGTAAGTCTCAGGTGGAGCATCACTCTTAAAAGCAATTCTATATACTGATATTTTAGAGAACACAATCCCTATGTTTAATAAAAAGTTAAGTTTGTGTAATAGATAAGTATTTCATCAGTTTTTATAATGCTGTTGTAGATGTATTCGTGGGCTACTGAAGTCAAAACTCTGTATTTTGGTAACTCACAACCTGGACTACCTCCCTCAGGTGGACAAAGTAGCTGTCATGGAAAATGTTAGTAAAATTCATATCATAGTTTGTTTAAGGCTTTATATAAGCATGTGCATTTCATCAATTTCTTTAAAATCATCACAATGCACAAATGAGTAGTAAGTGATAGAAAATAGAGAATTTAACTACAAAAATGCATTAGGATGAGTTTGGTTATTACCCCTTTCCCTGCTGGTACTGGTACAGCATATACATACAGGTATGGCTCAGAAATAACACCTAAAATTTATTTAGAATACAAAAATTGTCCAATTTAGCTAAAAACACCCCAGTAAACCAACAATGCAACTGCAAAATATGACTCATAGATTTCAACAGAAATATTAAGGAATTTTACCACAACTTGTGATCTAGTGCAGATCTTAGTAGGACATACTCATCTGCAATGCCACCAGTTGTTGGAAATCATCTTTAAGCAAGCCTTAAAGTGTTAAGCATGAATGCATGGTTGTCTTCATATAAACTCATTCTTTCCTGACTTATAAATAAAATTGGCTCATTGTATTAACAGATTTTCTTGTCTTGTTTAAGGGGCATGTAATACTGACGGGAGAATATGATGACATATCTGATCAGCTTGTGCAGTATGTTAGTAGAAGCCCTGCAGCCGCTACAGATGCCACAGATTATGAGTTAGTTCCTAATGATGGCCTCTCAGTCACAAAATATCAAGGAGGGGAGGAAAAAGAATTGACTATCAACATCAGCAATCAGCCACAAGTTGGACAAGAAGTATATACAGTGTTTGTGTACTTTAACCCCTTCACCACTGGGTTTCTTGTAACTCAATGCAATTTTGTGCAATATATTGGCTTACCGCGTGGAAGGGGTTAACACTCTCTCCAGAAAAATGCTAAACCCTTTCAGTAGAGTATAACAAATTCTTTTCGATTTGATTCTGATAAAAAGAAGTAATGTAAAAATTGCACCTGTACTTAATGGCATTTGTTTATTTTCATATAGTGCAATTTACCAATTCTCTGGATTGACAACATTTTAAATCACAATGCCATAATAAATGTGAAAAAGATATTGTCAGGCAGTGTGGTCTTGTTGTCCGATTACAAATAGAGAAATTACGAAAATTGAAATTGACAGTCTGGCCCTGTCTTTAACAAAAAATAAATTTGCAAATGTAGCCTACTTTTTTCTTATCTAATCCGAAGCATACAAAGCACCAACAACCAAAATCTAGGCTAGACATCAAGGACACCAGAGGAGTATCATACAAGGTTTACCTGAACTTCTTCAAGGCTGGCCGAGGACACATATTTTTCGGAGTGATTCTACTCTCCTTAGGGATAGCTGAGGTAATGACCAATCCTGTTCTGAAGATATATGTGATGTGTTTTCACAAAACCAGTCTGAAGTCACAAAAATGGATTTCAGGATTATACTGCTCTCATAGGGAGCACGTCTCTACTGAGAATTTCCTTGCATTAATCATTTAACTATAGCAAAGTAAATATTAAAAGAAAAACACCCTAATATACCTCAATTCATAAAAATCAATATTTCTGACCTATTACCCTGATTATCTCTGGTTTATGATGTACGACTTCTGACTGGTTTTGTAAAAACACATCACATATATGTTCCATGCTATATTTATGATTCAGTTGCCCTAAAGTAGAACCAGGCTCTCACATTGCATGTTTGGGAGTGAGAAATAGCATTCCTAGACAATATCCTAATAAACAAAAGAAATGTTATACAATGTTTTAGAAAGTTTATCCATTGCCCCTTATTACGGGCAAACATTGCATAATGTGAAAAAAATGTTATTTTGAAGTATAATAGTGTATTTTTGTTGGCAGGTGGTACCATGTTTTTTTTATTATGAGCATGTATATCATCTCTGTAATTTGGTAGCCTATTATCATTATAGGTGGCAGAACTTTCATCAGGCTGGATATTATCCCAATGGTGAGTAAAACTAGACATATATCACCATGCAATGGCACCTCTATATTCAGTATAACTGTTATATGGGAAACATTATTTGTCTATATAGTAGATATTCATTTTGAAGTACAAAGTCTTCTTTCAAACCTGTCTGTTGATTCAGAAGGAGATTCCTTTAATAACACTCTTACGTAAGGGGGTGGTCATATTTTAGCACAGGGGGAGATTGGTGGATTTTTGGCTAAGCCAATAGGAATCACTTTGGTGCCCTGCAAGAGAGGTAGTCATTTTCTTGGTACCTCGCAGGCGAGTTGAAATGGAGTGCAGCTAATACCTTTGAGTCATAGTGACAATCAACTATTAACTTTTAGACAACCAACATCACAAGTTGACTAAGAAATCTCAATGATGGCTTTTAGCTTTGTACTATTGGTTCAGTAAAATCCTAAAGTGGATACTCCCAATGATATGAGAATTAGTAACATTTTGTTGACTTTAACTACTCTACTGTCCAAATGATATGATCGACTTAAAGAAACAATGTAGTTAACTCACACTATTATACAGGTATTTTCAAATAATCTCTGTGACTTCTCAAAGAAACTGTTTTATTAAGAGGCAGACTCTTTTGTATTATATTTTATTATATTGGACATTTTACTGCATACAATGTACAAGAGTTTTTGCCAGCAATCAAATAATCACAACTAAATATCCACTTGTAATGCTTCAGGTACGCAACAACAGACAGACCTGTATTAAACATTACAACTGTCTCTGGTCCACTTGCTGGATACGATAGTGTTTGGTTCATAGCTGTTCTGACTGGTCTTGTCATCTCAACAATTCTGTCCTCTCTTCTCGTTGCTGCCGTGATATCTCTGTTCCTGAACACAGCCTCACGCAGACTCTACAACCAAATGTTTGATGTCGTTCTCAGAGCACCAATGTACTTCTTTGAGACAAACCCTGTTGGTAAGTTTTAGCATTAACTTTAGATAAACGAAGAATAACTAAATTTTAATTAATCGAGAGGTTTCATAAAATGTGTATCCTGAAAAGAATACTAAATATCTTTTGCAGGGCAAGTATTAAACAGGTTCTCACGTGATACCGGTTTCATGGATATAGTTCTCCCCCTCACTTTCGGTCAGGCATTTCAGGTAATAACAACATTATTATCAATAATTATTAGGAAATTTTCTGTAAAAATACTTCACAACATAAAACTGCTATACAACAAAGGCGAGAAATTAACCCACTATCCTTCTATTTTCTCCATCTTGAATATCATCTAACCCTTGGTAACTGTTACCCTGCTGTATGGGCACACCGTTTTTACAACCTAATCTACCTAATCAATCCATTTGTTGCTTGTTTTTTCTCTCTTCAAGATGTTAACTGTCGGACTAGGACTCATGATGTTTGCATGTGCCATTTTTCCATGGATGACCCTAGTAGCCCTGTTGTTTGTGGTCACTGCTTATATATTCATGCATTTCTCCCTACAAGGCTTGAGAGAATGTAAAAGGATTGAAGGTAGCTGTAAGTAAATCAATCATATAAACACACACAAATCCACACTTAATGACATTACAACAAAATCATATATCCTAAATTGAGTTCAAGAATGTGCAAAGCTACCATTACCGTAAAACCTCGCGTAGAAGCCGCGGCTTGTATGCGAGTCAGACTCAGCTTTGATAACAAACATGCTTAGTAATTTTCAGACCTCCTCTATGGCTTATATAAATTGTCAAAGTTAGGGGTGCAGCTTAAAAACGAGTTAGGCTTATATGTGAGGTTTTACAGTAGTTATCATTTTCAAGAACAGAAAGCATTAGGCTTCAGCCTGTATCCTTCTTTAAAATGAATTTTGGAATTGTTTATTGATTTGTGCAAAGGTCTGACTTTTTTTTCAGTCAGAAGTCCAACATATTCACATCTCTCAGCTACTCTTCAGGGACTGAATGTTATCCGTGCCTTTAGGAAGCAAACATGTTTTCTTAAAGAAGCTTACAGACACATGGACAGACATGCAGCAGCATGGCACACATATCTGTGTGCCCAGCGCTTCATTGGAATACGCATTGATTTCTTTGCCACTGTTTTAATTGTATCCTATATACTTGTTGCAATCATCACTGCCTCACCAGGTAATCTTTAATACAAACTAATGATAATTCTTCAGTGTATCAGGACTACTTGAATAATAATGATAAACATTCAGGAAAACTGCAATCTATCTATCCTTTATCATATATCTCAGATAATAAAACCCGTTTTACTACACTTATTTTTTGTATAATTTTCAGATTGACTTATCATTATTCTATAATTCCTTCAGAGGAGTTATTTTCTACTTCTAATAGAATTCTGTTTTCCCACACTTTGCATACAAATATTATCCAAATATTATTTTAAATACTTCATATAAGATATACTATTTCTCCACAGAAGCAGGAACAAATGGAGCTGGAGATTCTGGCCTTGCATTTGTCTATCTCCTGTTTCTTCTAGGAAGTCTTCAATATGCAATTCTGCAAGTGGCTGAGCTTATGTCAATTGTATGTATGAAGAACATTTAACATTACATTAAATTAATACTCAATACTAAGACGGTTTCTATTTGAATGAAGCAAACTTTCTGTCATTTTTCCGAAACAAAAAGGGGTTAGTGGACATCCCATGCCTTGCTAGAAGGTCCCACTTTTTCGCCCTCTAGACAAGTTTAAATTGATCAAGGCCGACACCTTTTAGCTAAAGTAATGTAGTGACCATTTTTGATAAAGAATTCCAAGATGCAATAAGCGCCATTTTGAAAAATAACATCAAGTTATGATAAAAGAATAGGGCTAGATAGGTAAAGGCAATTTTGAAATAAATTCTAATTAATTCCTCAGATGACATCTGTTGAGAGGATTCAGGAGTTTGGCACATTGGAGCAGGAGGCACCTGAGCACACAGATGTGACACCACCTGAAGGATGGCCAAATGAAGGTCACATACAGCTCACTGACATGACCCTAGCCTACAGAGGTCAGAAACAAGCTGCACTGGGCCCTATCACATTGGATATTCACCCCACTGAAAAGGTTAGTCAATGTACTTGATCATAATTGTCATAATTCGGCACAATAGTTTATGCTGATTGGGTTATCACTATACCACATAATTATGAAGCAATATTCTCAGAGACTAAATCATTTCTGACTTACCTGTTGTAATCACAAGTCTGACTGGAGTCTCTATATTTGTAAAATCATAAAATATGAAATCATAGATAATGTTCCAGATGTATAAAATATAATCAAAGTATGATGAACCAGTTTAATCAATTGTATTTCAATATAAGGTTGGAGTTGTGGGACGTACAGGAGCTGGGAAGTCATCTCTATTTGTCAGTCTGCTGAGGATGGTTGAACCTACAGGCAGTATCCGAATTGATGGGGTAGAGGTGACACAGATTGGACTGACTAACCTCAGGACCAACATCTCTGTCATACCTCAGGTAGGGAAATCTTGCGGAAGTTATACAAAGAGGCTGTCTATGTCTTAATAGGCCTAATCCATGTGTTGTGAAAATGCAAGTTTGTTCTAACTTAAAGCAGTCCAATCACTGTAAGCTTCAATCTAAAAATCAAATATTTTTGTTTACGATTTTTTGCCTTTCACCTGAATAGGCTACTAGAAAAAAAAGTTGCATATGCAATTGCAAGGACTACCCTAATGACCACGCTTTTGTCGGTAAGCCAACTGGTACCCAAAACCTTCTCTAGTACCGGAGCCCCTAGTTCTGCTGACCCTTTTTTTTTAGAAAAACCCTGTAAGAGCGGTTTTCCCTAGCCTACCTGCATCAAACTTGCAGCAGAAGGCAAGGTGCTGCCATCTCTGGGACTGTGGTAGAAACATCCAACCCGGAGCTGGTACCTGCATATAGCCTAGTAAGGCCATATGGATAATGGTTAACAGGACCGCGGGCGCACTGGGGCACTGTTACATAGCCCTGTGCACAGGACTGGGTGAGGGGTACCGAAATAGAACAATGGTCAATGTAGCGTTTCAAAATTGGCCTGTTATTGTGAACAATGAACCCTGCCTCAAGCTCTATCCCTATATACTTATGTAGTAAGTTGGGGCCATCGTGGTTTCCCCGGGATCTTGAAGATTGGCTGGTTGCTGGTGATCTGACCAAACAGTGGCTAGGTATGAGTCTTTCCAGACACTCTACTGAGCGTGCCGCCAATAGAGTTGACTGGGGTTCGAGACTGTGGGAGCTCAGCCCTGAACCAATCAGGGAGCAGCTTCCTCTGGTGGTGGAAAATCCATCCATCAATTAAAATGTTTTACAGGACCCTGTATTGTTTACTGGTTCGCTCAGGCTGAATTTGGACCCCTTTGAGGAGTTTACAGATGACCATCTCTGGAAAGCTCTCCACCAGGTATGATTCAATTAAATTCATTTGATTTTGTATTCGATGGCTTTAATTGGCTTAGAATGCTCTCTGCTGCTCCTTATCAAAGTGAATTATGGATAAATTTCCTTTTATACATGTATTCATTATGCATTAGTAGGGTCTCCTGTCTACAGCCTGATATCAGGGAAGCGTCAGAAGTGATTATAGGAAACATGCCAACTCTGTGCTAGATGGGAACTTTCATTAATTGTCTTCCTTAAAATGCAGAACGATATCCATTTAATACTTATATATCATGCAGGTACAGCTCCACACCAAGGTGTCTGGTCTGTCTGGTGGGCTGTCTGCTGAGATGGGGGAGGCAGGAGATAACTTCAGTGTGGGAGAGAAACAACTACTTTGCATGGCACGAGCATTGATGAGGATGAACAAGATCATCATAGTGGATGAGGCAACTGCCAATGTTGACTATAGGTAAAATCTAAAGCTTTTCTCTACATTCTCCTCATTTTTGTTCTTATTTATATTTTTATTGGCCATTATGTCATATTAAGGTACTTGTAACCCCCTTGAACAAATATAAACAGTATTCGTTCTTCACACAATAGATACACTCGAACTACATGAACTTTCCCTAGGCTATGCAGTTTAAACAGTTGTACAGATTGAATCAATTTTGTTTCAGAACTGATCAAACTATTCAAGAGATACTGAGTACAGAGTTTGCAGCCTCAACAGTTCTGACAATTGCACACCGGTTGAATACAATTATCACATATGACAAGATTATGGTACAGTGTTTTTTTCTTTGTCTTGTTAAAAGAAATTCATTATTCCCTATTTATCTTAAAGTAGTCAGAATATGTTTCACTGTTTACCATAGAACGCAGAACAACTTTGCTTTACCATTTCAAAAGAAGATCATTGGTATTTGCTTGGTACATTTGTGATCATAACTGCAAATATATTGCATAATTACTAGAATGAATGAATGAATAATATAGATTATCAACCTTTTATCTCTAGGTGCTGGAAGGTGGAAGACTAATAGAGTTTGACCATCCTCACATCCTACTGGAGGATAGTACCAGCATGTTCCACCAGATGGTGCAGCGTCTTGGAGATGTCTCTTACAAAATTCTCTGTGACCAAGCTCTGACATCATTCTCTACACTGAGGAACCTGGAGCAGGGTCATGACCTGCCGAGAACACAGAGACAGTACAGTGGAGGAGGCCTCACAAATCTAGGTTTTGAGCAGGAACAATTGGAGATATCCTGAACATTACCCATTTCTAAAGCAGGGAAGGATCTTTGACAATCCATCAGGTAATAGGGGAGCCAGTCTGGAATGTTGGAGAGGACCTGGTATGGCTTGCAATAGATGGTATGAATGGTGAACTAAGGTATTTCGAGGGTGCTGATTCCATTTCTGCTATGTGTAGAATGATATCTAGGTCGGAACAAGGTCAAAAACAAGGTCAAAGGTCACGGTTTTAAGGACCTCTAAAAGGTACATACACTTTGAGACAAATGCAAAGATACTGAACCTGAGTGTCATTCATCTTACATAGCCATTCTTATATATATGGTCCATTACCTGACTGACTATGGTGGATATTGATAGGGTGCAAAGTCATGTTTTACAAGGTCAAACATGGAAAACACTTATAATTCTCAATTTGCTTCCTTTTCTATACACAGATAATAGATACATATCTATACAGGCAAGATTTTCTGTCTAAGTGAATGCCCACATGTTAGCCATTGAGAACTAATGACATTAGAGGGTTAAACCATTGTATTTCTATGATAATCCGATCTACATCTGAATTTGATGTTAAAAAGGTAAATCATCAGAATGGGTTAATCAAGTTTGAGCCTGTCAATAATCTGTGCTGATACTTGCTATTGCATTTAGGAACCAACTATGACCTAGTATTTAGTTTTGTAATGTGATGTTGACTTATGAAAGGTCAAGGTCACATGTGGTAAAAGGGAAATGCTACAAAAGCAGTAAAGTCAAAATAGCCACAATATAACAGAGGCAATTAGGAAAGGGGGTATGAGTAACTGGTATAATACATTGAGATAAGTAGGTGAATAACCTCTATTGTAACATGCCAAATGTCATTTGAATAGTTTCAAGGACATTCTGGTTGAGAAAAATGGTCTAAATTGAGATCAAATGCATGGTAGCATATCCTGTAGTGGGCATTTCAACTATTCTATTTTGCCTGCCATGTTGCTTTCCTGCTTTGCATAAATGGACATAAGACATCCAAATGATCTCGAACTGGGGTAATCGTGATGTATGGCTGATGAATGAAAGAAATGGTCTAAAATGAAATCAAATGTATGCTAGCATTGACTATAGTAGGCACTTTAACTATTCTTTTATGTTGCTTACCTGCCTAGCATCACTGAATATCAGACATCCAAATGACCTTGAACTGAGATAGGTCCATTTTTAAGGCAAAATATCTAATGATTAAAACTCTAAGGGTCATATATTCAAAGAGAAGAACCTATTCAAATGCATCATCTGGAAAAAGCACAATGCTGATTACGATAGTTAAAAAGCTCAAGCATTATGGATATACCCATAATGGTGCAAAGATAATTCATCAGTCATGCATCATGATTACCCCGGTTCAAGGTCATTTGGATGTCTTATGTTCATTTATACAAGGTAGGAAAGCAACACGGCAGGCAAAATAGAATAGTTGAAGTGCCCACTACAGGAAATGCTACCATGCATTTGATCTCAATTTAGACCATTTCTCTCAACCAGGATGTCCTGGAAACTATTCAAATGACATTTGGCATGTTACAATAGAGGTTATTCACCTACTTATCTCAATGCATCATACCCCTTTCCCTACTTGCCTCTGTTATATTGTGGCTATTTTGACTTTACTGCTTTTGTAGCATTTCCCTTTTACCACATGTGACCTTGACCTTTCACAAGGCCACATGACACTACAAAACTAAATACTAGGTCATAGTTGGTTCCTAAATGCAATAGCAAGTATCAGCACAGATTATTGACAGGCTCAGACTTGATTAAACCATTCTGATGATTTACTTTCTAAACATCAAATTCAGATATAGGTTGGATTATCATGGAAATACAATGGTTTAACCTTCTAATGTCATTAGTCCTCAATGGCTAATATGTGGGCATTCACTTAGACAGAAAATATTGCCTGTATAGATATGTATCTGTTATCTGTGCATAGAAAAAGGAAGCAAATTGAGTATTATAAGTATTTTCCATGTTTGACCTTGTAAAACATGACCTTGCACCCTATCAATATCCACCATAGTCAGTCAGGTAATGGACCATATATATAAGAATGGCTATGTAAGATGAATAACACTCAGGTTCAGTATCTTTGCATTTGTCTCAAAGTGTATGTACCCTTTAGAGGTCCTTAAAACCGTGACCTTTGACCTTGTTTTTGACCTTGTTCCGACCTAGATATCATTCTACACACACCAGATTCGGAATCAGCATACTCAAATTACCCTAATCCAACCGTCATATCATCTATTGCAGGCCGTACCAGATCAAAGTAAAATATTGACATTTAGGATGCTTGGCTCCCCTATTAAGGTGGAGGAGGCCACACAAATCTCGGCTTTGATGAATAACATTAGATCATAATATATATATATATATATATATATATATATATATATATATATATATATATATTTATATATATATATATATATATATATATATATATATATATATATATATATATATATATATATATATATATATATATATATATATGTCAGAAGGGACTCTTGTATAGGGTGTGGGTCTCTGGCAAAACAGTGAATGATCAATTGAACCAGACTTGCTGCTTATGCCTTCGCACATTACAAACTGTGGGTGATTGGTCATTTATCTACACCACAGTACTACTGGAAAGTGCTTTATTGAAGTCTCAAAGGCTAGTAGTGATTAGAATACTGTCTCATTAAACATTACAATCCTGCATATCATTACTATATTATTTATAGGTGAAAATACTGCATAAAAACAAAGGTTGGTCGGCTCATTATTACGACTGAAAAATATGTAGCTTAAATAACATAAAAGAAACCTGAACTTGACCTTGAACCTTAATACACTTTAACCAAATAGGCATTACCATCTACCTTCATGAGAACTTGTTCATCTGTCACTCTGATATCGATGCACAAATGCAAAACCTGTGGGTAACACACCAGCACTTTACTCGTGCATCATGCAAAAGAAAGTTTTGATCCAGATTTTATATTAACCTCATCGGTTTGAATCGTTTGCGAATAACAAGTACCTATTTGGTGAAGACATTAGAACTGCAGAACCACAAAATTGCAAAAGTTACCTTCAAAGTTTTAGATACTGTGGTCATTCATGATGATGATGCACCAATGCAAAACCTTTGTGTAGCATTGGTGCATCATGCCGACTTCCTGATGATCACAGAACTTCTACTAGAAATAAAGGTGTATCATCCACTTTTCAACACAAAATGGTTAATTTTCATAAAATATTTATGAATTTCAGTTTCAATAGTTTGTGAGTTAAAGGTTGCAGTATGGGGTATCAGATGTTGTATGTATATGGCTGTATCTTACGACCTTGAGCCAATGTTTTCGTCTCTGACCTGGTGCCATCTCTGACCGGGTGCCATCTCTGACCGGCCTGAAAGAAAACAGTTTATTTTGGTCAGATGTAGATAGAATTTGGCTGAAAAGGTTAATGGATGTTATAACTCCTCATTAAAGTCTTAATTAGTTGCCTATTTTTATCATCATCTGCCCTACATAAACTGTTTTCCTTCAGGCCGGTCAGAGATGGCCAGAGATGGTACCCAGTCAGAGTTGACACCCGGTCAGAGACGTTGACACTGGCCCAAGTTCGTGAGACACAGCCATCAGCACTTAGGAAGCATTAAGGAGGCCTGAGGCAAGCAGCTGTGTCCCTGTATCAACACAACAGCTGATGAAGCCGCTCCCATGTCAGCCAGCTCTGCTCACAGGTGGGCCACCCTCAGGGGGTTCAGGATCAGAACTTTTGCAGAAGTTTGTAAATGTCTCAGCAACTACCAGAAAAATAACCCTGAAAAACTTAACTCAAGGTTATCTCTCTTCGTATGCAATATAAATATATATATATATATATATATATATATATATATATATATATATATATATATATATATATATATATATATATATATATATATATATATATATATATATATATATATATATATATGGCATAAACTCCCCACTTATGTTGTTTTGGCTATTTCTGGCCCTTTTCAGGCTTATACCCCTACAGAATAACCAGTTTTGCACCAATTTATTAAAATTTTTGGTATATGTGAAAAAACATCCTAATAATTCAGGAAATCTCTATTTTTTGTGTATTGGCCTAATATTTTCCGTTTTCTGGCCCTCCAAAGGCCCAAAAAACCCTAAAAACTTCAAAAGCGCTAAAAATGACATGTTTTACATGCCTCTCATGTGTACTGAGGCAGTAACAGCTTATTCCTAATATCATTTTCTATTAGGTCTATGGTACAGTCAATTGATTCACGAGGATTTCACTAGATATGTTCCGTATTTTTTTCTCCACAGTCATTTAAGTGTGTTTTGTGAGCAAAATATTCAAATGTCATTTCAGGTTGATACCTCTATGTAGTAAATAAAGAAGATCCACACAGTCTCTATTGTATCCCAGATTGTGAGGTAACTCTTGTCTTCTGCTGGAAAAAAGAAATTTTGAAAAATATCCAATAATCTTGCCTCCAGGAGCATTGGGATACATATTTTCCGTCACGGAGTCACCCGGAATATTTGTCACGGAGTCACCAGCCACCCTGATGAAAATTTAAACCTTCATAAAATTGTTAATACCCAATATATTTAGGTTATCTCTGGTTTTCCTGTGTCCTACCCACTCCGTCTAATGTTCTAATGCAAAAATCCACCATTTTTATGCTCATTTATACAAGAAATAATTTCCATCACGGAGTCACCCGGGTGACTCCGTGACGTAAAATAGGTTAATAGGGGTACTTCAGGCCTATACTGTGCAAATTTGGTCTAACCAGGTACCAACGTTCTTCAAGTACACATGATCAGGACACTGTAGAGTGAATTTAACCAATAATGGGACCATTTTGAGGAAACTAGGGTAAAGTTGAGAGTATGTAGTTGAAATGTTCATATTTCTGATAAATGTTCAAAATTCATCGGGCTGTATCTCAAAAACTATTACTCAGAGGATATCCATTCTTGGTATGCTTCAAGATATATGTTGGCCCAGCTTGTAAACAAAATTATTAGTTGCTGTGATGTATTTAAAACATAATGTTGATGATCATGGATTTTTCATCACGGAGTCACCTGAAAAAAGGACAATAAACTTCACGAGGCGATAAAATCTGAACCGCTAGGGTTAGAAATGTATCAAAAAGTGTTCCAAGGAGCCAAGATATATACCTTTCAATATACTAAACTTGCTTAAACATATTAAGTACTTTCTGATTTGTCCTTCCTCTATCCTAAAACAACGTAAGTCAGGAGTTTGAGCCATATATATATGTATATATATATATATATATATATATATATATATATATATATATATATATATATATACTGTAAACGTGTATATTTTCGCGCAGCTAAACTTTCGCTTCTATCATAGAAAGACATGTTCGCGCAATCATATTTTTGCGCACCTATATGCATCACATATTCAGCTACATGTCATTTTTTACGGTTTGTAAATCGGACAATTATTAAGGACATTAGAGCCAAAAGAGTTTCATCCTATATATCATACTTATGACCTATCGTGGTGGGTGATATCACCAAGGAAGGAAAAGAAAAAATACTATTATCCATGCTATTTATTGAGTCATCTATTGCCATTATAGATACTAGTGGTGTAAGAAAAGGGGGGCCAGGGGGGCCCGGCCCCCCTCCCCAATCACTGAGGAGGGGGGCCTGAATATGTCCCCCCCCCAAATTTGTCAAGACCTCTAATATAATACACACAATTTCCCATCCTTACCCCTCTAGAAAGGGAAAAGTGGGGGCAGAGGGGCCTGGTACCCCCGAATCAGAACTAAAGGGGGGGGGGGGGGGGGGTCAAATACTTCTTTTCTATACACTTCCAATACAAGTGTGTATATGATACATCATGCATAAAAGCCAATGCTTAAACTTGATGTGTCGCATGTGTAGATTGTGTTGTATATCTTTAAGGACAGGATGTACCCTAATTTAGTCTCATTTTGATTTCAGTGCAATGATAAAGAACTAGACCGTGCCTGCTAGTTTGCCCCTGGGCGCATCCATAAATTACATACACACCAAGGGGGGGGGAGGGGTGGTCCAGCTAAATGCGTACAGATTTGTATAGGGCAATCCTGGGGGTATCTGGAGCTATTTGCAATACGCATTGTGTATGCATAAGGGTACTTTGTGGTAATTTTTACGAGAATAAATAGCATTTTTTTGGGCCTAAACTTGAGCCAAAATTTGAAAACATTCAGAGGAACCTATTTCTTTGCCTCTCATATTTCTACAATTTTCCTCTTCTTATTGGGGGGGGGGGGGGCCAAAAATGATGATCCCTCACTGCAAATTAATGACTCATCTGATAGAACAGAAAGGTGCCTCATTTTTGTTAAAGTTTCTTTATATGTTACATAGTTGTCGGGGAAAGGGGGGGGTCCAAGTGATTTGAGTATCACATATGGGGGTGGGGGCAGTCCTAATGTGTACATGGTGCAACAGGGGGGGGTCAATTTCTGCCAAAATTCTGTGTATGTAATTTATGGATGCCTCTCTTGTAAAAACAAAAGTGCACTCTTGTATTTGCCCTACATGACCTAGATGTAACGCAGAGCACCGGATATTGTTGACATGTTAATTACGCACACTGGGACTAACGGCAAAGAGTGCCTTGACATAAAGCATCGACGGAATAGTCTAAAAAAGCATAAACCGCGAAGTCTTATGCATTTGCAATGTAGTCTTACTACTCCTCTATCCTACTAGATGGTGTATTCTGATTCTTATTGTATGGTACTGTATAGTAGGTTATAGTATTTTAACCCACAGCTTTGCACTTTGGTTATTTTGCATACCCAATGGTTAAGTCAGATAGACTACACCTAGACACAGTTCTCCCACATACCCACTGCCCACTGGTCATCGACTCGGTGTATAACACCTCAACTTGATCCTTTTGGGCAGTGGGTATATGGAAGAACCATGTCCAGGTGTAGTCTATCTAATACATATATATATATCGGAGGCTCTGCCCCTGCACCCAAACTCCCATTTCTTTCTTTTTCTTCTTAGTTAGATTGGTAACACAACTATAACCAGTTTTAATACTACGGGCTAGATGCTTAACCCTTTAAGGGCGGAATAGTGCATTAATGCATCGTGCCTTAGTCGTCATGAATGCAGCCCTGGCAAGTAACTCGCCAGTGCTGTATTCAAGCATGCCAACCCTATGGGTTTAGATACTCCCATAGGGTCGGCATGATGCAACAATGCAGCCCTGGCGAGTTACTTTCCAGGGCTGCAGTGATGCATCATGATGACCAATTCATCTTTCAGCGACATATGTCATTAAAGGGTTAGCTATAGGCTACAATGTATGTGCCCATTAATGTGCCTTGAATATGTGTTAATTACTGAACTACCAATTATATATGCCCCAGATGTTTTTACCACAGGTAAATGTCTGAGTTCAGCACAGAATACAGCTTTCACCTGTGAGGAGGAACACCTGCAATAGTACACGGTGAGTGTTGTATATGTCTCCTATTCTAAACCACGATGATTGAGAAGCAGGCTTTCCTTAGGCAATACTGACTACTGAACTAATCACCGTCACAGATGAGGCCTCTCTAACCTATTATGATACCACCAACATGTATTTCAAGTGTTAGTGCTCGGTACTACCATAAACATAGGGACCAAACATTTAATTTGGTCCAAATATCGAAATGGGCTCAAAGGTTGAAATAGGCACAAAAGTCCATATCAGACCAAGCATCCAATTTTCAAAAAGCCTAATTTGGCCCAGACGTCGAAATCAGTCCCAAAGTCCAAGTAATCCAAAAAATCCAGTTGGGCTTAAAAGTTCATTTGGGACAAAATATCTAATTGGGACCGAATTTCCAGATGGGCCTAACTATTGTTCAATAAGGTCCCAACACTGAGTTGCTGCCAACTACCCAGAACTGTATCTTCCAACAACTAAAAAAATATGGTACTTGAAGAATTTCACCACCACTGTGCAAAATACCACAGCCCTTAACATTTTTGGCTGGCCAAGACCATTGCTATTACTTCTAACTTGGTTGGTTAACCCTCCGACCTTTACATGGTACTCCTGAATAGTATAGGCTTCAGAACTAATAAGTATTTATGAACTAGCTAACTATGCAAGACTGGAATTCGTGTCAAAAACATTTCAATAGGTTGTGCTGTATATAATATTGCATACTTCAATATTACTTCTATATCCATATGAATTATAAATGTACCCTTTTCAATAGGATGCTTCACATATCTGGGTGTGAAGTGAGGCATATGATAACAATGATTCACCCTAAGCAAATTCAACATTATCAGATAAACAGTGAAGCAATAGCAGTGGTAGATGCCACAGTTACAATGTTTATGAAGAGAATAATTTCATACAGTATGCATGACCTGGATCTTTGCCGGGGTTGTTGAACTCTGATCACAGAACATACATAAATCAAGTTAGGTGTCTCTCTCAGTAATACTTATCTGGGATACAGATGGGACACTCCACTCCAATTAACAGCCCAACTTCCACCGGTCTATGCCTGCGAGTGCAATATATGACCAACATTGTCCCTTTATTTATTTTTTTACCCTTTTTGATTTAGATTACCCAAAACATGATAGGGGGATAAGGGGATAAGTTTACGGCATAACTTAACCTTAACAACTAATCAACCTGATTTGTACTGTTTATATATCAGTGCTATGATAAAGGTACATTTTTATACATTATCTAGAACCAGAGCACAGATTGTTTAAAAGAAGATACATTAACTATGATTACCGTAAAACCTCACGTATAAGCCGCAGCTAGTCACATCGCTGGTGCGGCTTATAGAATTAGCACAGAGTCCAGGTGCATCTTATACGTGAGTTTTTGTTCTTACAATACAGTACAAAAGTCACCATAATCAGATTGCCTGTGCAGCTTATAGGATCGGCCCAAAGACAGGGTGCAGATTATACACGTGGTTTTATGGTATACCATGTGGTCTAAAACACTCCCCCATTAAGCAGACCGTGTCTGAACTGGATTAAAACTAGGCCACTATATGCCCTGCTTCAAGGTCACTTCAATTTTTGTCCAAGGTGAGAGCACTGGACTGTGTCTGCCAGATCTTGTGGCTTAGTTCAGTGCATCATTTCACTTCAGCCTGTACAGAAGGACAACATGACACTCACATGTGAGTACTGTTTTCATACCGAGAATATATGGAGTCAATCAAAAACTATAGGTTAATTAATACTGAAACAAAAAGCCTTTTTTTTGTACATATAGAAAAGAAAGGGAGTCAAGGTATACTCCAGAATGACTGCCCTCTCTAAGGGAGCCCAGGTCATTATATGACTCCCTTAGGTGCATGAGGTGGCTCCTTTACGTCAGCCAGGGAGTTACCAATGCTACCTTTGGCGGGCTTTGCTCCCCTAGGAAGGGGAGTCATTCTGGAGGCAACCTGGACTCTCTTTTGACACTGTTTCCTTTCTCTGTGTATATACAACACCGGGTTGTGGAGGGGCAATCCAGTAACATGTGATGTATATAGGTGGACAGAAAGATCTGTGGAGTAGTGATATCATTCTGGCAATCAATTACAGCTGCCTGGGTTTTATTTCTAGTGGATCTAGGCAAAACCCAATTATCACCTATATGCAACCCCCGCAGGAGCATCTAATTAGAATTATTCGTCTAAATCAGAAGATTTACATGCTGATATTACCCAGAGGCCATGGCCGAGGTTGAGCTGGAAGACATCTCTACCCCAAATGGAGGGGAAAGAAGTAGACTCATCTCCAATGTGTCACGACAACAACATCCATCACTGACAGCAAACTGGTTCTCCAGAATAACATTTTGGTAAGAAATTGGAATTTGGTATCTCTTTTTATACTACTGTCAATATTTTGCATCGGATGGACTAGTGTACCCAAGAAAAGATACAATAGTGCATCTTGATATCAACTTAAAATCTCTTTGCTACTGAAACTCATTCTGACAAATTCTCTAGACCCTAACACAATAATAATTGATAAAATGAAATTAAATACCCACCAAATATATACTCAGCTCATGATAGGGTTGACCTCTGAAGAATTCCTTGATGGTCAATATTAAAGCCTAAACTGTAGCCAGCTTAAAAGAATACTGAAAGAATAGCATTTTTGAACATCTTCAGGTGGATGACCAGTTTCTTTTATATGGCCTACAAACGCCCAATAAGTGAGACGGATATCTTTGAAGTGCTTCCTTGGGCCAAAGCTGATGAAAATGTATCAAGATTTGAAAGGTAAGATAACTGTGAATCAAATCTTACTACTGGTGAATATTATCAGTTTTGCAAGGCCACTATTCAGTGGAAACTGAGACAGCCTTGTTCTATGGCATGTAAAAGAAATACAGCATAGGGGGTGGATGGGGGGTGTATAAAATTAGAAACTGGCAGAGCACATGTATACTTATCTAGGTTTACAAGTAGACTTGTTTAGAAATGATGTGGGTTGTGTCTCACCAGATCAATACAAGTCAATATTCTGTGACCAGTTGACGTCTTTGACTGGGTGACCTCTCTGACCAGCAAACTTAAAAAAGGCTGAAATCCAGGCTATGAACACAGAAATGCCTGGAAATTTGTACTATGTAGTAAAATAATAATTTATAAAATAAATTGAATAATTGCTAATCACACAAAACCAGACGAGTTGACTTGATTTTTGATTTTTATTGGGGTAGAAGTAACATCGAGATCTGGGGGATGAGTTGTAGATGCAACGTTTCGTGAACTTTAAGAACACTTCTTCAGACAGGTATCTATATAAAATATCTACTAACCTTTTCCCGGCATTTTAGTGTACATAGCCCCCATTAAACATCATCCGGTCAAAGATGTGTATTGATCTAGTATTTAATGAGGTTCTTACTTGTTTCCTTTAACTGTGATAAACCTGTTCACACCCTCCCCTTTAATCAAACCAAGACTAGAGATGTGCAAATACCTTGATTCCCTTCTTTAGACGTTGGTCAGCTCTGTCCAAAGAGGAACAACTGAAAAGAGGCAGTCTCTTCAAACACCTTCTTCTCCACTTCAAAAAGGAAGTTGCCTTTGGACTCATGCTTGAACTTGTAGCTGTAAGCTCTCTGCTATTTCTAGTTATTTATCTTCTTTGTGCAATTACACAATACAATAAATGTTCAAAGAATGTAAAAACCACTAACCAGACATATTTATTTGTATGTATTTTAGCCAGGGGAATTAGAAAATAACAATTTTAGCTTTTACCCTATTGATAGAAATTTGGTTTAGAGATGAATTTGCAAAGTCTACTTTATGGATTGCGATATTACTGTATTGGCATCAAATTTCTCATATTTCAATTATGGAAATTGATCTTAACGCATATTTTAGAATGAGAGGAGTCTGATGACTTAATAACCTTATTGACAAAAGTTCAAGAATAAAGGTTGAAGTAAAATGCACTAAAATTGCTTTGACATAATCTGTTAAAATAATTCCCCAAAAAATGATAATTGTATTAAGGAGATTGGTCGTTTTGCTGGTCCTCTGCTGGTTTTTGGGCTGATACAGTATTTGGACGGCAGTGGACGAACATCTGAGACAACAGCATACATTTATGCAGTTGTCATTATGATCATCACAATCCTCCTGGTCCCACTGCACTCACACTACATGATATTCCACTATTACACCGGTATGCTGATGAGAACAACCTGTGCAGGGATGATCTACAAGAAGGTATGGCACATTGTTCTACATAATTGTTTTTATCAAACCACACTGATAGATAATATAAGTGTCAGTTATCAAGGGTTCTCTAACTAACTTAACTGGGTTTATCCTTTCATATTGAGGTTAAGTTCTGCAGGAATGAAGAAATTATCATATCATATTATTTGGGAAGGGATATAGAGACGGTTCTATGATGAAACAGTCTAGTCCTCAAAGGATGTGTATGTTTGAAAGAGTCAGTGCCAGTCATAAAGTTTTAAGAGCAAATCAGCATAGTGATGATTAGTGCTGAAGGTAACATTCAGTTTCATTAAAGTAGTTCAGTTTCGTGTCAGATGTTTGCACCAACATATTAACTGCCTAGCCACTGTCTCTATTGGAAAGAGGCATTAGCTGACTGCCTGGTTTGCATTATAATTTGTGTATTTTCAGGTGCTAACTATTAGTAACAAAGCTCGCCGTGAAGTGTCAACTGGTCAGGTAGTATCCTTGATGTCAACAGAAGCAGAAAGTTTTCATTTGGTCAGTATCAGTCAATATGAAGGAATAGACTAAATATTCTGTATAGCAACCCATTTGATTAATTATGCCACTAGACTAAACGTAAGGATGCCAACCTTATAATTAATATGCTAAATAAAAGGGAATTGATTCTATCAACACATAGAGTGCTTTGAAACTTTAATATTTTGGTTGTCTGCTGGTGCAAACAGTATGTTGAGAGTGTAAATATATTTGATATAGGGTAAATTCACCCAAAGACAGACACACACCTTAGGTTGAACACTTTTGACCAGAGAATTTACCACAAAATATATGAAATTAGACAAAGCATTGGTTTATCATGAAGGTACACATGTTTATCTTGTATTCTATGAAAACAGTAAATGTCTAACATACATCTTTAGATATTTTACAGGATGATAAAGTTAGGGTAATTCTTTTTTGTTTTGGTGCAAGAATTGTAAAATAAACAGAAAAATAGTTTTACATATCTCTCTATAATGAGTATGTGCTTCTGTGTAGTTAATATATGTAGATATTAGATGAAACCCTTACATTTTGTGAAGCAAATAGCTACAAAAAGGAAGATCAAAAACACTCATCATACAGAATTGTGTAGTGAGCCGTTGTAATAGAGACATCTGAAAATGCCATTATTTAACCCTGTTGCAGTGCATGATGGTACTACATGCTGTAGTGTTCACACCATTGACCTTAGTTGCTCTGGCAATATTTGGAGGAATAACAAGTGGATATCCCATTATAATGGGATGTTTGCTGACCATAATGTTTCTTGCTTTACGTTTGCTGATTGGCAAAGCCATTGGCAAAATCAGGTACGAAAAATATATCATATCTAAATACACTTTGTGATATCTGGCTGTTATTACTGACAAAATGCAGCTTCTTTTCCCTTCTCTCGGAATCAATACAATTTGGAAAGTATCCATTAAATGTATCTCAAGATCACAAGGAGGGTGCTTTCACCTGATCTTTTATTCTCCTATATATGCATTACATGCATCACTCCCTAAGCTATTCGTCAATTGAAGAGTTTGGATGCAAAACGACATAAGCGCCATTTTAAAAATCGGGACAAAAATCCTACAAAAATTTGAATTAGGGATAGTGAAATATATTCCTCAAACTATTTTTCCAAGATTTATCATTTTTCATCTCATTAGGACCTACTTGGTATACACTTTGTTACCGAAGTACAAGAATGTACCTCGGGGTGTCTTTACAAAAAGCACTAAATGCTTCAAACCTGGGATGCATCCAAAATCTTCAATTGATACATCAGGGTATTCAAATAAAAAGAATAACCAGAGACTACTGTGTTGATGCTGATATAGATAAGTCATTCACACACTAATTTTGAATGACCTGTTTCAGGCATAGACATTTAATTTATTTCATTATATTCATATCAGACACAATGTCATGTCATATTTTTTTGTTACAGGCGATCACAAGAAGAGTGGACAAGCAAACGTGTCAATCTAATGAGCGAAATAATCTCAGCAATGAAAATCATCAAAATGTACTGTTGGGAGAAGCCTTTCTCAAAACAAGCCAAATTACTGAGAAAGTAGGAAATTTTATTTTGAGATCCATATTCAATATTTGTTCTTGTGAACTTTTAATTGAATTTAACTATTTTCATCTCTGAATTCATTTATTATGATAAAATAATCTGTCTGAGTTAACACTTTTTTATGGTGGTTGTGTTTGAAATGTACTATTAGCATATAGGACAGAATGCAAAGATGCCATTCTATTTCTAATCCAGGTATGAAACAGAAAAGAATGTCCGCCGCTCTCTCCTCATGCTGTCAGGCCTGGCTGCAAGTTTCCACATGCCGACATATGTTGTCTACTTCATGCATATAACATCATATCTCATTGGTCTGGATATCACCCCTGAGGCATGCCTTTTGTTATTCCCTTATAGAGTGGGGCATGATAGAGATTGATTCTGTTGTATTTGTCATACCTCACTTTAACTTAAGTAGACATTTCATTACAAGGGATAAGTGGATCTAGCTAAAAGGGTGAATCCATTGAAGCAAATCCATTGGATTGGATAAACCTTTACAATGTTAAACCTATGGACGAATCTCATCGGATCCAACAGATTTACCTCAGTGGATTCACCCCTTAAAGAGAACACATCACTACTAAGACTGCTAGTGTGCTATTGTAGATAAACTATGGATATTCTTCTTTTAGCTGACGGTTAGGTTGATTGGATGGTTGAGGGCCATGCTAATAACTACATATATAACTGCTCCCCTTGCCTTTGGTATGCTGTTTGAGACTCTTGGGTCTACAGAACTTATAAAGGTGAGACAAGAAAGTATGTTGTGATGCAATATGTATGACTGATGAAATGATGGTTAAGCTGTCATACTGATATAATTCTTAAAAATATTTTACTGCAAAAAGATAAAGTTGATATTTCATGTTTCAAACAATACATGGTAGAATTATAATCTTAATGAAATATCGGATTAACATATTTGAATTTCCTGGTCACAAGAAATTTCTGATGAAAGACGACCTCATCCAGGAGCCCTTGTTACCAATAAAAGAAAAGTCAAAGGCCTTTGTGAATTTGTCTGATGCATCAGCTATCTGGGATGATGAGGCGCAGGACAGCGATGGTGTAAGTTACAACACTCTCTGAATGTTCTATAGTATATTGTAAAATTGTCCATTAAATTGATATTAATTTTGAACAAATTAGTATATGTAGCAGAATGCCTTGCTTATCCAGGTGTTCTTCTCAAAAAGAATTAGTTCAGAGAAAATGGGATTTCACGGGAATGATTTGAACTGAAACTGAGAAGTCACAAATATATAACTAAATATTGTGATGATTGCTATGTTTGTGTTAAAACAAGCTCTTCAAGAGCTTTCATCTGCTATTTGATGTATAATATATTGGCCAAGAATATATATTCTTTTATGAATATTCTCTTCGGATTAATCTGGATAAAAAGATGATTAACATTTCATCTAGATTATGTCTATATTTTACTATGTGAACACTGTCCTAGATTTTTTGAAGCAATCAGGGTTAAATTCAGTAACATATGTTTTCAATAGATAGCCATCTTATGTCAGAAAAATGGTAGATAGCCAATTTAGAATTTGGCTTTTTTTCCCTCTGTTAGTTAAACATCCTATATCTAGGTTCTTGAATAATGTGACTTCAGACCAATTTACTTAACATGGGTAACAATACTGTGCCACTATTAAACAATCTCTTTCCATCCTAAACAGAATGCAGCCAGTCCTACATTGTCAGAAATGAACTTCACTTCAGAAGCAGTAAGTGGCTATTTAGAAAGTTTGGTAAATATTTTTACTACTAAAATACAACTAAAAATAGTTTGAGCCCTCCCAGCTAACAAAATAAAAGTAATTTGATGTCAAAATAAAGTTTTAGAACTTTATATGACATTATGCCATTACATAGTAAGGAGCCTTAGAGAAACGTTATATAACATTATAACATTTTTTATAACTTTTTTTGTTTACTGGGCTATTACATTGAGAAAAAAATACTGGAAAACATTTTTAGCTAAATTGCAACGCTATGTCATAAGCGCCCCCTACTGGCCCTCCTCAGTGGATTCTACAAGGCTTTAATCCCCCCAATGCCTTTGCACTTGGCTTCGTCTTAAATCTGCATATACTTCTCATTCAAGGGACAGCTAGTAGGTGTAACAGGCAAGGTGGGAAGTGGGAAGGTGAGTGTCCTATCAGAGAGTCATCTAATCTAACTATTCAAAAATACATTTGATTAAACTGTTCAAAAATGCAATCTTTATTTGTACATTTTTAAAGCTCAGTGACAGAAATCTTCATATGGCGGTTGGTAATGTAACAGGAAAGCTGAGCCTTTCTCAGACAGGATAAATAATTAATTAAAAATGAAGTTGCGAGTCAACCCATCACCCCACCCAAACAGTATGACATATTGTTTGGCCCTATCAAGACTTGTGTGGCCTGCTCTCAGTACTTATAATCTATGTAAGGTCTATAGGCCATTTATCCATGATAAAACTGTTATTAGATTCAAAATTACTTCACAGACTTCGTTAATTATGGCAATTCTTGGTGAACTTGCCTTAACAAAAGGGAACCGGCAAGTCCAGGGAACCATTGCATATGTTCCCCAGGAGGCATGGGTCATGTCGGATACAGTGAGAAGTAACATCATCATGGATTCATACTTTAACAAGGTGCTCTATGACAGTGTATTGGAAGCCTGTACTCTTGATGTGGTAAGTAAGCTATCATGGACTAATATACTTCTACAATAGGATTTGCAAATGCATCAATGAATATGTTTTGTATTCACAATGTTGATATCTAGTCATACTATTCAATGATTTTTCGATCATCCCACCTTTATTTTTGAGAATCTAGGACATCAAAGGTTTTCCTTTGGGTGACATGACCTTAGTTGGGGAACGAGGACTTTCACTAAGTGGAGGGCAGAAGGCAAGGCTGAATTTGGCAAGGCAAGTTATCAGCATAGGATTAAACTAATTCTCTTCATAAAACAAATATATTATAAAATAAAATAAAACAAGTAATTAAAGGGGCATTCTCACCAAGCATGTCCCATTCACATTTTCTAGTGCTGTTCTAGTCTACCATGTAGTTAAGTGCTGGTGGTGATATTGCCCTTTAAGTAATTCTCAATAGCATGATTTTTTTGTTGTTGAAAATGTTAAGGGCAGTATATCAGGATGCAGATATCTACCTGTTTGATGACCCTCTGGCAGCTGTTGATGGAAAGGTTGGCAACCATATCTTTCAGAGGTAAGTCTTGGAGTACCCTACTATTATAATTGTCTTACTTGTTGTAATGCCAACTACATGTCCAGAATATGTAAATATACATGTTAAACTAATAACATAAGGATACATTGGACTTGGAGCTAGGACTGTTTGACCTGCCATTTATTAACAATAACAATTGTATATCAAGCTGTATAATAGTCCCATATAAAAGATAATTGATTAGCGCCGATGACCTGCTACCAGAACACGGTAGGGCATGCATAAGTCGTGCATACTTCAAACATATGTTAACTGGTAAGGACCCTTGGAGGACTTCCTGCCAAGGCTCAGGATTATATCCTATAAACATATATATATTTCTAGTCACAAAAACACTTCTTTACTCTGAATCAAAACAACACAGTCAGTATGTTTAGAAAATGGCTTCTGTTTTTCTATGGTTGATTGGTATTTCATTTGTGTTTTCCAAGTGTTATAATGTTGTTACAGATGTATCCGTGGACTACTGAAGTCCAAACTATGCATCCTGGTGACTCACAATCTGCACTATCTCCCTCTGGTGGACAAAGTGGCAGTCATGGAAAAGGTTTGTGAAAGGTTTCTTTATATGATAGTTTCTAAAAGACAGGTTTTTGTTCCAGGAACTTGAAATAGTAAATAGGGATTATTTTATATGATAACACATGTAATTGTAAACTAACTTGGGCACATTGCTCTTCTGCTGCCAGCACCCCTGACTATACAGCATTCTTTTACAGTCTTGATATTATAAGGCTATGACTTCATTGAATGTTTATACGGCATACAAATCATGTCTATATCATAAAAGATGTTTGATAACCCATACTGAAATTGCAAATCATTCAGCTTCATATTAGGTATTTTCCCTTTCTTTTTTAAGGGTCATATAATGCTCATGGGAAAACATGATGACATAAGTGGTCAGCTTACACAGTATGTTAGCATGAGCGATGACAAAGCTACTGTAAATGAAGCAGATAACGGGTCTGTTCCTGGTGATGTCTCATCAGTGTACATCAATCAAGGAGGGGAGAAAATGGAAAAGACATCTGACATCGGCAATCAGCCGCAATTTGGAAGCAAAGTATGTAGTGTTAACATTTTCCCTCTCACTATACCATTTAAGTATAATCCTTGCCAAACTGGTTTAAGTTTGGGAGTTGCGAGTCCAGGCTTGTCCACAATGATACTAATTTTATGTAGTACAATTATCCATCCTGTTGGAGAAACTTTTTATTCTATCCGATCATTTTAATTGCCATCCTAAGATTGTAAGGCAATAGATCTTTGTGATGAAAATGTGTTAATTATCATTTTTGAAATTAAAATTGATTGCACAAATATTGTGTCAGCTTGATTTGAATACATGCTGACATGGATAACCAAGAATATGAGAGAGATTGTGCCAGCTTGTACGATCCTGTTGCTAAAGTATGAATCGAGAGGTGGAATTGATATGTGTTGCTCATGTTCAAATAACGATAATAAATTAAGAATATAATTGATTCACCCACGATCTAATTTAATAGCATACAAATTACAAGCAAAGAAAATCAAGATTACACACCAAGGAGGCCAGAGGAGTATCATACAAGGTCTACCTAAACTATTTCAAGGCTGGCCGTGGACACATATTTTTCATGTTGTTTCTACTCTTCACAGGGATAGGTCAGGTATATTGAATATTCATAATTATGGTGCTTTTGTTTGAGAGCAACAGCATCAATAAATTGAATAAAATGATATATTGTGTTTAAAAAATGCATTGGTTAAATAACAACTTACTAATTGCTTGTGGATTTGGGGGTGCAGTTAAAGAGGATGGCTGTATACCCTTAGCTTTCCAAAAGGCTGGCAATGAAGAAACCAATACTTCTGATATCAGCCTGCAGTGTTTCTATTCATTGTATACCATAGTTTAACGTTAGCCTGGGTGGCATTACTATGAATTAACTATTTGCTTTATAGATGTGCGGAGTTTCCTCAGGCTGGATATTCTCCCAATGGTGAGAAAACTCAAGTACTTTGTTTATCATGTCTGACCTTTGATATCAAGCCATAATAAGTGTGACTGCTTTATGTGACCTGAAAATTATTTAAGCTCTAGAAAGCTTTTTTTATTTTTTATGAAATATGGCTCAGCGATTGGTTTAACCAAAGAACATTGTATTTCACCCCCCATGATATGAGCCATTCCAGTATTTCACGACCCTATGATGTCATCAAAATAGCCGTTTGTTTTACTTTTGAGCGGTATAGAAAGAAGCTATTTCCGTCATTTTAGCTATCCTCCTATAAAAATATAATTTGAATCAAAAAAGGTTATAAAATATATATAAAGGAACGCTTGACTCTGTTGAGTGGGTTATTTCACTTGTTAAAGAACTTGTGAAACAACCCACTCAACATACTAATTACCTTGCAGGTTTCTGCTGATCCAGTGGGAACAATACATTGTTTCTCTTTTCAGGTACACAACAACAGACACAGCTGGACTAAACATCACAATCAACATTAGTCCAGTAGCTGGCCATGACAGTGTTTGGTTCATAGCTGTCCTGACAGGTCTTGTTATTGCAATGACTTTTTCCTCTCTATTTGCGGCTGCTATGGTCTCTCTGTTCTTAAACAGAGCTGGACGCCGTCTCTACAACCAAATGTTTGATGTTGTTCTCAGAGCACCAATGTACTTCTTTGAGACAAATCCTGTCGGTAAGTTGCAGAATTCCTTTACAACAGAAGTAACTGTATATTCATTTAATGGATAGCTTTTTCAACATGTTCTGGCACCTATTCTAAAGAAGATAAACATCTTTTGCAGGGCAAGTATTGAATAGATTCTCACGCGATACCGGTTTCATGGATATAGTTCTCACCTATCCATTCTATATGGGATTTCAGGTAATGGCAATATATACCCTTTCCCCTAATTAATTCACCATTCTAAAGATATTTCAAAGGATATCAAATACAATACATTAGTAAGATCATTTGGAGAACAGGAAACCAAAGTTTATCTTGGTGCTAGCTATGTAAAAGTTTATTTGTGTCTTTTTCATGTACCAAGGAACATTCAATAATTGCACATTTTTTCTTTTTCAAGGTGTCTATCATTGTACTAGTACTTATAATATTTGCGTGTGTCATCTTCCCATGGATGACGCTAGTCGCCCTGTTCTTTTTGATCATGGCCATCATATTCATGTATTTTGCTCAGAAAGGCATACAAGAATCTAAGAAAATCGAAGGCAGTTGTAAGTCGATCAGTCACATAATTAAGTCTGTATACAGTTGTAATGAATGTATTCTATGTACAATCATATTACTTATCATAAATGATATTAAAATTGTCAATATCAGCAGTTTTATAATTTTCCCATCTTAGTAGTTAAAATATCCTAAGAATATTCATTCTAGATCAGTTGCTGTCAGTTCGGATTTGATGGTCAATGTTCATCTATATAATATAGCAAGCCAGCTTTAGTTCAGGAAAGTCTAAATCGATTGTAATGTATAATCTCAAGACTGGCATGTATTTGGGACTATCATTATTTCTCTTTTGATATTAAAGATATTTGAACATTATTTTTATTCTCAGTCAGGAGCCCAACATATTCCCATCTCTCAGCCACTCTTCAAGGACTGACTGTGATCCGTGCCTTCAGGAAGCAAAGCAGTTTTCTGAAAGAAGCTTACACACACATGGACAGACATACAGCAGCCTGGCACACTTATCTGTGTGCCCAGCGCTTCATTGGAATACGCATTGATATCTCTGCATCCATATTGATTGTTTCCTACATACTTGTTGTAGTGATCACTTCAACACCAGGTGATCTTTGAAATCATTACTTATTGAAAACTTATTTTCACTGTATCACAAAATTGTTTGTTTTAGAAGACTATCATAACAATTCCTTCATGTACCACTGCCTCAAATGAAAGAATATTGTTATTCGAAAAAATTATAGATATTGAATATTGAGTTGGCGTGCAATGCAAATCTTTCTAGGAGCAAATTTATCATTTTATTATTTTACAGTTTGACCCAAAAGATTGTCCCAGCAGCTCTTCCATTTACTTCTTATTTTGACGGCAAACTACTCACCAATGTTATTCTTGTCTGGTGTGGTTCGTTAAATCACTTGTTTTCAGACAATTATCCTTTGAAGAATATCAGTTTTGAAGAATATTATTTTTGTTTAATAATTATACATGTACATTTTCACAGGACCAGAAACAAATGACGCTGGAGACTCAGGCCTTGCATTTATCTATCTTTTGTTTCTGCTGGCAAGCTTTCAATTCGCAGTTCTGCAACTCGCTGAGCTCATGTCAGTTGTATGTATCACAAACAGTTATCTTTATTCTAACAAACTCCATTTGAAAGAAGCAGAATTTCTGAGGTTTTATTGCAATTTTGTTTGACTCTATATTCTTATCAAATCTTTGGCCTGAACAGACTGATTTTGCATTTAGATGACATCTGTTGAGAGAATTCAGGAGTTTGGTACATTGGAGCAGGAGGCACCTGAGCACACAGATGTGACACCACCTGAAGGATGGCCAAATCAAGGTCACATAGAGTTCAAGGATATGACCTTGACCTACAGAGGTCAGAACCAAGCTGCACTTGGACCGATGACATTGGATATTCACCAAGCCGAAAAGGTTAGCCAAACATCTTCAAATTATATCTAGGTCACAATTAGGAAAATTTCACACCTAATAGTTTTACAAAATATACAAATATGAATAGGTGGGGTTCCTTACACTAGTGGTCAGTGTTTAGCACTCTCTCTCTCTTTCAACTTCCCTTGCCTTGTGTACTTTGTATGAAATGATCTATAATGAACGCAATACTACCTAACAAAGCAGATATGGGTGTACATTAGCAATATTGAGGATTCCAAGGAGGTCATGAAATCGTAGTCAGGTGATTCTCAATCTGACACAGACGAAGCATCAGTTGATGCTGATTGAGCTGAGATGATCACCATGTGACTTCCACCACCTTAGACACCATTCATACTGTTAGATTTTAATCTGTGTTAATCACAAATCTAATGAACCAATTATGTTGATCTATACTTCAAAGTTATCATAAAGTAGAAATCACAGACACTGTTCCCATTGCACAAATTATAATCAAACTATAATGATTTGAAAATTCCCATGAAAAGCAGGACAAAGAAAAACGTTTAATAGATCTGTACTCCAAAAATAAGGTAGGCGTGGTGGGTCGTACAGGAGCTGGGAAGTCGTCTCTATTTGTCAGTCTGCTGAGGATGGTTGAACCTACAGGCAGCATCAATATTGATGGGGTAGAAGTGACACAGATTGGATTGACTGACCTCAGAGCAAACATCTCTGTTATACCTCAGGTAAAAAGGTCTTAATCAGGTTATGGATAGTGTTTTCCACCTAGATAATTTATTTACTTAAACTGAGTCGAGGCTGAAAGGAATTCTGACCAAAAGGCACTTGAAAACAAATAAAGTTGATAGAAGGAATCTAAATCACTGCCAGTGTTATGTTTTTTAGTTGTCAACCATGGACTCAAGTTAAAAATAGATTTTCAGTCTGATTTTTCTCACTTGCCAACTAGTAATTGGACTGTTGGCAAAATATTTCTCAAAAAGATTAAAATGAAAATAAAAGTCATGAAAACCTTTTCTCTTTGCAGGACCCTGTGTTGTTTACTGGATCTCTGCGGATGAATATGGACCCTTTTGAGGAGTTTAAGGATGATCATCTCTGGAAAGCTCTCCACCAGGTAGTATTCTGGTTTGCACACAATCATCAACTTTCTTAGTTGTTAATGAAACTTGGTTACTTGGTTGCGTGCAGTGTACTGCTCTCCCATCAATGTAGATGCTGTTACACTTGAAAAGTTAGCAATTGTATTAGCTGTTTTCATTTGCCTACCCTTACTGTTTACATAATATAGGTCCAGCTTCACACCAAAGTGTCTGGTCTGTCTGGTGGGCTGTCTGCTGAGATGGGGGAGGCAGGAGATAACTTCAGTGTGGGAGAGAAACAACTACTTTGCATGGCACGAGCATTAATGAGGAAGAACAAAATCATCATAGTGGATGAGGCAACTGCCAATGTAGACTTCAGGTAAATCAAGATGTTTATGGATTTCATATTTTCTTTTTGGTGTGGAGCGCTTCTATACTGTTCACCATTTCTGCATATTTCTTAATGATATTCTTGCCATTATGTGATGTGATGTTAATCCTGATCTTGTTGAAACATTTTCATTTCAGAACTGATGAAACTATTCAGGAGATACTGAGTACAGAGTTTGCAGACTCAACAGTTCTTACAATTGCACACCGCCTGAACACAATCATCACATATGACAAGATAATGGTACAGTGTATATTCCTTTGTCATTTCATATTTATCACATGGTGGTACAGCCTTCTCTATGCTAAGCATATGGGATCTCCATACTCCATGCCCCGATGGAGTACAGTGTAGCCATACTCCATGGCCTCCAAATTTGTTGATTTTCTTAATTTTAGGACAGTAGGGCCATGTAATAAACACAAAACCCCACTTATTAACATAAATGCACATCACACATCGCTTGTTGAAGCTGGGTCATATCATACTCAGCCTTCAGCATCATCTGATATGACCCAGCTTCAACTCGTGAAGTATGATGTGCATGTATGTCAATGGCGTGGAGTTTTGTCTATTTACCACAGAACTTTGATGGCAGCATTGTAAACATCAAATTCAAGTGACAAATCAAACAAATCATCACATTAAATTAATCATGAATTTATGATCAGTCTTTTCTTTAACATTGACGTCGACAAAGCAGTACATTGCTTTAGCATTACAAAAAAGGACTAACTGAATGATATGAATTAACAATATTCTATCCAGGTGCTAGAAGAAGGAAGATTGATGGAGTTTGACCATCCTCACATCCTACTACAGGATAGTTCCAGCATGTTCCACCAGATGGTGCAGCGTCTTGGAGATCCATCTTACAAGACTCTCTGTGAGCAAGCTCTGACATCGTTCTCTGCACTCAGCCAGAAGCAGCTAGACTTTCTGAAAGACAGGGTCCTGGATCATCAATCAGGTGGAGGAGGCCACACAAATCTGGGCTATGTTGAGTAGCATTAGAACATAATAGTTTCCTAATTTCATTAGGGAGCTTTATGTCATGCTGTTTTGTACAGCATACCCGCGTGGGAGGTCTGGATCCCTGGCAAAACCTTTAGGACCAATTGAACCAGACTTCTTGCACATTGCTTTGTGCATAACAACTTTTAATCTCTTCTATTGATAAGGTTGTACGTATCAAATGGAGACAATCATTATAGTTCATACTTCGATGCCTTCACAAAAAGTAATTGCAAATTTAACCCAATTCTTTTCAAACATAATATTATTTGATCCTGAATAAGTATTATTTTCCATGAATAAACATCATTTAAAGAGGTGTGGGACATATGTTTTATATAGCAAATAAATACCATACAATCATATTTTCAATTTAGAATAGAGTTATCTTCTATTTGTCTATCTCATGTACATCCCCTTATGGCATATATATCTAAGACTCATTTCCATTTGTACGATAACATTTGTAATAACACAAATCAATGGCTTAAGTAGTTTACAAGTTATAAGTAGGTAGGGCGATCAGAGGACTCGATTCTGTGGCTGTATGTGTCACAATGCTAGACAATCCAAAGGACATAATTGAATTCCCTAGGCCTGCCATAAAAATTGTGCAGTAATTAATGAAACATCAGGAGACTGGAATAAGTGTCTTGTATACTTACTCTAGGATCTGTTGATTTCGTCACTGTAGATAATGAGATATCAAATGATAAGATGCCTTTTCTCTAGGATAAGGAAGGGTGCTACCTCTTCAGAAATGGAGTTTAATCATATGCAATATCTCATGCATTATGGACGATTTGTAATGAGCATGCGTGATAGGTATCTCATTCTAATTTCTGTCTCAATGATCAATATCTAAAATTGATGAATCTAAGTACAGTTTATGGAAAAACTTGACCGAGCTACATCATTTGTAGAAACAGTTCATTACATATTCAAGTACCCTAATTGGAAATATATTGGCAATTTTGGTATCAAATTAAAGCTTATGCTGTCAGTAATGCAGTCAGCTATGAATAACTTACATTATAACAAATTTTGCTGATTATTTAACTCATGAGTTAATAATATGTGTAAATTGATTGTGAAAAGTCCAATTTTCCCTATGTATTCAAGCCCCAAGTAAAAGAAAACAATTTAAAAAAATGGCGTCATATTTTTCACTGCTTTGTGATGAGAAACAATTATTTTTTTGAGTGGCCTTATGAGTTCCAGTTGAGTATCAGAATTAAGAATTAGAACTTTGTTCATTCCAAATCTCAATGTTTTGGGATGAATCTTTATGTGGATAAATTTGGACATAAATTGTGAAAGTGATAATTGGTAATGATCATCGAATCAATCTGATTAGGTAATTTTTGCTCATTTTTTGCATTGATTCTTCAGCGGTAGTGAAGTAAACATGATAATCAATACAAACAAAATTAAAAATATCAAAATTTGTGCTATATATCTTAACCAGTCAGGTGCGGGAAAATTGAATTTCAGGATATTTTAATGCTTTCTTAGAAGGCACATGAAAAGTGAATTCTTAGATTAAAAACTTAACATTGATTATCCGATTAAACAGAGCTCTTAATATTAGGCTTTATACATAGAACAGGAATACATTTTCGTATTCATGGTCAGTTTGCAAACATCTATCAGCACCAAATAAATTGAACCTGGTACAAACGTAAAGAGAAAATATGAGATATGAATCATTATGTGGATAAATTTGGACATGAATTGTGAAAGGGATAATTGGTAATGATCATCAAATCAATCTGATTAGGTAAGTTTTGCTAATTTTTTGCATTAATTCTTCAGCAGTAGTGAAGTATACATAATAATCAATACAAACAAAATTAAAAATATCAAAATTTCAGCTATATAGTCTCAACTTTACCCTAGTTTCCTTAAAATGGTCCCATTGTTGGTCAAAATCACTCTACAATGTCCTGATCATATGCACTGTAAGAAATAAGAAGCATCATCCCAGCTAACAAAAAACGTTTTCAGAACGTTTTAAAACGTTTATATATGGTTTGTAAGAAAACGTTTGTTTCCAAACATTTTAAAACGTTTATGAAACGTTTGGAAACAAACATTTTTGTACAAACCTTGTCTGATGTTTTTGTAGGGCTATATTTTATCTCTCTTACCTCTAAGCCTAAATACATTGATAATTATTTACATATCAAAACGTACATTTCCAATTGATTAAGACCACTTTTTTGGAAAAATATAATAAAGCACTTATTTACAAAACTACCTGCTAGATTCGAACCTACACAAGTTGTAACAAGGGACCTGAAGGCAGGCACCTAACCTATGTGGCCATGAAGCCGACATGTCTGTACAGTGTAATGGAAGGGAGTCCTTATCCAATTGAGGCTGGGATCAAGTTTGTCCCTATACTTTGAAGCCCTTATTACCAGGCCCTATAGGATAAATAGGCCTAGTGCTTTAATGGGCTATGCTCTTATTGTCATAATAGGGATCGATTTAGGCTTATCCCGGACCAAAAGGGAGTAGTTACTTCACCAGTTAGTAGTACTAGAAAACTACCGATTTGGTTACTATAGATATTGGGCTTCATCCATTCACTACTTCGCCAAACAGTAGGCCACTATATGTATACTGAAATTACTTTGATGCTTTGCCCATGCTAGAAAACTAATACTTCTATAACACAGATTATTCTAAACACTACTGCTTTAATACTACTAAGACACGGTGCATGGCAGTAGCAATTTAGTATCATACTTATTCCATACTAATTTCTAAGGTGCTTTGCCCTAGTTTTATTTGGGTTAGTACACACATTTAGAACTTGACAGTTGCACAGAAGGCGCCAGAATCCAGTGGAGCTAACACAGGCATATATAAGGAGCATACATTTACAGAAATATCCTATCAAGGATTCTTCATAACGTTACAAGAATTGGCATACAATGCAGTGGATATCTGGTGACTACATTGAAGCTAGTATGATTGAATTTAAGAGATCACTACCGTGAGTAAACCTATCATTTGAGATTGTGATGGAGGTTTTAATAGAAGGGTATGGGGGAAATATATTGATGTGTTACATACCAGCAATATACCACTCATTTTTGGTCCGGGTATAATTATGCTCCCTCTACACCAGCCTCGTTAGCTCACCAAGCAGAGCCTGGGACTCCCAATCTATAGGTTGTGGGTTCGACTCTCAGCCTGGCTTTTAGATTGTTCACCAAATTCGTCTGCAAAAGTTTGCAAACAAACCTTTTGCAAACCTTTTGCAAACGTTTTTTTTCAAACCTTTTGCAAACGTTTATAAAACGTTTTCTTGCAAACGTTTTTTTCTGTCAACGTTTTAATGTTTGATAAACTTTTTATATACGTTTTTCCAAAACGTTTGCAAACCTCTAGCAAACGTTTTCCGACCGTTAGGATAACGTCTTTTTGTTAGCTGGGTTGATATCTAGTTAGACCTAATTTGCATAGTATAGGCCTTAATTACCAATCAATGGTATACCATGTGGTCTAACAAGAATTGCGGGTGTTGGCGCGTAAAAAAATGCCTCGGGCATTTTTATACGCGGCAACAACCGCAATTCTTGCATTCGAAGAAACATAATGTCTACATGGTTGGTATGTGTGAAGGGAACCTATTCAAGAAACCAAATAAGCAGGGCCGGGAAGGGGTTATCAGGGGGAAAGATGATATTTCTTCAAGTATGGCATTTCCTATGAATTCCTTGGGTCCATATAAGGGGATAAGGAAATGTGTGTTGCTAGGCAGATAAACAATTAAAATAGATGTTGCTAGGCAACCCACTGTATAGCAACAAACTAATAGAACTTTTGAATTCCTTCGGTCCATTATGGGGGGGTAGGTATGATTATGATCAAACTTAGGACCATGGAAATGTGTGTTGCTAGGCACATGAACAATAAGAATAGCTGTTGCTAGGCAGCCAGCTGTATTAGCAACAAACTAATAGAACGATTGAATTCCTTGGGTCCATTATTGGGGGGTAGGTTTGATTATAATCAACCTTAGGACCATGGAAATGTGTGTTGCTAGGCAGATAAACAATTAGAATAGCCTTTGCTAGGCAACCAGCTGTATTAGTAACAAACCGATAGAACCATTGAATTCCTTGGGTCCATATTAGGGGGGGGAGGTTTGATTATCATCAACCTTAGGACCATGGAAATGTGTGCTGCTAGGCAGATAAACAATAAGAATAGCCGTTGCTAGGCAACCAGCTGTCTTAGCAACAAACCGATAGAACTATTGAATTCCTTGGGTCCATATTAGGGGTGGTAGGTATGATTATAATCAACCTCAGGACCATGGAAATGTGTGTTGCTAGCCAGATAACAATTAGAATAGTGGTTGCTAGGCAACCAGCTGTATTAGCAACTACCCGATAGAACCATTGAATTCCTTGGGTCCATATTAGGGGGGGTAGGTATGATTATAATCAACCTCAGGACCATGGAAATGTGTGTTGCTAGGCAGATAAACAATTAGAATAGTGGTTGCTAGGCAACCAGCTGTATTAGCAACAAACAAATAGAACCATTGAATTCCTTAGGTCAATATTAGGGGGGGGGGGAAAGTTTGATTATCATCAACCTTAGGACCATGGAAATGTGTGTTGCTAGGCAGATAAACAATTAGAACAGTGGTTGCTAGGCAACCAGCTGTATTAGCAACAAACCAATAGAACCATTGAATTCCTTGGGTCCATATTAGGGGTGGTAGGTATGATTATAATAAACATCAGGACCATGGAAACGTGTGTTGCTAGGCAGATAAACAATAAGAATAGTGGTTGCTAGGCAACCAGCTGTATTAGCCACAAACCGATAGAACCATCGAATTCCTTTGGTCCATATAAGGGGGGGAAGGTTTGATTATCATCAACCTTAGGACCATGGAAATGTGTGTTGCTAGGCAGATAAACAATTAGAACAGTGGTTGCTAGGCAACCAGCTGTATTAGCAACAAACCAATAGAACCATTGAATTCCTTGGGTCCATATAAGGGGTGGTAGGTATGATTATAATCAACCTCAGGATCATGGAAATGTGTGTTGCTAGGCAGATAAACAATTAGAATAGGCGTTGCTAGGCAACCAGCTGTATTAGCAACAGACTGATAGAACCATTGAATTCCTTTGGTCCATATTAGGGGTGGTAGGTATGATTATAATCAACCTCAGGACCATGGAAATGTGTGTTGCTAGGCAGATAAACAATAAGAACAGTGGTTGCTAGGCAACCAGCTGTATAGCAATAAACCAATAGAACCATTGAATTCCTTGGGTCCATATTAGGGGTGGAAGGTATGATTATAATCAACCTCACGACCATGGAAATGTGTGTTGCTAGGCAGATAAACAATTAGAATAGTGGTTGCTAGGCAACCAGCTGTATTTGCAACAAACCGATAGAACCATCGAATTCCTTAGGTCAATATTAGGGGGGGAAGGTTTGATTATCTTCAACCTTAGGACCATGGAAATGTGTGTTGCTAGGCAGATAAACAATTAGAACAGTGGTTGCTAGGCAACCAGCTGTATTAGCAACAAACCAATAGAACCATTGAATTCCTTGGGTCCATATTAGGGGTGGTAGGTATGATTATAATAAACATCAGGACCATGGAAATGTGTGTTGCTAGGCAGATAAACAATTAGAATAGTGGTTGCTAGGCAACCAGCTGTATTAGCCACAAACTGATAGAACCATCGAATTCCTTTGGTCCATATTAGGGGTGGAAGGTATGATTATAATCAACCTCAGGACCATGGAAATGTGTGTTGCTAGGCAAATAAACAATTAGGATAGTGGTTGCTAGGCAACCAGCTGTATTAGCAACAAACCAATAGAACCATTGAATTCCTTGCGTCCATATAAGGGGTGGTAGGTATGATTATAATCAACCTCAGGACCATGGAAATGTGTGTTGCTAGGCAGATAAACAATAAGAATAGTGGTTGCTAGGCAACCAGATGTATTTGCAACAAACCGATAGAACCATCTAATTCCTTAGGTCAATATAAGGGGGGGAACGTTTGATTATCTTCAACCTTAGGACCATGGACATGTGTGGTGCTAGGCAGATAAACAATTAGAATAGTGATTGCTAGGCAACCAGCTGTATTAGCAACAAACCGATAGAACCATTGAATTCTTTGGGTCCAAATTAGGGGTGGAAGGTATGATTATAATCAACCTCAGGACCATGGAAATGTGTGTTGCTAGGCAATAAACAATTAGAATAGTGGTTGCTAGGCAACAAACTGTATTAGCAATAAACCGATAGAAAAATTGAATTCCTTGGGTCCATATTAGGGGGGGGGTAGGTATGATTATAATCAACCTCAGGACCATCGAAATGTGTGTTGCTAGGCAGATAAACAATTAGAATAGTGGTTGCTATGCAACCAGCTGTATTAGCAACAAAACGATAGAACCATTGAATTCCTTGGGTCCATATAAGGGGTGGTAGGTATGATTATAATCAACCTCAGGACCATGGAAATGTGTGTTGCTAGGCAGATAAACAATTAGAATAGCCGTTGCTAGGCAACCAGCTGTATTAGCAACAGACTGATAGAACCATTGAATTCTTTAGGTCCATATTAGGGGTGGAAGGTATGATTATAATCAACCTCAGGACCATGGAAATGTGTGTTGCTAGGCAAATAAACAATTAGGATAGTGGTTGCTAGGCAACCAGCTGTATAAGCAACAAACCAATAGAACCATTGAATTCCTTGGGTCCATATAAGGGGTGGTAGGTATGATTATAATCAACCTCAGGACCATGGAAATGTGTGTTGCTAGGCAGATAAACAATAAGAATAGTGGCTGCTAGGCAACCAGCTGTATTAGCAACATACCGATAGAACCATTGAATTCCTTTGGCCCATATTAGGGGGGGGGTAGGTATGATTATAATCAACCTCAGGACCATGGAAATGTGTGTTGCTAGGCAGATGAACAATTAGAATAGTGGTTGCTAGGCAACCAGCTGTATTAGCAACAAACCGATAGAACCATTGAATTCCCTGGGTCCATACTAGGGGTGGTAGGTATGATTATAATAAACCTCAGGACCATGGAAATGTGTGTTGCTAGGGAGATAAACAATTAGAATAGCCGTTGCTAGGCAACCAGCTGTATTAGCAACAAACAGATAGAACCATTGAATTCCCTGGGTCCATATTAGGGGTGGTAGGTATGATTATAATAAACCTCAGGACCATGGAAATGTGTGTTGCTAGGCAGATAAACAATGAGAATAGTGGTTGCTAGGCAACCAGCTGTATTAGCAACAAACCGATAGAACCATTGAATTCCTTTGGTCCATATTAGGGGGGGGGGTAGGTATGATTATAATCAACCTCAGGACCATGGAAATGTGTGTCGCTAGGCAGATAAACAATGAAAATAGCAGTTGCTAGGCAACCAGCTGTATTAGCAACAAACCGATAGAACCATTGAATTCCTTGGGTCCATATTAGGGGTGGAAGGTATGAAATGTGTGTTGCTAGGCAGATAAACAATTAGAATAGTGGTTGCTAGGCAACCAGCTGTATTAGCAACAAACCAATATAACGATTGAATTCCTTGGGTCCATATTAGGGGTGGTAGGTATGATTATAATAAACCTCAGGACCATGGAAATGTGTGTTGCTAGGCAGATAAACAATTTGAATAGTGGTTGCTAGGCAACCAGCTGTATTAGCCACAAACCGATAGAACCATGGAATTCCTTTGGTCGATATTAGGGGGGGGGGGTAGGTATGATTATAATCAACCTCAGGACCATGGAAATGTGTGTTGCTAGGCAGATAAACAATTAGAATAGCCCTTGCTAGGCAACCACCTGTATTAGCAACAGACTAATAGAACCATTGAATTCCTTTGGTCCATATTAGGGGTGGTAGGTATGATTATAATCAACCTCAGGACCATGGAAATGTGTGTTGCTAGGCAGATAAACAATTAGAATAGTGGTTGCTAGGCAACAAGCTGTATTAGCAACAAACCGATAGAACCATTGGATTCTTTGGGTCCATATTAGGGGTGGAAGGTATGATTATAATCAACCTCACAACCATGGAAATGTGTGTTGATAGGCAGATAAACAATTAGAATATTGGTTGTAAGGCAACAAGCTGTATTAGCAACAAACCGATAGAAATATTGAATTCCTTGGGTCCATATTAGGGGGGGGTAGGTATGATTATAATCAACCTCAGGACCATCGAAATGTGTGTTGCTAGGCAGATAAACAATTTGAATAGTGGTTGCTATGCAACCAGCTGTATTAGCAACAAACCGATAGAACCATTGAATTCCTTTGGTCCATATTAGGGGGGGTTAGGTCTGATTATAATCAACCTCAGGACCATGGAAATGTGTGTTACTAGGCAGATAAACAATAAGAATAGCAGTTGCTAGGCAACCAGCTGTATTAGCAACAAACCGATAGAACCATTGAATTCCTTGGGTCCATACTAGGGGTGGAAGGTATGAAATGTGTGTTGCTAGGCAGATAAACAATTAGAATAGTGGTTGCTAGGCAACCAGCTGTATAAGCAACAAACCAATATAACCATTGAATTCCTTGGGTCCATATTAGGGGTGGTAGGTATGATTATAATAAACCTCAGGACCATGAAAATGTGTGTTGCTAGGCAGATAAACAATTTGAATAGTGGTTGCTAGGCAACCAGCTGTATTAGCCACAAACCGATAGAACCATGGAATTCCTTTGGTCCATATTAGGGGGGGGGGTAGGTATGATTATAATCAACCTCAGGACCATGGAAATGTGTGTTGCTAGGCAGATAAACAATTAGAAAAGTGGTTGCTAGGCAACCAGCTGTATTAGCAACAAACAGATAGAACCATCGAATTCCTTAGGTCAATATTAGGGGGGGGGAAGGTTTGATTATCATCAACCTTAGGACCATGGAAATGTGTGTTGCTAGGCAGATAAACAATTAGAATAGTGGTTGCTAGGCAACCAGCTGTATTAGCAACAAACCAATAGAACCATTGAATTCCTTGGGTCCATATAAGGGGTGGTAGGTATGATTATAATCAACCTCAGGACCATGGAAATGTGTTTTGCTAGGCAGATAAACAATTAGAATATTGGCTGTAAGGCAACCAGCTGTATTAGCCAAAAACCGATAGAAATATTGAATTCCTTGGGTCCATATTAGGGGGGGGTAGGTATGATTATAATCAACCTCAGGACCATCGAAATGTATGTTGCTAGGCAGATAAACAATTAGAATAGTGGTTGCTATGCAACCAGCTGTATTAGCAACAAACAGATAGAACCATCAAAGTCCTTTGGTCCATATTAGGGAGGGGTAGGTATGATTATAATCAACCTCAGGACCATGGAAATGTGTGTTGCTAGGCAGATAAACAATTAGAATAGCCGTTGCTAGGCAACCAGCTGTATTAGCAACAAACCGATAGAACCATTGAATTCCTTGGGTTTATATTAGGGGTGGTGGATATGATTATCATCAACCTTAGGACCATGGAAATGTGTGTTGCTAGGCAGATAAACAATTAGAATAGTGGTTGCTAGGCAACAAACTGTATTAGCAATAAACCGATAGAAATATTGAATTCCTTGGGTCCATATTAGGGGGGGGGGTAGGTATGATTATAATCAACCTCAGGACCATGGAAATGTGTGTTGCTAGGCAGATAAACAATTAGAACAGTGGTTGCTAGGCAACCAGCTGTATAAGCAACAAACCAATACAACCATTGAATTCCTTGGGTCCATATAACGGGTGGTAGGTATGATTATAATCAACCTCAGGACCATGGAAATGTGTGTTGCTAGGCAGATAAACAATTAGAATAGCCGTTGCTAGGCAACCAGCTGTATTAGCAACAGACTGATAGAACCATTGAATTCTTTGGGTCCATATTAAAGGTGGAAGGTATGATTATAATCAACCTCAGGACCATGGAAATGTGTGTTGCTAGGCAGATAAACAATTAGAATAGTGGTTGCTAGGCAACCAGCTGTATTAGCAACAAACAGATAGAACCATTGAATTCCTTTGGTCCATATTAGGGGGGGGTAGGTATGATTATAATCAACCTCAGGACCATGGAAATGTGTGTTGCTAGGCAGATGAACAATTAGAATAGTGGTTGCTAGGCAACCAGCTGTATTAGCAACAGACTGATAGAACCATCGAATTCCTTTGGTCCATATTAGGGGGGGAAGGTTTGATTATCATCAACCTTAGGACCATGGAAATGTGTGTTGCTAGGCAGATAAACAATTAGAACAGTGGTTGCTAGGCAACCAGCTGTATTAGCAACAAACCAATAGAACCATTGAATTCCTTGGGTCCATATAAGGGGTGGTAGGTATGATTATAATCAACCTCAGGACCATGGAAATGTGTGTTGCTAGGCAGATAAACAATTAGAATAGTGGTTGCTAGGCAACCAGCTGTATTAGCAACAGACTGATAGAACCATTGAATTCCTTTGGTCCATATTAGGGGTGGTAGGTATGATTATAATAAACCTCAGGACCATGGAAATGTGTGTTGCTAGACAGATAAACAATTAGAATAGTGGTTGCTAGGCAACCAGCTTTATTAGCAACAAACCAATAGAACCATTGAATTCCTTGGGTCCATATTAGGGGTGGTAGGTATGATTATAATAAACCTCAGGACCATGGAAATGTGTGTTGCTAGGCAGATAAACAATAAGAATAGTGGTTGTTAGGCAACCAGCTGTATTAGCAACAAACTGATAGAACCATTGAATTCCTTTGGTCCATGATAGGGGGGGGGGGGTAGGTATGATTATAATCAACCTCAGGACCATAGAAATGTGTGTTGCTAGGCAGATAAACAATTAGAATAGTGGTTGCTAGGCAACCAGCTGTATTAGCAACAAACAGATAGAACCATCGAATTCCTTTGGGCCATATTAGGGGGGGTAGGTATGATTATAATCACCTCAGGACCATGGAAATGTGTGTTGCTAGGCAGATAAACAATTAGAATAGCTGTTGCTAGGCAACCAGCTGTATTAGCAACAAACAGATAGAACCATTGAATTCCTTGGGTCCATATTAGGGGTGAGAGGTATGATTATAATCAACCTCAGGACCATGGAAATGTGTGTTGCTAGGCAAATAAACAATTAGAATAGCCATTGCTAGGCAACCAGCTAAATTAGCAACAAACCGATAGAACCATTGAATTCTTTGGGTCCATATTAGGGGGGGGTAGGTATGATTATAATAAACCTCAGGAACTATCAAAGGTTGATTTATATTATTGTTATCACAAAGCATAAATTTGTGTTGTGACTCCTTAATCCAAGATGGCGGCACAATCCAAGATGGCGGCGCCCGTTCTGACTTCTGGTAAAGTGCAAACATCATATACCTCGTTCTGGTGGTGCCTGGCGGCACCACCAGGTGGCTACGCCACCACTTCGGCATAAAAAAACAGCTCCCACATTATTCAGACTTTATAATGTGTCTGAACCGGTTTAAACTAGGCCACCATATGCTGCCAGATCGTGTGGACCATGGACCATGGAAATGTGTGTTGCTAGGCAAATAAACAATTAGAATAGCCATTGCTAGGCAACCAGCTAAATTAGCAACAAACCGATAGAACCATTGAATTCTTTGGGTCCATATTAGGGGGGGTAGGTATGATTATAATAAACCTCAGGAACTATCAAAGGTTGATTTATATTATTGTTATCACAAAGCATAAATTTGTGTTGTGACTCCTTAATCCAAGATGGCGGCACAATCCAAGATGGCGGCGCCCGTTCTGACTTCTGGTAAAGTGCAAACATCATATACCTCGTTCTGGTGGTGCCTGGCGGCACCACCAGGTGGCTACGCCACCACTTCGGCATAAAAAAACAGCTCCCACATTATTCAGACTTTATAATGTGTCTGAACCGGTTTAAACTAGGCCACCATATGCTGCCAGATCGTGTGGATTAGCTCAGTGCATCATCTCACTTCAGCCTGTATAGAAGGATAATACTACACCTACATGTGAGTACTGTTTTCATATGGAGAATATATGGAGTCAATCAAAAACTATAGGTTAAATAATACTGAAACAATAACCCCTATTTTGTACACATAGAAAAGAAAGAGAGTCCAGGTTGCCTCCAGAATGACTGCCCTCTCTAAGGAAGCCAAGGTCTTTATACGATTCCCTTAGGTGCATGAGTCAGGAAGCTATGAGACTCCCCTAGGTGGCTCTTTGAGTTTGAGTTTTAATTGTTTTATTTCTGATTGACATATCATAGACAGTTACATATCCTTTGTATAACAGGTAACGTATATTCTTAGCCCTGCCATAGCAGGTCAATGCGTATAGTAAAAAAGGCTACCTGAAAGCCAAGATTTTGCATTTGCATTGGAAACAATACTATGGCAGTGTGCCTCCAGAAAGTACGGCAGTCCTAAGGATATGTATTTATCGTTTTTCTCATGCATCTCACTTTTGTTCAGAAATAAAAAGGCTGCTCTTCAGCGTTCATGCTGGTATGAATTAAGCGGCCTCATTCACAATAAACCATAACATTTTTTCTACTTTCATATTCTCTTAAGTACATTAACGCAACATAAAGTTCTTTCATCTTACCAATACAAAATTGTATTATACTGGTAGGAGGTAGACCCAAAAACCTGCTGGTAGCTTATACATCATCTAGTCCAATATAATGCATGTAGTTCTTATCATACTGGTAGATCATAATATCAATGAAATACTCTCATGTCTTATAAACTTTGAGAGGGAAATATTTCATTCTGTTCAATCCTTTAGAAGTCTTACAGCAGATAAAGTATACAGTGTCATATAAACATCAATCCACAGGAATAGGTATGTTATTCAAAGGTGATTAATTAAATAATCAATTAATCAATTAATTAAGATGCCTAGCCTACCTAATTAGTATGACCTTAATGCCACCATTTTCATTTGATTCTTCAGAAAAACCTGATACGATAGGCAGGGATCCAGGTGTATACCCTAGTATTTATAGCTTTGTACTCTGTTAACCTGCTTACCTTGTACCATTAATGCAGTATTTCTAAAACAATTGTTTGGGCCAAAAACCATGAATTTTGTCATGCTTGTGCTCACGGACAGTTTATTTTTTCCACACTACATGGTGAAATTGTCAATATCTTTCTGCATGTTATCCCTAGCCACCTCATCCCTGGCGTCAGATATAAAAAATACAGTGTCATCAGCAAGCGGTAACATTTCCACATTTTTACACATTTTCTCAGCATCATTTATGTATATAAGAAACAGGAGAGGACCTCAACATTGATCCTTGTGGTACCCCACATGTACCTTCAGCAGTGTCCAAGAGACAGTTAGGTCAGCCAGGGAGTACTTTATGACCAAGGTTCCTAAGGTGTTTGTGCAGATAGAACACTATTATACAATATGACATTACAGATACTGATGCATACAATAAGGTGCCATGGTTACTAATACTATACAACAATTTTATAAGTATTATCCCCGCAGGAGCATCTAATTAGAATTATTCGTCTAAATCAGAAGATTTACATGCTGATACTATCCGGAAGCCATGGCCGAGGTTGAGGGGGAAGACATCTCTACCCCAAATGGAGGGGAAAAAAGTAAACTCATTTCCAATGTGGCACGACTACAACATCCATCACTGACAGCAAACTGGTTCTCCAGAATAACATTTTGGTAAGAAATTGGAATTTGGTATCTCCTTATATACTACCGGTACTGTCAATATTTTGCATTGGATGGACTGGTGTACCCCAGAAAGCTGACACTAACACTGACAATAATAAATGATTAAATGAAATTAGATACCCACCAAAATGTACTTAGCTCATGATAGGGTTGACCTCTGAAGAATTCCTTGATGGTCAATATTAAAGTCTAAACTGTGGCCAGCTTAAGAGAATACTGAAAGAAAAACATTTTTGATCATCTTCAGGTGGATGAACAGTTTCTTTTATATAGCCTACAAACGCTCATTAAGTGAGAAGGATATCTTTCAAGTGCTTCCCTGGGCCAAAGCTGATGAAAATGTATCCAGATTTGAAAGGTAAAATAACTGTGAATCAAATCTTACTACTGGTGAATATTATCATTTTTTCAAAACCACTATTCAGTGGAAACTGAGACAGCCTTGCTCTATAGCATGTAACAAAATACAGCATAGGGGGTGGATGGGGGGTGTATTAAATTAGAAGCTGGCAGAGCACACACTTATGTAGGTTTACAAGTAGACTTGTTTAGAAATGATGTAGGCGGTGTCTTACCAGATCAATACAAGTTCGTATTCTGTGACCGGTTGACGTCTTTGACCGGGTGACCTCTCTGACCGGCAGACTTCAAAAAGGCTGAAATCCGGGCTATGAACACAGAAATGCCTGGAATGTTGTAATATATAGTATTAAAATATAAACTAAACTTTTCCCATTAAATTTTAAGACATCACCCGGTCAAAGACCTGTATTGATCTGGTTTTCAATGAGGTTCTTTCCTGTTTCCTTTAACTGTGAAAAACCTGTTCACGCCCGGCCCTTTAATCAAACCAAAACTAAAGATGCCCAAATTTCTTGATTTACTTTTTAGACGTTGGTCAGCTCTGTCCAAAGAGGAAAAACTGAAAAGAGGCAGTCTCTTTAAACACCTTCTTCTCCACTTCAAAAAGGAAGTTGCCTTTGGACTAATGCTTGAACTTGTAGCTGTAAGCTCTCTGCTATTTCTAGTAATTTATCTTCTTTGTGCAAATACACTGTACAATAAATGTTCAAAGATGATAAAAACCAAAGGCCAGCCATATTTTTTCCTATGTATTTTAACCAGGGGAATAAAAAAATAACACTTTTAGCCTTTACCCTTTTGATAGAAATTTGGTTAGGAGGTGAATTTGTAGAGTCTACTTTAAGGATTGCGATATTACTGTGTTGGTATCCAATTTCTCATATTTAGAATATGGAAATGGATTTAACAATTCTTTTTGAATGAAAGGAGTCTGATGACTTCATAACCTTATTGACAAATGTTCAAGAATAAAGGCTGAAGTAAAACACACAAAAATTTCTTTGAAATAATCTGGTAATAAAATTCCCCCAAAAATGATAATTAAATATATATAGGAGATTGGTCGTTTTGCTGGTCCCCTGCTGGTTTTCGGGCTGATACGGTATTTGGACGGCAGTGGACGAACATCTGAGACAATAGCATACATTTATACGGTCGTCATCATGATCATCACAATCCTCCTGGTTCCATTGTACTCACACTACATGATATTCCACTATTACACCGGTATGCTGATGAGAACAACCTGTACAGGGATGATCTACAAGAAGGTATGGCACAAAGAACATTGTTCTAAATATCATATTTTTATCAAGCAACACTGATAGATAATATAAGTGTCAGTTATCAGGGGATCTCTAACTAACTTCACTGGTGTCATCCTGACATTCTGAGCTAAGGCTGTGTCTCACAATGTGAATGTCTTTGACTGGGTGCCATCTCTGCACCCTTCAAATCCTCCACACTCGCCAATATCCTGCAGTGGATAATGACTGCCACTCTGTTCTAGTCAGTACTAAACATCTGCTTGAGAGTGAGGGCTACATTGGTGAGCTGAAGGACACAAAGATTCAATCACCCAGGTGGAGACATCTATCGCCAATATCTCACCATAGATTGAGACTCAGTGTCAGTCACAAAGTTTTAAGAGCAAATCAGCATAGTGATGTATTCTTATTATTAGTGGTGGCCTTGTGCTTCAAACCATTCTGCTTTGCCAAAGTAGTTCAGTTTTGTGCCAGTGTCTCCTACAAGCAACCCAACTGCCTGTACACATATCTCCATTAAAAAGAGGCATTAGCTGACTGCCTGGTTTGCATTATAATTTGTGTATTTTCAGGTGCTAACTATAAGTAACAGAGCTCGCCGTGAGGTGTCAACTGGTCAGGTAGTGTCCTTGATGTCGACAGAAGCAGAATGTTTTCATTTGGTCAGTATGAGTTAATATTAATGAATATACTGGATATTTTGTATAGCGACCCATTTGATTACACACATCATTATGCCACTACACTAAAAGTGAGAATGCTGGCTTAAAAACTAATGTGTTATACCAAAAGTAATTGATTATATTGACACATGGAATGCTTCGATGTTCAGAGTATTAACACATTTTATGTAACGAATATGAATGTACAGAGTTTCCCATAAACTCTTAAACATAGAAATCTGAAAATGCCATTATTTAACCCTGTTTCAGTGCATGATGGTACTACATGCTGTAGTGCTCACACCTTTGGCCTTAGTCGCTCTGGCAATATTTGGAGGAATCACAAGTGGATATCCCATTATGGTGGGATGTTTGCTGACAGTCATGTTTCTGGCTTTACGTTTCCTCATTGGCAAAGCCCTTGGCAAGATCAGGTACAAAAAAAATATTTAAATACACTGTGATATCAGGCTGTTATTACTGAAAAAATGCAGCATTTTTCCCCTTTTTTGGAATCAATACAATTAATTTTGAAAAGTATTCATTAAATGTATCTCAAGATCACAAGGAGGGTGCTTTCACCTGATCTTTTATTCTCCTTTATAAGCATTACATGCATCACTTTCTAAGCTATTCATCAATCTGTACATCAGGGTATTGAAATAAAAAGAATAACCATAGACTACCGTGTTGATGCTGATATAGGTAAGTGATTGACACACAAATTATGAATGACCTATTTCGGGCATAGACCTTTAATTTATTTCATTATATTCATATCAGACACAATGTCAGGTCATATTTCTAATTACAGGCGATCACAAGAAGAGTGGACAAGCAAACGTGTCAATCTAATGAGTGAAATAATCTCGGCAATGAAAATCATCAAGATGTACTGTTGGGAGAAGCCTTTCTCCAAACAAGCCAAATTACTGAGAAAGTAGGAAATTCTATTTTGAGATCCATATTCAATATTTGTTCTTGTGAACTTTTAATTGCATTTAACAATTTTCCTCGCTGGATTCATTCATTATGATAAAATAATCCCTCTGAGTCGACACAATTTCATGTTTATTTTGGTTGAAATGTAATATCAGCATATAGGACAGAATGCAACGATGCCATTCTATTTCTAATCCAGGTATGAAACAGAAAAGAATGTCCAACGCTCTCTCCTTATGTTGTCAGGCCTGGCTGCAAGTTTGCACATGCCGACATATGTTGTCTACTTCATGCATATGACATCATATCTCATTGGTCTGGATATCACCCCTGAGGCATGCTTTTTATTATTCTGTTATAGAGTGGGGCATGATAGAGATTGATACTGTGGTATTTGTCATCTCTCACTTTAACTTAGATAGACATTTCATTATAGGCGATAAGTGTATCTAGCTAAAAGGGTGAATCCACTGAAGCAAATTTGTCAGTATGTAACAATATGTAACCTATGGAGGAATCTTGTCCGATCCGACGGATTTACCTCAGTGGATTCATTCACCCCTCAAAGAGAACACATCACTTTTGCTAAGACTGCTAATTTGCTATTGTAGATAAACTATGGATATGATTCTTTCAGCTGACGGTTATGTTGCTTGGATGGTTGATGGCCATGCTAATAACTACATATATATTGACTCCCCTTGCCTTTGGTATGCTGTTTGAGACACTTGGGTCTACAGATCTTATAAAGGTGAGACAAGAAAATTTGTTGTGCTGCAATATGAATGACTGTGATGGGTTATTGAAATCGAGGTTAGGCTGTCATACTGAATTTTTAAAAAGGATTCACTGCAAAAGGTGTACGTGTGAAATTTCATACATCGAACATTACTTGGTAGAATTAAAGTCTTAATTGAGATATCAGACTAATATCTATTTATTCCCTGGTGATAAGGAATTTCTGATGAAAGAGGACCTCACCCAGGAGCCCTTGTTACCGATAAAAGAAAAATCAAAGGCCCTTGTGAATTTGTCTGATGTGTCAGCTATCTGGGATGAAGAGGCGCAGGACAGCAGTGGTGTAAGTTACAACACTGTCTGAAATATGAATGTTATACAGAAAAACTGTAAAATTGTGTACTGAATGGATAATAATTTTATTACATGTAGTAGAATGCCTTGCTTATCCAGGAAGGTGTTCTTTAAAAAAGAAACTAGCTCAGAAAAATGGAATTTCACAGGATTGATTTGAACTGAAGCCCGCACATAAGTCACACATATAAACTAAATATTGGAGTAGTACAACCCCGGGTTGTAGTATGTATTGGGTTGGCGGGAAGACCGGGTAACAGACCCACTAGCGCCACCTGCAGGGGGTTGGTGGTTGGTTGCTAACCAAGCCTCGCCTTGACTACTGTGTTTATTATGCTTTGCTCGTCGCCCGGAGAGGTTGACATTTGTACTCGCTTACGCTTGCTGCTCTGATTAATTTATCGTGCTAAAACTGATATGGTGGGAGATGAAGGCTTGTCCCCATTGCGGTTTTGAGTACGATTGGAGGAAAAAGACGTGCCCGCAGTGTGCAGAGGGCCGTCCCGGAAAAATGGATCTGGACGCAGAGAAGGACACCAGCGAGCTGGTGGCGCCGGCGTCCCCTAGCATTGATCGGGAGGATGTGTTACAGAAGCAGTTAAAGTTGGCAGATGAGAAGAAACAGCTTTTAATCAAGAAGCAGGAGATCCGTAAGTTGGAAACCCGGCTGGCAGAGATTAACGCACAGAACGCCAACTTGGAGCAAGAACTGGGTCAGTCATCGCTGGTGGAGGCCACGCCACCGGCAGGCGGGTCACCAGCTTCAGTTAACCAAAATGGCGGCACTTCCGCAGTCAACAATACCGCCGCTTTGCAGGGTGCAAACTCGGGCCTGGCGGGCCTCCAGGGCCAGCGGGCTTCTCCAGGGTTTCAGCCTAGACAGCCATCGGTGGTACCTACGGGAGGGCAGCAGCTTTTTTATGCAGACGGATCTCCTTTCTCCATGACAGACGACTCTACACTCGCCACCTAGACCCTCCAGGCTGGGCTGAGCTCGTCGGGGCTGGGCCTTCAAGCCTTAGGCCTAGGGGGTGACGCATCGAATGGAGTAGGACAGGCAGGTGAGCAGGGCTTGTTTGGATCTTTGAGAAGGAAGAGGTCACGACACTGGATAAGGCCCGACTTTCACTTACCGTACGACAAAAGCTATGATGAAATGTCGTACCGGGAGTTGATGTTTGGCATGGTCAGTGTGCTTCAGGCTATGCGCAAGTCAAACAATTCCAGGTTCTCTATCGATGGGTACATTGAACATTTTAAATATATAACGTTGAAAGAGATTAGGCCCACATATACGTTGAAGGCGGTGGCGAAGTATGAGCACGACGTCACGACGAAGGTGGCAGAGGGTATGATGGGATTTATGGCCGCCGAGCATACCGCCAATGCTACCCATTTTGGGATTAAGAACAGTAGGGCCTACATTGAGGCCATGAGGCTGTTACAAGGTGGTCCCCAGTCAGGGGGATCTCAAGGTCAGCGACAAGGAGGGAACCAAGGGGGTGGCAAGGGCCCCAGGATTTGGTGCCCTGACGATGTCTGTGCCTCGTGGAACTTTACAGCATGTCACTACAGCCCTTGCCACAAAAGCCATGTGTGTTGTGTGTGTAGGGGGGGGCACAGGGCAAAAGGGGGATGTAGTCAAGGCACCCACCAACCTCAGCACCTACAGCAGCAACAGCAGTGGGGGGCTCAACAGCAGCAACAGCCTTACAACCCGTATCAACAGCAACAACAACAGTCTCAGCAACGCAGCTCTCCTTACCAGGGGGGGGGGTCAAAGATAGGTCCGTGTGTGGACCTCACTAGTGACTTTAGCCAGTTTGGGTATGAGGATTGTCAAGATTTGATATGTATGAGTAGTATTGAAGACCTGTTAGTCAATTATGCTTCTTATAAGCCTTTGTGGGTTGCCGGTGCTAGTCATGTTGTTAAAGGGGTACAGTCTCAGTTCAAACCGGCAGGGTGGAGACAGATGTTGTCAGGTGGTCCTACACATGTATTTGGCACAGACTTGGATGTAAACAGCTTATTTCTCTTGGACGGTGTTATGCACGGATTCAAGATTGTGGACCCATATGCCGATGTTCCTTGTTATGAGTCTGATAATTATGTTTCGACTACCGGTGACGCATTTAATTTCATTGATAATATTATTCACACCAAGATTTCTAGAGGGAAATTGTCAGTAGTGGACAGCAAGCCTCACTGTGTTCATGCATTGGGAGCAGTGGAGAAGAGTTCCGGGGGTTATAGACCTATTACTGATGCTAGTAAGCCGGATTTTTTCTCTATAAACAATTATATGTCAGAAACTTTTCAGAATTTTAAATTCTGTAATATGGACAGCATTTGTGAGGAACTAACGCCGCAGTGTTATATGGCAGTCACAGATGTCGCTGCCGCATACAGGACTTGTCACATTAGGCCACATAACCGACAGTATCAAGGGCTGAAATGGACGGTCGACGGCTCAGAGACTTATATTGAGGATAACTTTTTGTCCTTTGGAGCCAGAGCCTCGCCTTATATTTTCAACAGCCTGACGGATGCGGTCACTCGGTACATGAGAGGCTGTGGCTTTAAGTGCTACAATTACCTGGACGACTTTCTAGTCATGGGGGACAGTTATGACAGCTGCATAGAGGCTCAACTAGCCTTACACTCTCTACTCCGCAGCCTAGGTTTTGATATTGCCTACAAGAAGGTTTTGTCCCCTGCTAGGGTCCAGCGCTACTTAGGTATAAACATTGACTCAATTCAGATGAAGTTAATTCTTCCAGATGATAAGATGCAGAAGCTTTATGATGAAATTGCGTTTTTTGCTGGTCGCCGTCAGGCGACGCGTAAGCAGATTCAGCGGCTTTGTGGCATCATCAGTCATTGTTCTACTGTGATCAGGGGCGGGAGAACTTTCTCACACAGGGTTATTTCTCTTCTGAGCAATTTCAGCACAAACAAACGAAGGATTACACTTAGCAAGAACTTCTTTGAAGACCTGAAGTGGTGGGAGAATTGTGCCCATTGGTTTAATGGGGAGGCTAGGATGGTGGGTAGAAGGATTACTGACCACAGAACTATTTACATGGATGCCTCAGGTAGTGGTTTTGGTGTAGTTACCGGTAATGATTGGTTAGCCCGGGCCTGGAATTTTGACTTGAACGCTACTGATGACACACATGTACATTTATGTCACTCCCCTGGTGTTGAGGTCCCAGACAACATTAATGTTCAGGAATTATATCCCCTGTTAGAGGCCCTATGGCGCTGGGGTCAATTGTGGACGAATTGTAAAATAATTGTTAGATAATACTCAAGTTGTAACAGGTTTAAATACAGGTAAAAGTGCTAATGATGTAGCCATGAGTTTGTTGAGGCGTATATTCTGGATGTGTGTTCTGTTTAATTGCCATGTTGTTAGTGAACATATTCCTGGTAAATTAAATGTAGATGCAGACGCTCTGTCTAGGTTGTTAGATAATGATTTAAAGATACCGGTAAAATTTTGTTGTTCCAGATGTCGCCCAGTTACGTCAGTCCCTGGACCTTAGAGCGGCTAAGGTGTGAGCCTACTGTTGGGCGGAGTCGATGTGGCGTTCTAAAGCTTCCCAGTGGAAGAAATATATTATGTTTTGTGCTTTACTAGCAGTTTCTGTGGTTCCCACTACGGTTGATACTATGTGTAGATTTGTCGTATATTTGTCAGATTCTCTATGTTATGTGTCTATTGATAATTATGTCTCAGGGGTAATTAGCCTGAATAAGTATTTTGGGTATGATGTTGCCTTTATTCGGGAGAATTTTGTATTTCATACCACTATGAAAGGTTTAAGGCGTATGTTGGGCGACCCTTTGCCTTCTCGCGTTACTTTAACTTTGGGAAATTTGTTATGTATGTCCATGTCTGTCAATTATCTGGATGTAAATGAACGTTGTATCTGGTCATGTGTGGTGACAAGCTTTAGGTCACTTCTGCGAAAGTGCAACCTTGTCCCAGATAATTTGAGGTTGGAGGGGCATTACTTACGTAGGAAGTCTCTCAGGTCTATGTCTTGGGGCCTTCTTCTAAAGGTCTCTAGTTCTAAGACCATCCAATATGGCCAGAGGTTACATTTAATTCCTCTTACCTACGCCTTGGGTTCTCCACTATGTGCAGCCACTTTGCTCAAACAACATTTTCATGACGTGCCAGCGCTCACTCCCGACTCACCGGTATTTATGTTGAAGAAGGGGTCGGACTCGCTCCCCTTGACGTACCCGGTACTTATGACCTATTTGAAGAGGTTACTCAGGACTATTGACTTGGACATTCCTGGAGCGGGTGTGCATTCCCTCAGGAGGGCCGGTGCTGCCTACCTTCACCAGTGTGGGGTGCCTCTGGAGGACATTAGGCAGACGGGGGACTGGGCATCCCTCACAGCTCTTATTTACCTTGCCAAGCCCCTATCTTCCAGGATTAACCTGGACAAGCTTGTGACAGACAGTATGTGCAAGTCTTAGGTTATGGTTGTATAGTGTTGTGATTCTGGGTTCCTGCCGTCATTTATTACATGGCCCAAGTCCCAACTACTTGTGTTCTCCATTTAATTACTGCCAGATATCACCGACACTATCCAATGGAGTAGTACAACCCCGGGTTGTAGTATGTATTGGGTTGGCGGGAAGACCGGGTAACAGACCCACTAGCGCCACCTGCAGGGGGTTGGTGGTTGGTTGCTAACCAAGCCTCGCCTTGACTACTGTGTTTATTATGCTTTGCTCTTCGCCGGAGAGGTTGACATTTGTACTCGCTTACGCTTGCTGCTCTCTTCTGTTTTTTTTTCCTTTTAATAAATAGGCCGTCATTTATTACATGGCCCAAGTCCCAACTACTTGTGTTCATCATTTAATTACTGCCAGATATCACCGACACTATCCAATGTGATAATTTGCTATGTTTGATATATGTTTTCATGAGATGGCAATCTTATGTCAGAAAAATTGTAAATAGTCAATTAAGAAATTGCCTCTTTTTACTTTTACTAGTTAAACATCCCTATCTAGATTCTTGAATATGTGACTTCGGCCCCATTCACTTAACATGGGTAACATTACTGTATCACTAATAGATCTTTTATTCCCGTCCAAAACAGAATGTGGCTGGTCCAACTTTGTCAGAAATAAATTTCACTTCAGAAGCAGTAAGTGGCTATTCAGATAGTTTGGTGAATATGTTTAGTGCTAAAGTACTACTAAATAAAGTTTGAGCTCCCTCCCCCGCTAACAAACAGAACCATGTTATTTTATGTCAAAATAACGTTTTATAACTTTTTATAATGTTATGCCATAGTAAGAAGCCTTAGTGAAACGTTATATAACGTTATAAAATTTTGTATAACATCTTTTTAAAGGGCAAAAGGCCCTTGAAGGGCCCTGGTGGTGAGCCTGCGAACTACCAGGTTGAGGCATTACATTGTTTTCACTTACAGGAAGTCAGTATGGAATCCACCATTTTGTTTTAAGGTGTCATAAGACAAATTTATAACAAAATTTATGACAAAAAAAATAATATTAATCAACCTTTGACAGGAATTCAATGGTTCCGGTGGTTTGCTGCTCAGACAGCTGGTTGCCTAGCAACAGCTATTCTAATTGTTTATCTGCCTAGCAACACACATTTCCATGCTCCTGAGGTTGATTATAATCATATCTACCCTCCTAACCTGGACCCAAGGAAGTCATAGGAACTACCATATTTGAAGTTATATTATCCCTCCGCCCTGTTTATTTGGTGTCTTGAATGGGTCCCCTTCAAATATACCAACCATGCAGACATCATGTTCCTTCAAATGCCTGAGGCATATTTTTCAGCGGCAACAACCGCAATTCTTGTTTTACTGGGCTATCACATTGAGAAACCTCACTACTTCTCTTTGAAGGGACAGCTAGTAGGTGTAACAGGCAAGGTGGGAAGTGGGAAGGTGAGTGTCCTATCAGAGAATCATCTAATTCAAATATTCAAAAATGCATTTGATTAAACTATTCCAAAATATTTCTATTTGTACATTTAAAAAATCGATGACAGATGTCTTCATATGGCGGTTCGTGATTAAAATTTCTTAGACAGGGTTAATGATTAATTCAAAAAGAAATTGTACTTAACATAGAATTGGGATCAATTATTACACCATTGACTATGGATAATATATATATACAGTGGGAGCACATTCCATACAATGTATCAGTCCTCAGAGACATTTTAACATTGTCGATGTATCCCAAGTATTGTGTCTTTTGTAGTCCAACGATGAAAGAGTGTATATTGGGCTAAAATCCAATATGGAGGATTCCTAGCCCATAGGTGATGATTAGGAGGTGGCCAGAAGAGAGTGGGGCAACCCGGTGACCCAATACCCCAGCCAATCAGTATGACATATTTGTTGGACCCGTTAAGACTTCAAATGTGGCCTGCCCTCAGTACTTAAGGTCTATGTAAGGTCTACCGACCATTTATCCATATATGACATATAAACCATGTGATAAAATTATAAATTAATTCAAAATTACTTCACAGACTTCATTAATTATGGCAATTCTTGGTGAACTGGCCTTAACAAAAGGGAATCGGCAAGTCCAGGGAACCATTGCATATGTTCCCCAGGAGGCATGGGTCATGTCGGATACAGTGAGAAGTAACATCATCATGGATTCATACTTTAACAAGGTGCTCTATGATAGTGTATTGGAAGCCTGTACTCTTGATGTGGTAAGTAAGGCTAACATGGACTAATATACTTCTACAATAGGATTTGCAATTGCATCAATGAATATGTTGTGTATTCACAATGTTGATATCTAGTCATACTATTCAATGACTTTTCCATCATCCCACCTTTATTTTCGAAACTCTAGGACATCAAAGGTTTTCCCTTGGGTGACATGACCTTAGTTGGGGAACGAGGACTTTCACTAAGTGGAGGGCAGAAGGCAAGGCTGAATTTAGCAAGGTAAGTTTCCAGCATAGGATTCAACAAATCTGCTTCAAAAAACATACATAATACAATAAAATGGTTTACAAGTAATTAAAGCCGCATTTTCACTGAGCATGTGCCATTCATATTTTCTAGTACTGTTCTAGTGCTGTTCTAGTTCTAGTCTAGTGGTGATATTGCCCCTTAAAGTAATTTTGAATTGTATGCTTTTTCATGTGGGGAAATGTTTAGGGCAGTATATCAGGATGCAGATATCTACCTGTTCGATGACCCTCTGGCAGCTGTTGATGGAAAGGTTGGCAACCATATCTTTCAGAGGTAGGTCATGGAGTACCTGCTATTATAATCATCCTACCTGTTGTTATGCCAAATATACATGTGAAGTCCAGATTATGTAAATACATGTACATATATATATTTTAAACTAACAACATAAGGATATGTCATACATACAGAGCACAAATTTGGCTTGGAACTAGGACTATTTGAACTGAAATCTATTAACAACAACAATGACAACTGTACATCAAGCTCTATAATTATCTCATATAAAAAATAATTAATTAGTGCTGACAACCTGCTACAAGAAGGTGGAAGTGCATGCCTATGTCACCCATACTTCAAACCTATGTTATCTGCTGAGGACCTCTTGCGGCTTAGGATTCTATCCTATGACTATATGTGACCAGGCCAGTGAAAAGGGGTATCTAGGGGGGAATTCCTAATTAAAGTTCATGTCAAGATCTTTAAAATGAAATACCATTATACTAAGATATTACTGGTAGTTTTGCGGGAATCACATCTCAAACATGAGTGGTTATGTGTAACTGAAAATTATAAAATATGCCTTAAATGCCCTGAATCCCATAATAAATACTAAATTAGATGAAAAAGTCAGATTTATCCAAAATAACCTAAAAAAATCTGACTTTTTAGTGTAGATTTGGTTCTAGGAGGAATTTTCAAGATCTGTTTTCAGTGTTGAGTAGCTGATGTGATTCCCAAGAAATTGGGATCAAAATGCTTCATATGGGACAATGGAATGGTTTCCATGGCAACCAGAAAGTGACATATGCCCTCATTTCTCATAGAAAACGTTCCATTTACATTCCAAATATAGAATGTTAGGACCAAAAATGGAACAATTCTCAGGAGACTACTGTATTCCCCATAAAAAAATCCCCTAAGGCATTTTTGGGTCTAGTTTCCACTCTTTTGCCATTATAATGCCCCCTGGTGGCCAAACTCAGACCTAAAAATCCCCCCCGAAGGCTGGTTTTCTGAGGACGGGTCACATATATATATTTCTAGTCACAAAAACACTTCTTTACTCTGATATTAAAACAACACAATCATCAGAAAATGGCTTGTTTTTTTCTATGATTGATTAACATTTCATGTGTGTTGTCACAAGTATTATAAACTGTTGTAGATGCCTCCGTGGACTATTGAAGTCAAAACTCTGCATCCTCGTGACTCACAACCTGCACTATCTCCCTCTGGTGGACAAAGTGGCAGTAATGGAAAAAGTTTGTAAAAGGTTCTTTATATGATAGTTTCTTTAAGGCTTTTGTTCCAGGAACTTGAAATAGTAAACTAAGATTATTTCATATGATAGAGATAAACATCAATGCGTTGAACATGTTATTGAGTTATAATCACCCATCCTGACATGCTTGTCTTCAGGTTAGGAGAAACTCATTCCTATCTGATTTAAACAGATACAATAAATTCTCGTTATAAGGAGGGCCTAGTGACCAGCCAAATTTGCTCTTTGTAAGTAAAGTTCCTCGTAACCAATAATGAATATATAAAAAAACAAAAACAATTGAGACAAACTAAATAAATTCATCAAAACAGGAAATTCCTTGTTTCAGTCCTCCATGTAATGAGATTCAACTGTATTTGTAAATGTTATTCATATCAGGTATTTTCCCTTTCTTGTTTAAGGGTCATATAATGCTCATGGGAACATACAATGAGATAAGTGGTCAGCTCACACAGTATGTTAGCATGAGCAATGACAAAGCTTCTGTAGATGAAGCAGATAACGGCTCTGTTCCTCATGATGTCTTATCAGTGTACATCAATCAAGGAGGGGAGAAAATCGAGAAGACATCTGACATCGGCAGTCAGACACAATATGGAAGCATAGTATGTAGTGTTAGCATTTTCCCTCTCACTATCCCATTTAAGTGGAATCCTCTCCAAACTACTTTAATTAGTCAGCTGTACAATGTCCAGGCTTGTCCATAATGACAATAATTCTACATCGTACAATTATTCATCCTGTGCAAGGAAATATTCATTCTTTCCAATCATTTCATTTGCCATCCTATGATTGTTAGGCAATAGATCTTTGAGATAAAAATGTGTTAATTATCTTTTATGGAATTAAAATTGATTGCACAAACATTGTGTCAGCTGATTTGGAATGGTTCAATGTTTTAGCACGAGGAGTTGGAGTACCCTTCACAACCGCTACTACAAAAGTGATTTTGAATGGTGCAGCAATTTTCATCACTTGCCTTGATTTGAATATAGTGAAATGTAACAACTGAATGAATATGAGAGAGATTGTGCCAGCTTGTATGATCCTGTTGCTTAAGTATGAATTGATATGTGTTACTGATGTTCAAATAACAATAACAATATTAAAAATATCAATATCAATAGCATACAAACTACAAGCAAGGAAAATCAAGACTTGACACCAAGGAGACCAGAGGAGTATCATACAAGGTCTATCGAAACTATTTCAAGGCTGGCCGAGGACACATATTTTTCTTGTTGTTTCTACTTTTCACAGGGATAGGGCAGGTATATTGAATATTCATATGCTACCTTTGTTTAAGAGCAGCAGCATCAATAAATTGAATCTAATAATATATAGTGTTCAAAAATGACATTGGTCAAAGTGACAATCAACTCATTGTTTGTGGATTTGGGGATACAGTTAAATTGGTACTAGGATGATATATCTTTTGCTTTCCAAAAGACCAAAAATCAAGAAACCAATAGTTCAACAATCTTTCTATTCAGAGTATACCATAGTTGTTATCACCCTTGATATTAGCCTGGGTGGCAGTACCATGAAGTAATTGACTATTTGCTTTATAGATGTGCGGAGTATCCTCAGGCTGGATATTCTCCCAATGGTGAGGAAAACTCAAGTACTTTAGACCACTCAAAAAAATAAACTGCTTTCTCATCACCACGTGCATCATAAAAATCATGATTTGATGAAAAGTTCCTGAAAAAACATTTACGAAAAGTTTGAATTTCCCTATACATGTTAGACTTTAGTAAGAAAAAAAGGAAAGATGAATGTAAAAAAAAGCCCTCGTCATATTTTCACTGCCGGATGATGAGAAACAACTTTCTTTTTGAGTGTCCTTTTCTATCATGACCTTTAATTTCAAGCCATAATTTAAGTGTGACTGCTTTATGTGTCCTGAGAATTATGTAACCTCTAGAAATACAACTTTTTATTGTTCATGAAATATGGCTCAGCCATTGGTTTAACCAAAGAACACTGTATTTCACATCCCCATGAACTAAGCCGGTATTTTATGACCCTATGATGTCATCAACATACTAATTACTTTAGAGGTTTCTGCTTAACCAATAGGAACAATACAATGTTTCTTCTTTTAGGTACACAGCAACAGACACAGCTGAACTTTCCTCAGGCTGGATATTCTCTCAATGGTGAGAAAAACTCAAGTACTTCGTTTATCATGTCGGACCTTTGATATGAAGCCATAATAAGTGTGACTGCTTTATGTGACCTGAAAATTATTTAAGCTCTAGAAAGCTCTTTTATTTTTTATGAAATACATCTAAGCCATTAGTTTAACCAAAGAACACAGTATTTCACTTCCTGTGAAATTACCCATTCCTGTACTTCATGACCCTATGACATCATCAAAATGACAGATTGTTTACATTTGAAGGGTATAGAAAGAACCTATTTCAGCTACTTTAGGCCCTATCCCCCTAAAAAATATAATATGGATCAAAAAAGGTTTAAAAAAAAAATAGGAACACTAGACTCTGTTGAGTGGGCTATTTCACTTGTTGATGAACTTGCGAAATAACCCACTCAACATAATAATTACTTTAGAGGTTTCTGCTGATCCAGTAGGAACAATACTTTATTTCTTCTTTCAGGTACACAGCAACAGACACAGCTGGACTTAACATCACAATCAACATTAGTCCGCTAGCTGGCTATGACAGTGTTTGGTTCATAGCTGTCCTGACAGGTCTTGTTATTGCAATGACTTTTTCCTCTCTATTTGCGGCTGCTATGGTATCTCTGTTCTTAAACACAGCTGGGCGCCGACTCTACAACCAAATGTTTGATGTTGTTCTCAGAGCACCAATGTACTTCTATGAGACAAATCCTGTCGGTAAGTTTTACACCTCCTTTACAACAGAAGTAACTGTATACTCCTTCAATGGATAGCTTTTTAAATATGTTCTGGCACTTATTCTAAAGAACATAAATATCTTTTGCAGGGCAAGTATTGAATAGATTCTCACGCGATACCGGTTTCATGGATATAGCTTTCACCATTCCATTCTATATGGGATTTCAGGTAATGGCAAAATATACTATTTCCTCTAATTAATTCACCATTCTAAAAATATTTCAAAGATATCAAATACAATACATTGGTAAGATCATTTGATAACAGGAAACCAAAGTTCAGCTTGGTGCTAGCTATGTAAAGGTTTATTCATGTCTTTTTTTCATGTACGAACTAAAATATTATCAGTTGGATGCCTGTGCCTAGTGTTTACTCACACATGCGTGGGCCGTCTTTTTTGCCTACCACTATTGTTGTCCCTCCATATTTTGATAGCTGAGGGAGTAACTTGATACTATATGTCTCTTGAAATAACATAAATAACATTTTAAGCTACATTTTGGTGGGTGCCACTTTGAAATCCGATGCTGCTGACCAGAGTTATTACTTTGTAATGTAAACTATTTTAGATTCCTATAGACTGTTTAAAATATATACCCCACGCCTATTATCTACGACTTACAGTTTCGAAAGGAGAAACTTGCTTTTCTAATGATACATAGATGGTCAATATAAGTTGTTGTTAAGACCCGCTGATTTTAAGACTGCAAATATTAATGTGTATTAGGGGTCTGCTGGGTGTGTGAGACCGCCCCTAGCACCTTTGCAGCCCCATGTACCTGAGGGGGTGTCCGGGGTAGCACTAGCAAAAGCCGTGTCCCTCGGGGAGGCCCGTAAATTTTTTTTTTTTTTATAGATTTTTATTAGGGTATTTTACAGCATAGTATACTAAATAGTATACAGCCGAGTTCCGGATTACAGCTATACGCCGATCCTCCATCCGGTCCTTCTCTAATGCCTGACTAACTAAATACTTCATTTTGTGTAATGACGATGCACAACATATTATATCAACATCTATATCAATATCAATATTACAGATTTACTTATTACAGTAGGGGTATGGGGCAGGGGGGGGGCTGGGTGGGTGTGTGGTGTCATCTCGTATCTTAATTCTAGTTCAACTTAGGTACTAAACTTCTGGGGTTTGTTCGTTGCCGTGTGGCTACCTGTTATATTTCAAGCAGTTTGACAATGAGAAAGGGTATTACATGAGTGAGAGCTGTCCGCACTGGAACCAACATTTTTTATGCTAATTGTTTATAATCACTATTTTGAGAAAAGGAGATAAATGAGATAATAAAGAATAATAATAGGTAATAATAATAAATATATATATTTGTAGGTGGAAAAAAACTTTTCCCACCTAATATTGTATGCAAGGGTTTATCATATAGCACTGAGGGTGATTTCTCTTAATTTTAAGCTTAAAGAGTTTTAATGAGGGTATCTTAGTTATTTCAGGTTTGAGTTTGTTCCAATCGCGCACAGCCCTCTCGAAGAAACAGTTATGAATCACAGGATTCCTTGAGAATTTCTGAATGTATCTCAGTCCTGTATTATAACGTGTGTTTGCATACCTTTGATCAACCATATTTGGCTTATATTGCAGATTAAAAGCAAAAAATAATAGATGAATATTTCTCCTATCTCTTAGAGATTTGCAGCAGCTCACCTCATGGAGTTGATCTGTATTATACAAAGGGTTTGGGCCAAGCCTTACTTTATAGACAATCCGCAGTGCTCTATTTTGTAATGCTTGAAACCTACGGGAGAAAGCTACAGTGTGCTTATCCCAGATTATATCCATATAATCCATCAAAGGCAGGATCATTGTTTTATATATGACTAATGCATCAGGAATATCCAAATATGTGCGGATATTTCCAAACTGATGTAATTTGCCTAATACATTATTATATACTCTATCTTCATGGCTGGTAAAATCAAGCTTTTCATTAAGCATTATACCTAGATAATTAAATACAGGCACTCTCTCAAGCTCTATACCTCCAATTTTGGGGCATAGGTCAGGTATATGTTCATTAAAACCAATGGCCATCCATTTAGTTTTATCCTTATTTATGGTGAGAAGGTTCTTTGCACACCAGTCTTCTATATTCTCTGCGCTAGCCACAAGCGTTTGCAGGTCGGTGGACGATATTACAGCATCATCAGCATATAAAAAGGTTTGGCAATTTTGGGCACAATTAGGAAGAGAATTTATATATAAAGTGAATAGTATTGGGCCTAATATTGATCCTTGGGGTACTCCATATTTAACTAATTTTAATTGTGATAATTTATTATTTGCAAAGACTTTTTGATTTCTATTAAAAAGATAGCTTTTAAACCACATACATGTTTTTCTACTAAGGCCTAAATTTTTTAATTTATTTAATAATAGGGGGTGGGATACCGTGTCGAAAGCTTTAGAGTAGTCCAAGAACATAGAATATGTGTTATTACCTTGTTGTATATTATCATAGATATACCTAAGATATGCCGTAGTGGCAGTAGTTGTGGAGTGTTTCGGGCGAAAACCGTGCTGATTATTACATAATATATCATTTGCTGCCATAAAGCCACGCAGCCTTTTTGCCATGAGCTTTTCAAAAATTTTCCCAGGGAGGGGCAAAAGGCTAATTGGCCTAAGATCTGTTACTAATTTAGAATTTCCCTTTTTAGGGATGGGCGACACTGTGGCTACTTTCCATGACTGTGGGAAGGAGCTTTGCTGTAAACTGGCATTATAAATTATACATAATTTTTCTGGGAAAATTTTGAAAATATCACATAGCAACCAAGTTTTGATATGTTTTATATTTGATGACTTAGACCTATCAATCAACTTTAAAATATCTAATATATCTGCTTCAGTGAAAGGCATATCCACTAGATCAGTGTCGCTGTCCATATCATCTTCCATAGGTGGTATAATTATAGCTGGATGTTTTTCGGCCAGTCTCTCACCTACATTTGAGAAAAAATCATTTATGTGATCAGCGACCTTGTCTTCATCTACCTCAACTTTAGTAGTGGCATCCTTAATTCTAATACATGATTTTCTCTTATTTTTTGGAAATAATTTTTTGACGCCTTTCCAAAAGTCTTCTGGCTTTTTATTCTTTTTATCCATTAATTTTTTAATTATGCCTTTTTTATTTCTCCATATCTCAGCCTCAACTGCATTGCGCTTAAGATGCGCCCTGAGCCAATCTGCTGTCTTATGGCTATTTCTCGCTTTACTAAACAATTTGTCGCGAGCCACCATTTTTTCCTGTACCACAGGGGTAAGCCATTCTTGTACCTCTAAGGGGACTGTAATGTTCTTAAACGGAGCTGTGGGATTTATTGCACTAGTGATATGTGTGTGTAATATTTTCCAGAGTTTATCGGGTGTTTCATTTACTGTAAAGGATGTCCAATCAGAATTTTGCAGTCTTCTTTCAACGTCAACCATGTCTAAATTTTTATAAATTCTAGCCCTAATTGATTTTTTAATAATTTTGGTTCTCTCTTGTTTTAATATCAAATAGATTGGGTAATGATCACTATAATTAATGTTAATTGCGTTAGCTTCTTGAATGATGTCACTATTTGTATAAAAGTGGTCTAAATTTGTTTTAGTCTTGGCATTTACTCTTGTATTACAGTTTATTACTTGCTTAAGGCCTCTATCATTGCAGAAATCATCAATTTTAAAGGTTTTCCTATTTGCTACCGTATAATTTACATTAAAGTCCCCTGCTATAATATAACAACATCTGCCCTCATTATTATCTATAATATTTGCAATAGCATCATACAAATGTTTAGGGTGTACTTGAGGGTCCCTATACGCTGCAATTAACTTATATACCTTTTCATGTATAGTGAAGTCAATGGTCATAATTTCATACAGTGCCGTGACACACGTCAACTCTGCATCCATATTAAAATCTATGCCTTCCTTCATATACACAATAATCCCTCCACCTCTCTTATCTACAAAGGGCCTGCGATCAATTCTGACATGATTATAGCCCACTACATCTAATGTGGCATCAGAGTCTGTTGGTTCATACCACGATTCTATTACTATACCTATATCAAACTTATATAGCATACGAGTATAGTCTACCATTTTCTTGTCTGTGAGACTTCTAACATTATGACACATGACTTTAAGACCCTTCTTGTCATCAAGATAGCTTAGGTCAACGGGCATGTTTAGTTTCACATAGTACAAATAACCTTTGACACCGACACATAGGGGAATGGGGGAAAGGGGAGGGGGGTGGGGGGGGTATAAAGTTTCGATCCGGTGAATGGCTTCATGCAGAGATTGGGGGTGGGTCGCTGCGCCATTCATCAGATTAAAAATGAGTATGTCTATATCCACATAGGGATAAATGAGAAAAATAATTTCTTTTACGACTAGTCTTTATATATACATACTATTCTAATCTGATTTTGATTCTAATAGCTCTCATAGTGTCGCACACACAAACACCAAGCTCTATTATTTATTATAACACTTACCATATATATTTAATTCTAGCTGAGTCGCACACGCAATACTCAGAAACATACATCATTTCAATTAGTACAGTGAGGGCAGAGTGGCATTTTTTACCATAGACTCATGTATTTCCACTGCTACCTGTTCAAGCGCCTTTTCATCATAGTGGCACCCATCCTCCAGTATGTGATACACATGTGAATAACGACCCTTGCCTTTTGAGGGGTGACAATGAGATGCTATCCAAGGGGTAAGCAGACCAGTTGTTATGGCGAATTCAATTATATATCTGTTGACCCTTACCATTAGGTCATTCAGTGTACGTTGCTGGGGGTGAGGGATGTTGGAGATTATGCCATTGTACCTATTTAGGTCTATGCCCACAACAGGACTGAAGATGATTTTACATTGACTAGTAAAGGGATGGTTTCTAATCATATAGAAGGCAGTATCCATGGTACATTTATAGTTTTCAAATATCTGTATAGGGTCATTCCACCTTAAAGAGGTAGCCTTAGTCTCCCTGCACCTGTAAGTGATATCACAGATGCCCCCGAATAGGAATATAATATCTGGCCTTATTTGACGCGAGAGTAGAGTCGCCTTCCTTGCCAGACTGTGTAGCCCCTGCGACTTGTACGGGACAACAAGATACTGCACACCTTCAACATTAGCGTGGGGTAGGCATGCGTCCAGGTGTTCGCCCCTTGAATCGGACACTATCAAGACCCTCATGCTGTAAAAAAGTTATTTGTCATTTTAAAATATATAAATTAAAGGCTTATCACATAATAATATATACAATGATTAAAATGTATTATATACAGTTTAAACAACACATACAGCTCAGGTAGCCAGTGTACAAGGAGTGTTCTTACATGGCTGTATAGGCTACACTGCTTTTACCACCGGGGTTTGCAGTTGTCGCCTTGCTGAGGACTGACGTTGCTCTTGTGGTGGTAGGGGAAGCGCTGCTGTCTGGAATGGTGAGGTTAGTAATCCTCCTACACGTTGAAAGAGTGATTTCTGTTCGCTGGGCGTCTGCGTATGGACTCTGGCCAGTGGTGTGTTGTCGGCAGGGGTGGACGGCAAAGTGAGACTTGGTTCTACTGCCCGTGCCTGCTGACCCTCATCTACGATTGGAGTTGCGTCTTGTACTAACAGAGTGAGCGCCGTCGCAGCTTCTACCTGGGGCTGTGCTTGGAGTTGTACCTGCACTGCTGGCTGTGTAGTGGCGGGCGGCGGGGGAGGGGGTGGTGGTCTCTGCTCTGGTTGAGTGGCTGGGGGTGGAGGTGGGTCTGCTCTGGCGTGTTGGTGAGGAGTGCCTGCTGTAGCCAGGGGGGTGGGGGTATGAGGCCTGCGTTGTCGTCTAATTTCTGCTCTCACCTTTTCTAAAATATGCCCCCCCAGATTTCGGCCAGGAAAAGAGCCATTTTGAAGGGAGCGGGCTGAAATAGAGGTTCCTGTACCCCATTTTCGAGATATGGATGTCTCATACAAATTTTTTTCCCCAGAGTCTACCAAGAGATCGCCCAGATATGAGTTCTGCTCATATTTCAACACGTTGTATCTTTCTAGTTGAGCCTCCTCCACCGCGTCCCATGCTGGGCAAATTATCTCCTTAGCGAGGTTCATCACTTTATATGGACACTCGGTAATGAGAATTTTCTGCAGTTTGGCTCGGGGGACCTTTGCGAACATAGCTTTTTCATAAGAAATGGCGTGTTCTACAGAGTTAAAAGTTCTGCCTTTGTCAACGATACTACACTCATACAGGTTGGAGAAGGGGGCTAGAGGTGAGTTATAGGCTACAAACTTTTCTGTGACCCTTGTTTTAGCATGTTCCAGACTCAGCTCATAGGGCAAGTCCGACAGGTTGGCGTGTGAGTAATAAGCACCCTGGTATACAATGCCTCTACCCCTAGGGGACACTTCCATGTTGGCGCGTGTAGCCAGCCGTGTGATTGCTCTCACGTCCGCCTTTTGCTGTTTGACCTCTATGCAGTCGTCTTGGTTTAGGTACATAACTTTTAGATCTTCGTGATCTTTTAGTTTTACCTTGGCTTTCAGAATCGAGTCACGGGCGGTGGCAGTTGTGAACAATATGAGAAGGGGACGGTTTGGCTGAGCCCTGGAGCCAATCCTGATGACCTTGTCTAGATCCTCTCTAAGTAAAGGAGGTGCAATCCTTTTCAAAATGTCAAAGGCTACATCCATAGGTACTTCTCCCTCAGTATAATCAATCCCCTCGAGTATCAACTGCTTTGTACGGGTTTGCTGATCAACGTTTATCAATTTGTCCCGTAGTTCCTCGTATCTCAAATCTGCCCTGCGTTGATCTCTCTCTAATACGGAATTTTTACAATCAACCTTTATGATATCATCTTGTAATTTCCCTACTATTGTCTTAAGGCTATCAACCTCAGTTTGCGTGTACTTGAGAGATTCCCTGAGAGCTATGACCTCAGCGTTGGGTTTAGTAGGCTTTTTTACTTCTTTTAGTAAATAAACTAAAATGGTGCCAATCTTGACTAGGTCACTATCATTCTTCGTTCTAGATGTTTTTCTGCTGAGAAAAAGATCGTCGACTGCCTGTTCCACCCTCTCAGGTAGGGACGCCGGCGGTTGTGACTCAGCCATATTGGGTAAGGGCTTGGGCGATGATGGGTGTAATGGTACAGTGAGGCACAGGGGAGTCCGGTTCAATGTCTTAAAAACACATTAAAACCAAAGATGGCAAAAATTACCTACTTAAAATGCTCAAGAAAGTATCTTGCCACATGTGTCCTCCTTTGTGAGATAATATATAGACGTATTACTCCAGGATACCTTCGCTGTAGGGAAGTTTTGGCGCAGCGGCCAGGGGGACGTCCTCACTCGTTGATCGCCATTACACCACAGTGGTATGGATGCATAAATCGACTCTGAAGGGCTGAATTTTAGACTTAGAGTCCAGGGACTTGTTATGAAATTACAAAATACATACATGTATTTGCCTACCAAGCAATATGTTGACTAGTTGCCTAGAAAGGAAATTACAACAATGTTTCTGACAAGCATTTTGTCCGTAAATTACGGATTTTGAGTTCCTGGAGGCTCTTAAAAATGGGGGTAGGGATTCACTAAATGTGTTGTGAAGGGCTGAATATTGAAGTCATTGTCTAGGGACTTGCTATGCAATTGCAAAATATATACAGCTATGCGTATGCTAAATGTCAGCAAGTTGCCTAGAAAGAAAATTACAACACTGTTCGTGACACTGCCAACACACCCTTGGAGTATAAAAGATGTGAACGCTCTACCTCGCCTAGCCAAGCTCACACCTAGGCGCTTCATGTAATGGCGTGATGTCTACCAGCCAATCTTCCAATAGAACCCCCTTTTTTAGATGAATAATCTCGAATTCTGTTGGTTTTTGACATGCCAGAAACATGGCGCATAGTTACATATAAAAAATATCATGTTATGATATATTTTTAATTTATCTGTGGTAATGCTACTAACACTATATAATTACATATTTTTTTCTCTTCAAGGTGTCCATCATTTGCCTAGTACTTACAACATTTGCATGTGTCATCTTCCCATGGATGACGCTAGTCACCCTGTTCTTTTTGGTCATGGCCATCATATTTATGCATTTTGCTCAGAAAGGCATACAAGAATCTAAGAAAATCGAAGGCAGTTGTAAGTCAATCAGTCACATAACTATGCCTGTATACAGTTGTATTCTATGTACAACCATATTACTTATCCTAAATGATATTATAATTATCAAATCAGCAGGTTTAAGATTTCCCTACCTTAGCAGTTAAGATATCTTTAGGATATTCATTCTAGATCAGTTGCTGTCAATTTAGATTTAGTGGTCAATATTCATGTTTATAATAGTGAGCCAGCTTTAGTTCAGGAAAGTCTAAATTGATTGTAATGTATAATTGCAAGACTGGCATGTATTTTGGACTATCAATATTTCTCTTTTGATATTAAAGATATTTGAACAATATTCTTATTCTCAGTCAGGAGTCCAACATATTCACATCTCTCAGCCACTCTTCAAGGACTGACTGTGATCCGTGCCTTCAGGAAGCAAAAAGGTTTTCTGGAGGAAGCTTACAAACACATGGACAGACATACAGCAGCCTGGCACACCTATCTGTGTGCCCAACGCTTTATTGGAATACGCATTGATTTTGCTGCCACCATATTGATTGTTTCCTACATACTTGTTGCAGTCATCACTTCAACACCAGGTGATTTTTGAAATCATTATTTATTGAAAACCAATTTTCACCCTATCACAAAACTGTTTTGTTTTAGAAGACTATCATAATTTTTCCTTCATGTATCACTGCCTCAAATCAAAGAATATAGTTACTGTATTCAACGTAATAGGCGCCCTCCCCCTAATAAGCCCCCCCCCTCTTTTTTTGAAATTTTTAGACTAAAACAAAGGCTCAAATTTTACGAATTTGGAGACAATTACACTCTTAAGTACTGAAAGTCATACAAAATAATTTTATAAGCACCTAGGGCGCTTATTACGTCGAATAAGGTATTCGAAAAATTGAATAGACATTGAATATGTAGTGGGAGTGCACTGCAATTCTTTCAATTTGACCCAAAAGATTTTTCCAACCGCTCTTCCATTCACTTCTCATTTTAACAGCCAGATGAAGAACTACTCATCAATATTACTCTTGTCATTTTACTCTTGACTGGTGTGGTTTGTTCAATTACTAGTATTCAGACAATTGTCATTTGAAGAATATCAATTTTGAAGAATATCATTTTTTGTTTAATAATTTCACATGCATATTTTTACAGGAGCAGAAACAAATGGTGCTGCAGACTCAGGCCTTGCATTTATCTATCTTCTGTTTCTGCTGGCAAGCTTTCAATTTTCACTTCTGCAACTGGTTGAGATCATGTCAGTTGTACGTATCACAAACAGTTATCCTTATCTTAACAAACTCCATTTGAAAGAAGCAGAATTTCTGAGGCAATTTCGTCTGATTGTATATTCTTACCAACTCTTTTACCTGAGGAGACTGATTTTGCATTTAGATGACATCTGTTGAGAGAATTCAGGAGTTTGGTACTTTGGAGCAGGAGGCACCTGAGCACACAGATGTGACACCACCTGAAGGATGGCCAAATAAAGGTCACATAGAGTTCAGGGATATGACCTTGACCTACAGAGGTCAGAACGAAGCTGCCCTCGGACCAATCACATTGGATATTCACCCAGCCGAAAAGGTCAGCCAAATATCTGTTAGTTATATCTAGGTCACAATAAGGCAATTCTAACCTAATAGTTTTACAAAATATACAAATATGAATAGATGGGGTTCTTTACGCTAGTGGTCAGTGTTTGGCACTCTCTCTCATTCCTCTTTCACCTTCCCTTGCCTTGTGAACTTTTTATAAAATGATCTCTAATAAATGTTATACTACCTAATAAAGCAGATATAGGTGTATATTGCAAATATTGAGGATTCCAAGAAGGTCATAAAATAGTAGTCAGTTGATTCTGAATCTGATACAGACAAAGCGTCAGTTGATGCTGAGATGATTACCATGTGACTTCCACCACCTTAGACACCATTTATGCTGTTAGATTTCAATCTTTGTTAATCACAAATCTAATTATGTTGATCTATACTTCAAAATTATCATAAAGTAGGAAATCACAGACACTGTTCCCATTATACAAATTATAATCAAACTATAATGATCTGAAAATCCCCATGAAAAGCGGGACAAAGAAACAAAGTTCAATTGATCTGTACTTCCAAAAAAAGGTAGGCGTGGTGGGTCGTACAGGAGCTGGGAAGTCTTCTCTATTTGTCAGTCTGCTGAGGATGGTTGAACCTACAGGCAGCATCCGGATTGACGGGGTAGAAGTGACACAGATTGGACTGACTGACCTCAGGACAAACATCTCTGTTATACCTCAGGTATGAAGGTCTTGATCAGGTTATGAACAGTGTTATAGATTCTCCACCTTATTTGATTACTTAAACTGAGTCCAAGCTGAAAAGAATTCTGACTGAGAGACACTGGAAAATCAAATATAGTTGATAGAAGGGATCTAAATCACTGCCAGAGTTATATATTTTAGCTGTCAACCATGGACGCAGGTTGAAAAAAGATTGTCAGTCTCATTTTTCTCACTTGCCACCTGGTAATTGGACTGTTGGCAAAATAGTTCTCAATAAGATTAAAACTAAACTAAAAATAATGAAAACCTCTTCTCTTTGCAGGACCCGGTGTTGTTTACTGGATCTCTGCGGATGAATATGGACCCTTTTGAGGAGTTTAAGGATGATCATCTCTGGAAAGCTCTCCACCAGGTAGTGTTCTGGTTTGCACACAATCATAAATTTTTTCAGTTGTAAATGAAACTTGGTTACTTACATTATGCTTGCAGTGCACTACTCTGTTATCAATGTAGATGCTTCTGCACCTGTTACACCTGAATAGTTAGGAATTGTAGTAGCTGTTTACTGTTTACATAATATAGGTCCAGCTTCACACCAAGGTGTCTGGTCTGTCTGGTGGGCTGTCTGCTGAGATGGGGGAGGCAGGAGATAACTTCAGTGTGGGAGAGAAACAACTACTTTGCATGGCACGAGCATTGATGAGGAAGAACAAGATCATCATAGTGGATGAGGCAACTGCCAATGTGGACTACAGGTAAATCAAGATGTTTATGGAATTCATCATTTCATGATGTGGAGCTCTTCTATACTGTTCATCATTTCTGCATATGCCTTTATAATATTTTGGCCATTATGTGATGTTAACTTACTCTTGATCTTGTTGAATCAATTTCATTTCAGAACTGACCAAACTATTCAGGAGATACTGAGTACAGAGTTTGCAGACTCAACAGTTCTAACAATTGCACATCGGTTGAACACAATTATCACATATGACAAGATAATGGTGCAGTGTATAAATATATTCTTTTGTTGACTTTATACTTTTAAATTTAAACATTTATATCAAAGTCATTAGAAAATGTTTTATTTTTTTACCACACAAAACCTCAATATTAGCATTGAAAAAATCTAATTTGATCTAAATGACTTATTCAAACTTCAGTCTGTTGATAAATTTGTGTCAAAACAGCAGTACATTGCTTTATAATGACAATGATGACTAATTGAGCAATATGCATTAACAATATATATTATATTTTTGTATAGGTTCTAGAAGAAGGAAGATTGGCTGAGTTTAACCATCCTCACATCCTACTGGAGGATAGTTCCAGCATATTCCACCAGATGGTGCAGCATCTTGGAGATGTGTCTTACAAAACTCTCTGTGAGCAAGCTCTGACATCATTCTCCGCACTCAGCCGGAAGCAGGGAGACGTTCTGAAAGAAAGGGTCCTGGATCATCAGTCAGGTGGAGGAAGCCACACAAATCTGGGCTATGTTGAATAGCATTAGAACATAATAGTTCATTTCAGAAGGGAATTTTATCCTATTGTAGAGTTTGTATATTCAATGGCCCGATATGACAAACTCAAACTGAAGTTTTTGGATGTGAGAGAGAAAGATAAGGTTTATTTCAGTAGCCCGTGCAAATATGCTAATCCTCTGAGCGTAGCTTTCTTGGATATGCTATGAATACAAATGACAATTGTTCTGGCTATAAATACACAGACAGAGCGTCACTTAAAGGGGTGCCTGGCCCGTACTGCACGCTGGCCGCAGGCCTAGGGCAGTACGGGCCAGGCACCCCAAGTGACATAACCACTGACGAGGTCACTTTTAAGTGACACTCTGTATTTATTTCAGGGTTTATCAATGTAAAATAGTTATCTAGTCTATGTTAGTTTACTTCCACGGCATTCTTTTACTTCAGCAGCATTTGTTTACGTGGATGTTGGTCAAAATATACATATTTATTGGAGAAATCTAGTAAGAAAGTGGGAGTAACAAACATAGCAAACATATAGTCAAGGTCAATAGTTGATGAGTTGTTTATATTTATCTGTACTAGTTATATGCTTTATACCTGTATGCGTCACTCGATTCCTCAGTATTTTAAGGATAATGGCTCTAGGGAGAACCAGTGTTAACATTCTTTTTCTGCATTTAAGGTCTGTTACATGTTTAATTAGTTCTATTTGGGTGAGCTTAGGCATCATATCTTTAGTATTTACATATGTTTAACATGTATTATTCCACTCTTTCTGTGTGATGATAATCCTATAACTCTATAACTCTCGATTGGACAATTAACCATGGCAGACATGCGATGGTAGGAACTGTTCAGAATGTGTTAAAGTTAACAAATTATTTTACCGTCTCCAGCTTCTCTGAGATGCAGCAGAAGAATCAACCATGACATCTCAATATTGTGGTGTACTTTGGTATGTCTCACAATTGTAATATGTACTCTCCTAACTTTTGATTTTACCCTAAAAGGGAGGCAATGCCCTTTGTGGTCATGATGCATGAATGCAGGCTTCTCAACATGGCATCAATCATGCATCATGACGTCCCTTTGGGAGTGTATCAATCCGGTGTGGTAGTGCATCATACCCAGCCTTTGGGAGTGTATCAGCTTTTTAGGGTCTACTTTACAATCTAGGGACACTATCCAACTGGTTAGGGTCTGTATGATACATAAGCGTAGCACCCGTGAGCTAATGGAATACAATTACATAGTTTTCAGCTGTCACTTCATTCTTCCATACATAAAGATACTGGCCTACTCCCACTCAGGATTATTCATGCATGGTATGTTTTTGACGAATTGGCCCCCTCAAAATAGGGATAGCTGGTGCATTAGATAAATATAGTTACATACAACTAATATTGGAGGGATGGCTATGTATACTGAACATGTGTCACTCGATTCTGTTTTGGCAGATCATTACCTTCATTTAGGACATATTTGATGTGTGAAATAAGTAATTAGATATAATTATTGTGGGAGCTATGGTAATATTTCTTGTGTTACTCGAATCCTCATAAAACTACCAAGTACTGCCATCATAAATTTCATTTGGCTCTACGGCCTCTATTATTTACATATGTTTAGGTATTAAAGTATTCTATAGGAACAATTTGTTTGCTTTAAATGATATCTTTGGGAAAAGCTAGGGGGGTGCTAAAATGTGTCACTCGATTCCTCAGAAATCTACACAAACTTCAGTCCCCCAGCACCTACAGACATTGACATAATCAAAATTGTAAACACCTGCAGTGTTTCATCCTTTGGTATTCTGCATAGAAATGATAAAAGGAATGATATGCTTCTGCTTCTAGTTTTTCGCTTCTCACACCCTTAATTATTATTACTCACAGATGGGTAACACCGGCATTGCCCTTGTAGTCCTATCCATGCCCAACGTGGTAGAATCAGTAAACACCAATACAATACAATTCCTGCAGAGTTCCAGCCTTTCGAAGTAAAAATAGGTAGTTGTACTGGATTGGTGAGAAACAGCCCTATACGGTTGAGGGTAAGGAGGTTGTTTTGGATCCAGTGCTAAGTTCCAATTGAGAGCCAGATTGAGTAGCATGCCTCAGTGTGATATTATGAAGACTTAACCACTATTTATATACATGTATAGTCGGTATAACACATACTACATCTCATTTATTGTATATGATTATCGTCTATTACAATGCATGTATAGACTTTTAGGCTATACTACTGTCACCACTGGTGGCGCTCCACTACTGTTTGTGTATATAGGGAGCCCACACTGCAGGCACTGACCACTCTGGGTTAGGCTGCAGCGGTAGTAACATCTACACTGTTTGCATGCATGAATAAACCCAACTTACACACCTATTGCTACTACCTTTGTCACTTAGCTCATGGTTATTATTGGTGCAGATCTCTATTACATAAATGCTAATAGACGATGGCCCGATATGACATCAGTGATCACAACTACAGCAGGTAGGAATTCAGTTCAATAGTACTGTATAGGCCTAGGCATATGCCTACATATCCTAATTTCCGTTGATAACTTATGAAAATACCATCTAACATATAATAACTTTATTAAAGGCAATAATTAGGGTGTCAAAATGTGCTATGCTACTTGTTGATCATCTATTTTTTTCATGTTGATATCAGCTGGTTAATCCTTTGTTCAATTAGCAAGTACACTTATAACAAGAATTGCGGTTGTTGCCGCGTAAAAAAATGCCTCAGGCATTTTTTTACGCGGCAACAACCGCAATTCTTGCATTCGAAGAAACATAATGTCTACATGGTTGGTATGTTTAAAGGGAACCCATTCAAGACACCAAAAAAGCAGGGCTGGGAAGGGGTTATCAGGGGGAAGGATGATATTACTTCAAATATGGCAATTCCTATGAATTCCTTGGGTCCATGTTAGGGGGTAAGGAAATGTGTGTTGCTAGGCAGATAAACAATTACAATAGGAGTTGCTAGGCAACAGCTGCATTAGCAAGAAACTAATAGAACCATTGAATTCCTTGGGTCCATATCAGGGGGGTAGGTTTGATTATAATTAACCTAACGACCATAGAAATGTGTGTTGCTAGGCAGATAAACAATCAGAATAGCCGTTGCTAGGCAACCAGCTGTATTAGCAACAAACCGAAAGAACCATTGAATTCCTTGGGTCCATATTAGGGGGTAGGTATGATTATAATCAACCTTACGACCATAAAAATGTGTGTTGCTAGGCAGATAAACAATTAGAATAGCCGTAGCTAGGCAACCAGCTGTATTAGCAACAAATGCATAGAACCATTGAATTCCTTGGGTCCATATTAGGGGGGGTAGGTATGTTTATAATCAACCTTAGGACCATGGAAATGTGTGTTGCTAGGCAGATAAACAATTAGAATAGATGTTGCTAGGCAACCAGCTGTATCAGCAATAAACAGATATAACCATTGAATTCCTTGGGTCCATATTAGGGGGGGTAGGTATGATTATAATCAACCTCAGGACCATGGAAATGTGTGTTGCTAGGCAGATAAACAATTAAAATAGCCGTTGCTAGGCAACCAGTAGTAAAAGCAACAAACGAATAGAATCATTGAATTTCTTGGGTCCATATAAGGGGGGGTAGGTATGTTTATAATCCACCTTAGGACCATGGAAATGTGTGTTGCTAGGCAGATAAACAATTAGAATAGCTGTTGCTAGGCAACCAGCTGTATTAGCAACAAATGGATAAAACCATTGAACTTCTTGGTCCATATTAGGGGGGGTAGGTATGATTATAATCAACCTCAGGACCATGGAAATGTGTGTTGCTAGGCAGATAAACAATTAGAATAGCTGTTGCTAGGCAACCAGCTGTATAAGCAACAAACCGAAAGAACCATTGAATTCCTTTGGTCCATATTAGGGGGGGGAGGTATGAATATAATCAACCTTAGGACCATGGAAATGTGTGTTGCTAGGCAGATAAACAATTAGAATAGCTGTTGCTAGGCAACCAGCTGTATTAGCAACAAACCGATAGAACCATTGAATTCCTTGGGTCCATATTAGGGGGGTAGGTATGATTATAATCAACCTTAGGACAATGGAAATTTGTGTTGCTAGGCAGATAAACAATTAGAATAGCCGTTGCTAGGCAACCAGCTATATTAGCAACAAACCGAAAGAACCATTGAATTCCTTGCGTCCATGTTAGGGGGGGTAGGTATGATTATAATCCACTTCAGGACCATGGAAATGTGTGTTGCTAGGCAGATAAACAATTAGAATAGCCGTTGCTAGGCAACCAGCTGTTATAGCTACAAACGAATAGAACCATTGAATTCCTTGCATCCATATTAGGGGGGGGGGGGTAGGTATGATTATAATCAACTTCAGGACCATGGAAATGTGTGTTGCTAGGCAGATAAACAATTAGAATAGCCGTTGCTAGGCAACCAGCTGTATTAGCAACAAACCGAAAGAACCATTGAATTCCTTGCGTCCATGTTATGGGGGGTAGGTATGATTATAATCAACTTCAGGACCATGGAAATGTGTGTTGCTAGGCAGATAAACAATTAGAATAGCCGTTGCTAGGCAACCAGCTGTATATGCAACAAACCGATAGAACCTTTGAATTCCTTGCGTCCATGTTAGGGGGGGTAGGTATGATTATAATCAATCTCAGGAACTATCAAAGATTGATTTATATTATTGTTATCAAATAGCATAAATTTGTGTTGTGACACCTTAATCCAAGATGGCGGCACAATCCAAGATGGCGGCACCCGTTCTGACTTCTGGCAAAGTGCAAACATCATATACCTCGTTCTGGTGGTGCTACGCCACCACTTCGGCATAAAAAACAATGGAAAATAGTAGCAAAGCCCCACATGTAGGGAAATATGTTTTTCACTCCCCCATGCCATCAGAATTACCCATTCTATTGTCATCTAGAACGGAAATAGGAATAGCTAACATGTGTCCTACTCTGAGCCTGTCTAAGAAGGCCACAGTTTACACTTGCAGATAGATTTTCTTCAGTAACACAGTCACCCTGCTGTGATTAATGTGTTATTTATTAAATCCTTACATTAAACTAGAGTATAGGGTCTTGTGGCTTTATTTAGTCTGAATTCATTCTAATTCCTGAGAACCGTGCCAAAATATATGGCAAGGCACAGAAACGTCCCTTTTCACGGCTCTGAGCGGTGCCGGTAAACACCCTATATTTTGGTTCTCGGGCTACCTGGACCCATTGCTTCAACAATATTGGGACCCCGCAGGTTACTCTGTTAACATAGGATCTGGCATGATTATAATTTTCCTTTTCCAGCAACATTTTACATACATATACTTCACAGAAATTGATTAGATGTCCATATTGACAATTTTACTATACCCCTCATATGGAAGTCCTATTCTTTAGCCATAATATCGAGGTAAGGTTGCATACACAGACAAAGGACCATGGCAATAGGGTTATTTTTGGTCATTGCTCCTTAGGCGAGACTTGGCCCATGGTAACACGTGTCCATATCTACCATGGGGCTGCCCACGCATCCTCACTCTCCAGGCATATTCTCAGGGAGGGTCCCAATTTAGAAGTATAGATGTTTAAACCATTGTAGTGGTTCGGTATCTCAAAGAGAACAAGAACATCAGTTTCCAGGTGCGAAGTAAAGTAAGGTTTTTATTCAATGTATTCCTATACAAAGAACCTAAGCCTCAAACCGAAGGAGGTGGTAAAAGCACAGTGTTGCTTTTCAATCGTACACGATCAGGTAGGGTAATGCTGGGAGTCAGTTGGGCCTGCACTGACTGTACTGAATGTACGAGGAGGAGAGGTTTATATACCCCGTCCGACAGATGAAATGAATATGGTCACGTGGTTGGGTCGTTTCCGCCTGAAGCGTGGTGCACAGTACCCGAGAGAGGATAGTCGCCCCCTCCAGGATACCCCACACACTAACGCCAAAAACAACCCGAACTAATCTCCTCGGTCGCCTGGATGTAGATATGTTTTACCTTATATGGTAGTAAACCCCTACACTACCCCCCTCCTAGACAACACTAGGTGTGGTAAACACCTGAGTAATAAACTCTAAACAATGGTTGACAACAAAACAATAGCTGTCTATAGAACCATACAAAAAGGGGTTTAACTACAATTAGTAAAAAAACATAAACATTGAAATAAGGCATTACGCTGTCATAGCTACCTATAATATGACTTTACTTTTTAGTAAACCTGAAGTAGTTACCATAATTTGTAACAGACTTCAATGTGTAAACCAAATATAGCCCTCATAAGGACTTTTATGTTGGCATCTGTATACCCGCTCCCAAAGGGATCCTTACCAGTCCTTATAAGGACTCACACAGCCCCAAAACAATATATCACCAATACTCCTCTCCGCACCAGAATCAAAAACTCTTTTCAATCCTTTTTAAAAAAAAGTTTTAACAAAAGTACTCTACTACTATTAAATATGCTACTTTTTACATCCAATTGAAGTGGTCTATAGTTGAACACAGTCATGGTTTATACAGATCTGAAGTAATATCCTGAGTATGAAAACATATTGATAACCATAGTATTATTAGCACCCGTAATGTATGTATATACAAATAGGTCTTTGTTCTAACTCAACTGGAACCCTAGCAACGTACTAAGGAACCGTACATAAATACTATGTCAACTACGTCGGGTGTGTATTTATCCCTGCTGTTACTTCGGGACGTGGTGTGTGGTGCTCTCCTCTTAATCTTGGACGACTGAGTGAGGTGCTCTCCTCTTCATCATTGGACGACTGAGTAAGGTGCTCTCCTCTTCATCTCGGATGGCGGAGTGAGGTGCTCTCCATTTCTGGTTCACCCGACACAAATAGACGGTGTAGGTGTAATGTTTTAATTTTACATGAGTTGGGTTGAGCAGGAGTATATATCTATATAATTTATACTAGAATCTGATCCCCCACAGCATTCTTTTTAAGAAAAGGGTTCTGTTATTCCCTTCCTTTATACCTAAACAGAAGGTCAAGGTTTACCCAACTTTGGGAGATCAAGCGATCTCCTTTCTGAAGCAGTATAACACTACTTTATGTCCATATCAACAACTATATTATACAGAAATCCTATTCCTTAAAGATAAGATTCATGTGCGCTTAGGGTTTATGGGATCAATGTCTGGAGAAGGTTGCATATGGAATCGAGGAGGGGGCGTACAGGAAGATACCATGAATTAGTGAATCATAATCTGAGTATGTCTTCATGATCAAATGATCACATGATAACATTTTGGATAAGCAAACATGATGTCAGGCTATTAACCAGTAGTAGCAACAACTCTTCCCCTATTTTTAGTGAAATGAAAAGAATCATGGTAGGGGGATAATTAGAAAACAAAAACACAACCTTTGATGAACACTGGAGCACTATGCCCCTGAGTGAAAACTCACTGGTGTCACTAAAGACTTAAGAACCGTTTGTGAACCAGGTGCAATCCATTTTAAAATTTAAAAAAAAAAGGTTACATTCCTGGCTAAAAAAATATCAAACAAACTGAGTATATCTGTACATACAATATTGGGTATCAATATACATGTACAGTCTATCACTATGAACAATGAGTTCTGGATCACAATTGAGGATATTATGATGTGACTATCTCCATGCCAAAGTCATCTTTAAATGTCTCTCATATTTTCTTTTTTCATTTTTGTTGATGTTGGCTATAATTTGTCACCAGTTTTCTTGCTTCATTGTTGCACACAAGAGATTATCATAATATTGTACATTACTTACTAAGTGTTTGTTACGACACATGGGCGTAAGACGTATGCGTACAAAAATTTGTCTCTAAAGCTTGATATGTATGTAGGCCATGGGCTGAGACACCCTATGGTGAAGTCTTGTTCACACGAGAGGGGCAGTTCAAAATTTTTGTGGTTTTGTATAGACAATGACCCTACTAATCATATAATTATAAAAAGTTCCCTGCATTTTTTGCACAGGTCAAGGTCAAAGATCAGGAGTTTCCCACTATAATCCTTTATAAAGTTTTTTAACACAGGAGGGAGTAATGTGTTGTCTCTGCACAAGCCTAAATAGTCAGGTGTCTTAGGGACAAAGTAATTTTGTGGCAGACAAAAGTCCCAAACTTCTTCCATGTATAGGGAAGGATATACCTTTCAATAGAGGGCAGCACTGGATCACAGAGTATAGGGGACAATTATCACAAAATCAGTTGTTAAAATGTGTCCAGGACTATAGCAATGTACCATAGATTGTAATTTGTTTGATTTGGGCGGCCATTTTGAAAAATGGCCGAAAAACGGTGTTCCACTCATCCCATTTTCCTGAGTTTGAAATAGAATTAATCTATACATTTTTCTCTATAAGTATGCACAATTTGATAAAAATGTAAACAGGTCACAAAAACTGTTTTTGCCATATCTCTGGTTCTTGGCTATCTACAAGAATTTAAGTTTTATATCACACTCTTGTTCACTGGGATCAGTCCTTTCCTATGTTTAACTTTAATTAGTCGCTGTTACAAAGTTGATAGCTCTTAACGGGACAGAGCCCCACTAAGCTCTGATTACACTAATTAACTTAATTGGTCTAAAATTAGCACAAATAGTAGAGATGGAGCAGCACCCTTAAAACTATGGAAATCAGTTCAGAACTACGATAACCACTAAATTCCAGTAGAAATACTGTAAAATATGAGAATACTATATAACCTGCACTGGAGATGTGGTCACACGGGAATCTACAGTACTTGTTACATTGTATACATGCATTGTGTATCATACTTACCAACAATTATAATAAATGAATTTATGCTGTTTGGTTCTGAAGGATGATGTCTGCTTAGCCACTGTGTGAGTCATGTACCATCCAACTATAGTTAGACAGAGATGACCTTATGGTTATAGGTCAATTTCATTATCCTTCAAAGTTAACTTTTGATGTTACAATTATATGTCTCATGGGCTGCAATCATTGATTAGCAAATGGGTCACTTGTTCCACCTTGACTGTCATCTAGGAAAGGGGTAAGACATTATCATCAACTGAGGGGGTCGAAGTGGTTGTATTAGTTCGGGGGTGAAGGTACTATTGTCCCTTGATCTTTCTACAGTATCACTCTGGTAACTTTGATTGAGCTTGTACCTTTGTGGTTTTTGGAAGTCCCTGTTGATAGGGTTTGCCACAACCACAGAGCAAAGGTTTATTCTCAAGATCATAGTGGTGTTTACAAGGTCCATTTTTTGCCAGAATGGCAGGTGGACCAAGCGTTGGTCGAAGTGACCATAACTAAGGGCCCATTTGCATTTTACTGGATTTTAGGCCAGGTTATAGGACAAGTACATAATTATAAGTCTATTAAGATAGTACAAAAACAGGTGATGCCCCCCTATGAATGTGATAAATCTAAATGTTTAATTAATAGGCTTAGAAAGAGGCTACTTTTGGTAGTGTATACTGGAAGTGCCTGCAGGAAAAAAAACTCTTTGCCTTTAGTAAGATGGCACTGAGTCAAAGTGTAAATGTAATGTTGTGGGAGGGGGAAGGGGTCAGACAAACAGTTACAATGTTAAGAAAATCTCCACTGATAACAAATGACTGGTTCTTGCCTGAATAGGATGTCATCTCATTAAAGTCAATTATGTAGCGAAAGAAATACAAGCATCCCAGTGACATATTTTCCACCCAATGAATACAGCTACGGTCCCCTAGCTGAGACTAGGGGAGTGTACCACTGTGAGTCTCAATGGAACAGATATAGGCTAAACGTAAACACTGTATCCTTTATTGTAGTTATTTTTCAACACAATAAGTGGTTGAGTCAAGATAAGCCCCTTGTGCCTCAAACTGATTGTAAAATGGGAATAGATGAGAGAAACCTCATCATTTTAGCATCTAATACAGGTAATCTTGGTGTACATTTAATGTAATTACTTCTTGTATTTATATAAGATGTGCTTAACTCACCAATACTATGGAGATCCATTCTTGCCATTGTTTAAATGAATGTTAGCTGAACGCCAATGAAATTTGATTTTGCAGTGTGTATTTATTCATAAAATGATGTTTCAAAATACAACAATCAAAAACACATCGGAGCTTCATGGTGTTACATAACCAAATTTGTCACAGATGCAGTATGGGACTAGTGCCTTGCAAATTCGTGATTATAGAAAGATACTTGTAGGTATCAACGCTGATTAATAATGGTGAGAACATACAATTGCTAAATATGCAGAAGCTTAACATGGCTTCTAAATTCCTTGACATTCGCTTATACAGACACATCATTCCTCCCTTGTTGGGAGTAAAAAACAGAGACACAGAGTGGACCAATATGGTGTCTACTCCTTCTGAGAGTTATCTACCAACAACAATTAGACCACTGCATGGTTATAGGTCATTGATTTCAGATTCCTTCAGGAGTATTCATAGATATTATGAATATCGGTATAGTTTGTATGGCAAATGGGTTACTGGTTCTGCCCTGATGGTCACTTCGGTGTGGCGGTAGGGGCATGCCATTTGTGTCTACCTGAGGTTAGTGCAAGGATTGGCTAGTTGGAAGGAAGACACAAAGCTAAGGGCCCATTCTTGTATTACTAGACATATAGCCAGGTTGTAGGACCAACGTATAGGACTATCAAAGGCCGAAATCTTGGTACCCTACAGTATGAGTGGAGCTGGGACAAGTACTCAGAACTCTATAGTTTAAGGGGGTTAAGTGTTACATATTGCGGGGGGGGGGGGTGGAGTCAGTTTTGTGAAAGTCTAGACATAGATATCTGCAGCACATAGATGTCAACCACTCATACATTTTTAACCTGACATGTTTTGTTGAGATTGAGTCCTATAAGGCTATGAGCTATTAAAGCCCTCCTCTGCTGCCCAGAGAAGGTGATAACCGTTATGAGGTATCAAGGTAAAACAATGTTTAACTGGTTCTCAGTGGTGTGTTCCTCAAACAATAACTGTCACATCACTATAGTAATGTTTTATATCATAATGCATGACCTATTTATCCTATTTGGTTGCCAGGGACCTAGATCGTTAAATTTCCCCTTTCTCCGCTAGACAGGTCAGGTAGCCTCCCACCTCCTCTGACTGCTGCCACCTATTGTCATCTGATGGTACAACTCCTCACAGAGTCATAATGGAGCTTCAGGTCACATTAGTTTATCATTGGTTCATCACTCTTATTTATTAGTATGTACACAGGATGTAGCCCATAAGATGATGAAAACAGCTAATGCAGTACACAGTCAGATATTAAACCTTTGTATATTGAAAGGGATACAGAGTAGAGAGAGATAGGGGTCTTGTCTTTATTTGAAAACAAGGGGATTAAGGTCAGAGCCCATTATGATAAATACTTGGAGAATTAAATAGAATGCAACACCCATTATGTTGAAAATCTTTTACATTCATGAACTTGAATGCAAAAATTAAGTTATTCAATGCAGGAAGTAATTCACGCAACAGAATACAGGCAATTGAACAACAAATCAACAACAACTACATGTCTCCAAATACTGTGTGGATCCCTTATTCAAATAAAAGGTATTCTGTGCTCAGGGAAGTTCATCTGCTTTAGCTTTCTGAGCTAGTATATCTAGTATTGCAGGACTGCTCGATCCAAATAGGATGATCACACATCCTACCACTTCAATCCAGTTGTAGTTCCCTGGGAGTATGGAATGCATAATGGTGTATTGACAAATGAGATTTGTCACTAAATCAAAGCTGATCACCACAGCTATAGATGGCCCTGGGGCAAAGTGTGCAGCCTGGATTATGAGGAAGGAACTGAGTGCCGACATAACTGCATGTCCTAGAATCAACCATGACTGACTTATGTTAATCATCAACACTGCTCCCTCTAGGTAGAACATGAATGCAACTGAGCCTATAACACAAAATGTGGCTGCATAGGTAGCTTTAATGACTGGTTTTATACCTTCTAATATAACACCACTTACATGATATGTAACACCACTTCCTACACCACCAGCAACTGCAAGTACATAGCCTATGGACATTGCACGAATACTAATATAATCCACAGAACAAGAAGGGCTATTCAGGGGCTCAGACATGTTCTCAAAAGATGATTCTGACATATTGCAGTGTTTGATACTTTGTTTAAACAGCCATCTTGGTTGTGCAGTAAGTATGATACCAACCACACACACCAGGGCTGCTATGATGTTACTCTTTGCTATGGCATTGTGACATAGAAATCGGGAGATGAGAAATGCAGTAATAATCGATGCGATAAGAACAATCCCAGCTACTTCAGTTAACGGTAGGTAGGTTGAAGCTCCGTATGCACCCACATTTACCGCCATATAAGCAGCACCAAGACTAAGAAGTCCAGGAATAGTTTCTTTCTTGACCTGGTACTCTGCTCCTGCTAATTTTCCACCGATGAAGTAGAGAAATACTTGCCACTGATAGCTGGAAATCAGGTACAGCCCCCCGCAGGGCTTGGACGCAGGAGGAAGACGTAGCATTCATAGTCACTCCACCAATTGCAGACAGATACCCAATCAGGTACTGGGCTGTAGAAGATGCACCTTTCCTCATTGGATTAGTTTTGACAAAGCAGAGCCTCCTGATGATTGAAAATCCTAGTCTGAAAATTAAGATATATATGTTGATCATATTCCATAAATGGATGTACTTTACTGCTACATTAAAGGTAATTGTAATATTCAAGTCACTAGATACACAAACACAAAAAAAAGTTTCCTTATTTTTTCTTTTGTTTTAGGTGATCTACATATTGCTATGACCTTGTTTTTCGACTGATATTCTACTTGCATATAATTCACAGAGACAGATTTCATGTCCAAATCAACAACTATATTATACGGAAATCCTATTCCTTAAAGATAAGATTCATGTGCGCATGGGGCTTATGGGATAAATGTCCGGAGGAGGTTGCATATGGAATAGAGGAGGGGGTGTACAGGAAGATACCATGAATTAGTGATTCATAATCTGAGTACGTCTTCATGATCAAATGATCACATGATGAACATGATGTCAGACTATTTACCAGTAGAAGCAACAGCTCTTCCCCTGTTTTTAGTGAAAAGAAAAGAATCAAGGTAGCGGGATAATTTGAAAACAAAAACACAACCTTTGATGCACACTGGAGCAGTATGCCCATTAGTGAAAACTCACTGGTGTCACTAAAGACTTTAGAACCGTTTGTGAACCAGGTAAAATCCTTTTTAAAAATTTGAGAAAATGGTTACATTCCTGTACATGCAATATTGTGTATCAATATGTATACATGTACAGTCTATCACTATGAACAATGAGTTCTGGATCACAACTGAGGATATTATGATGTGACTATCTCCATGCCAAAGTCATCTTTAAATGTCTCTCATATTTTCTTGTTTAATTTTTGTTGATGTATATGATGTATATAAGATGTATGTTTACAAAATATTTATCTCTACAGCTTAATATGTATGTGGGCCATAGGGTGAGACACTCTATTGTGAAGTCTTGTTCACACGAGAGGGGCAGTTTGATTTTTTGTTGGTTTTGTATAGACAATGACCCTACTAATTTTATAATCATAAAAAGTTCTCTACTCCTGCAGTTTTTGCACAGGTCAAGGTCAAAGGTCAGGAGTTTCCCTCTATAATCCTTTATAAAGACCTTTAACACAGGAGGGAGCTATGTGTTGTCTCTGCACAAGCCTTAGAGGTAAAAAAATGATCAATAGATCTGATCTGAATCAGAAAGTCATACTCATTCCAGATATACCATTTACGATGGTCACAGCATGTCCAAAAATGAAGTTTAAAGGTGAAAAGTATTGTAAAATATACAGAAATATTAAGAATAAAACAAAAATTTAAACAGGTCACAAAAATTGTTTTTGCCATATCTCTGGTTCTTGGGTATCTACAAGAATTTAAGTTCTACATCAAGGTTTCCTGGATAGAGGAATCCATTGATGTAAGTTTAAACTGCCAGGAATTGGATGTTGTGTCTGTAAATCCTAAATCAACAAAGTGTATATCTTGGTTTTGAGCGAGTTTCACAGGACAGAAGATGAAATGTATCACCCATTAAGAGTATAATAGCTAATGTCTAATGCATTGCCTGCATTCTAGACTCTTTACTGCACACTTAATTTCACATTACTAATAACCAATACAGTATTGAACAGTCATATCATAGTGAGCCTTGGGGATGATTTATTAACGGAAGTGCAAATCAAATAACCTGCGGGCACCACAAAAAGTTTGGCTCTAAATGGTTTAAGACTTAAGAGTAGAAAACCACAATTAATATTGATTAGATGACGACATGCACCTATGTATAGTTCAGAGAATATATTAATGGTTTTGTGTAGCTTATCTCATGCAGTTCATCAAAATGCGGTCAAACGATCCATCCAGTTCATTATCAGCCACTGGAATCATGAATTATCAGGCCCTTAGCTGGGGGCAGGGACTTGGGGTATTCGTAACACCTCCAACCGCCCACCACAGTACCAGAGAGCTAGGGGGAGAAGAAGGTCCACACTCACATTCTAGCAGTTTTCACAGTTAGCTGGAATGTCATTGTTATGAATAATGAGGCAGATCCGACCACATTGCTTACATTAAGACTTTTTTTTACAGACATATCCTGGGTGTTGAATACCATTTATATTTTAACACAGACCAGATATGTCATTACGGTGGTTATGATTTGTTGGGATTATAAAAGGAGAGTTTTGATGATGATAAAGGAATGCATCTGATGCATATAAACTGTAAAAGTATTAGGAATGAAATTGGAAATGGCAAAAGTATGGTAATTGTAATTCAGACGTTATAAGTGTCTCAGTGTCCAGAAGTTGATAGTCTAAGGTGACCTCTTTGACCGGCAACCGTCAATATGGCTGAAATGTCCTTCTAAAATGCCACCGGTCCAGCAAATATACAAGTTTAGCAGGACCGAATGTCCAGTCGCACATTAGGCTTTTTTCAGTTGGGCTTCTCAACACCCATCGACATCAAGCCATCTGACCCAGAGACAACACACACAGCAGCACCTGTGCTGGGGAAACCTGCCGACGTCCAAGCTACCCTGGAGGTCGTCCCCCCACCACACCCCGAGCTACTTCATTTACAGAGAGAAACAATTTTGTTTTGCATGTAGCCTAACTCCATTTCGTGGACTCAAATCAACGTTGAATTAGCATTTAGTTGACACTGAGCTTTGAGTGAACCAACATTGGGTTAATACACAAATTCTAGTGCAAAGGGGTCCATTTCATACTCTATAATATATACTTTTATTTTACTTTGTTGCTTCTCATTTCTATACATTTCTGCAAAACACCCCAAATACCCTTTCGAGGAAGAGGCACATCAATTTTTTACTCCTTATGAGCAACTTAGGGCTATTGATTCATATGTATGTTGACCTTTTTTATTTATTCATCTCACAATGCTACAAAGTGGGTGTTTAGCATAATGCACACCCCAAAAAACACATTATATTATAGTATGACCAAAATATATAGCCTAGATATATCTAAACACTAAATTTTGTCATTTTTGTTGATAAACATATCATATAATATAATTATTATAGCTTATATTAGACAGATACTGCTGTGAAGCCATCAGTCTCTTCCTATTACATGCCGGACTACCATCTGGTGAGATGGACTTAAGTTACAAAAAAACGTTGAATCAACGTTGAACCAATTGGTAAAATGAACTTTGGTTTGAGTCCACAAAAAGACGTTGAGCAATGTTAGATATAGGTTACGTGAAAAACGTTAGTTTGCTAACTGTATTCTAACATTAAACCAACGTTCCTAAAACCACGTTATCCACAAAACATTGAGTCAACAATGAGAGAATGCAAGTAGAAAAACGTTTGTTCAATTAACCAATAGTGAACGTTGATCAACGTTTAGCAAACGTTTCTTGTTACCTGGGATATAGATCTACAATTTAAGCATACCAACATCCCCAGTCTAGTAGACACAGGAGCCATCGTCTCTTGCATGAGAGAGGGTCTAGCCTCCATTCTATCGAAACTAGTTCCTCATCAGTTTTTACGCATTAGGTCCAGAGTTTATCTTGCCGATGGAGCATTGTGTCATATCAAAAGAGCAATCAAAATAGAATTCAAAATTCAAGGCAAAACTTTCAGTCACAAATTTGCAATTCTTCCAAACTGTTCCTCACCAATCATATTGGGAACAGACTTTCTATCAAAGACTTAAAGCAAAATCAACTACTCCACTGACCTAACTCCAAAATCTCAACCAATCAGGGCAGTGAGAGCTATTTCGAAACCACCAAAAGAGCCATAACAGGCCAAGTCACATGCTACCACTCAGTCAATCAAGTCAACGGTATAACCGACAATTTTGACAGATCGGACGGACTACCAAATTACATTGTACAATGCTCACTCATGACCAGGAGTGTGCTAGCTATCTTTGGTTAATCTAAGGTCAATCTCAATGAATTGGGTATATCCCAGAGGAAGACTAATATAGCCCTACAGCTCATAGTATTGAATCATGGTTAATATTGACTTTTAGTTTCTTTTTTGGTCTACTTACATATCATACCCCCTGCCTCTTTCCTACACATTCCTCTCTGTCTATATCCTTTCCCTGTATCACCTCCCTGTCTGTCTATCCATCTGCCTTCTATTTGTCATCTGTCATCTGCATCTTTTTTTTCTAATTATATGTTGACTTACATTTCCACTCTCTAACTTCCACCCTTTCTATTCACCTGCCTATCTTCTACCTATCTATCCATATACCTATATCTTCCCTGCCTGTTTACTTTTTGCCCCTATCCTCCCTCTGCTTATCCCATTGCCTTCCTATCCCCTTTAAGAAGATAGGAAGATGTGGTCTGGTATCCCAACTGACCATACTTTTTGGGGCCTAATTTTGTTAGACATTCTTTTAATTTTGAGAAATTTTATGACATTTTATGACTTTTACTGCTAATATAGACCTACCGACCCTATTTGTTTTTGGCCATGTTACCAGAACACAACTTTTTTCAGGCTTGAGCCAGACTCTGAATATATACCAGACCTGCTTATAAGCTGGATATAAAGGCCTGCTTCCTCTTATATAAGCCGAGCGCAAAATAAAAGGCTGGCAAGGGGATCAAAGTGGGTTAATTAATAAAGTGGGTTAATTACCAAGTTTTCTTTTTATTGTAATATCTACGTCATATTTGCAGGTATGTACACCTGACCTAATTTTGTAAACTATAAAGACACTTTGGAAAGGACCTAGATTATGTTTCATTGCTAGTTTTATTCCAATTTATTAGCAAACACCGCTAGGATATGAACATGTAGCATGCCATAAAAGAATCCCTGGCAAAACATCAGAACCCTGCCTCTTGTATGAGCCTAGTCCATTTATAAGTCCAGTCAATTCACCATTTCTAACCAGTATAAGCCTGGCATATAAACAAGGATATGTGGTGTCCTATAAATTCCTGTCCATTCCCCTACATAGCCCTTCACCCATTCCCTTCACCTATCCTCCTGTCTATCTTGCCCTGCCTCTCTCTTCTCCTCTCCATCTACTTAGTCACCCCTGTACTGACCTCTTCCCCTGCCTCTCCCTTCACACTATCTATCTCTGCTTGCCTATTATTTCTATGTCTATCTCCCTACCTATCACTTCCCCAGCCTCTTTTTTCTTCTCCAGCCTATTACCCCCTGTCTTTTATCTACCATCTTCCCCTTTGCTCTTCCTTCTGAAGCATACACTCTTCCTATACTCTGCTTTCCCGTTGTTTATCCCTCCTTTACCTATACCCTGGCATAGATGAAGAAATGAATAGGGGAAGAAAAAGGCAATAGGCAGGGATGCACATATTGACATATACCTTGACCATGCATCTTTTCTCCTTCCATCTATGCTCACAACTTCAGATAATTTACTGCTTCAACTTCGGATGTATTTTCCCTACACTGCTCATAGCTAGAATCTGCCTCACTACCTCAATCGTAATATGGGGTAGAGAGGTTGTCAGTATCCTTCTGCTATCATTGGAGGTATGGTGTGCCCCTACTCAGCCACCCAAGTTTTGGACATCACAGAGGACGGGTGGGGAGGGATGAGGGTAATTTTAGTGCATGAAGTCTGGTTTGGTTTCATATTCTGTCCTACTAATTCACCTTCAGACTGAACTGCTCATGTGGTTAGTATATATGGACTAGATATTGCTGACGCGGGAATATTAGTATATATTGTATATTAGTATATATTGTATATACCAGCACCCACCCCCAATTTACTTTTCTCTATGCCCCAACCATCTCACATGGCTTGTTTCATCTCCTAAGATAACTTGCTTCTTGAGATATTATTCTGGCGACAGAGACAAAGACACAGACACCCACTGATATTATTAAATATCACATCTGGAATCTGTAAAATCCAGAAGGGTGAAATCGTAGCCTTACATACAAAAACAGACATGGAAGAAAGTCATATATTATCGACAGGCTATGAAGACTCACATCCCAAGGAGACAGACACAGATATAGACATTGACATAGACAACAACTCTACTATCAGTGACAGTGCATCATCAAATGGGTCGGACAAAACATTCTACGTCCCATCAACAGCATATTCAGACTATTCAGATTCTGACATGGATCAATCTGTGTCAGACGATGAAGATCATATCAACATGGTACAAGACACAACAGGTCACGACGAACAAGCCATAGACATAGACAAAGACATATACATAGGGAAGGACATAGACATAGAAGTAGAAAAAGAAAAATCACATGCCTACCAAAAACCAGACTGCCTCACAGAAGAACAGTATACATCATTCTGCAATTTAATAGAAGAATATGACAATAAATTTGTGGGAAAAGATTGGAAGAACACATCTGTACACCCATGAAATCAACCTGATCCCAGACTCCAAACCCCTACAATTTTACCCATTCAGAATGGCCCCGCACAAAGCTGAACGACTTAAAAAAGAATGTCAGAAGCTAGTAAAGCAGGACATTCTGGAGGAAACCAAAACGGGTCCCTGGTCATCCAGAAGTTTTCTTGTAGAAAAGAAAAATGGGCAGGGTTATAGGCTAGTGACAGATTTAAAATACGTTAATTCCCAATCCATCAATCAAGCACTCACATCCCCACGAGCAGACGACAGCCTAGAAATGATTGGTGAGATGAGACCTGCCATGTTCTCTAAAATGGATGCCCAACAAGGGTACTTCCAGATACCAATTAGAGAGGGCGACAGGGACATCACAGCCTTTCTCACTAGGACCAAAAAGAGGTACAAAACCACGCCTATGGGACTTGCCAGCAGTGCTCAGGCCTTCCAAGCCATAGTCAACTTCATACTACAGAACCTGCAGCACAAATGTGAAATCCCATACCTAGACGACATCCTGTGCTTATCACCTACAATCGACCAACATTTTATTGATTTAAGAAATATATTTGAAGCACTGAGAAATGGGAAACTAAAGCTGAAGAAAACCAAGTGTGAATTCTTCCTAGAGGAGCTAGACTTCCCAGGAATGAAAGTCACCACAGACGGCATCAAACCATCCCCAGACAAAGTCCACAAGATCCAGACATTCCCTACACCAAAGAAGAAGAAAGAGGTAAGATCAACACATTCCCCCATCTATCCACAGTCACCCAGTGACCACAACCCTACACACATTGATTCAGTCAAGAGCAGCCCACAATTTAATTTGGTAGTTCCCCGCCAGAACTGACCACTTACACTCATCCTTCACCAACTATCGACTATCAACTATCATTTTTGACTATCACCTATCAAATCCCAAGATTGGAACTATGAGGTATATACCATACCTCCTATTATTCATCACTCACATCTGCACAGCAGCCCAACCCATAGTGAGGCAAAATATCGGCCTCATCTATGAACAGCTGCCGGGACAGATCATCACTGACAACGACCTACACAAGGTCATACTGGCCATACCATACAAAATACCATCGGCACCTCGTCCCAAGCCACTCATCTACAACAGCATCAGGACATTACAACTGACATCTCTAGGACCACGCGACAGCCATGATGCCAAGATGCTGCAACAAGCTGCCGACCTAGACAGACTCTTGCAAAATGTAGATATGAACATAATTGAGACATAAAAGAACATAGCTCACTTCCTCTTGGATCCTATAAACAATAGGCCAAAGAGAGCTATCAGCTACTACCAGAGACATGAATTCTATAATCAATGTCATCCATCACCTAGACGCTAGAATTGGTACACTGGCCAACGTCAACGTTAAGACTGCAGAAGGATTACACTGCGTCACCCAGCAACACCAGCAGTTTCTAGACACCTATATTATACAACAAGATATCGTACAGGAAGCATTGCTTAACATTACACAATCCATAGACTCGTGGTCTGACGATTTCTTCACAACCTTAACCTCCATTCAAGCCGACCAGGACCGCAGGATCACCCAGTCAGCCATAATATCGGTGGAAAATTCTCTCAGACTACTGTCAACCAGCATCTTAGCGCCAGACATGATCCAACCCACTGAACTAGCACTCAAGTTAGCCACTTTGGATACACAACTAAAAATAAGAAACCCAGGATCCGAGGTAACAATTATCTATACGTCCTTAGGACCACCTGCTCTATTACTGTTTTCTCGATTTATACTATGGATTTTGTCAACCCAATTAGTTTGTAACTGCTTAGTACACGCCAATAGCCTATAATCAAACTCTCCCAAAATGGCCATCTGGAGCCAGGAGTATATGGGTACCACTTTTTCTTTACAAGAGCCCAACCTGATTCGGCTTATGCAGTAATTGGTGTCCCATGTATGTGCCATTTATAGTTTGACTCATTGTACCTTTCAAATACCAAAATTCCTTGTAACTTGATACTACTTCAACACATTTTCTAATGCACGCGGCCAATACACCCATACTACTAGCACTCACAAACAACTTGAACATCACAGCATCATCACTACACCACGACCCAATGCACATACCACACCTACATACACAAGCCATCATCAAATCTATGACGAACATTAGCAAACTATCATCAGACATCACATTGGACCTGGAACCCTTCACCAGGAATATTTAGATGGAAGCCACAGACACAGCAGACATTCTAGACAGACCAATATAGGACACACCCATTCGAGAGAACCATAGCTAGCTTCTTCACTAGCCCCGTATGGAATTATATAGTACCAATTACATGCATCTTAAATGCTGTAGGATTCTTCTACTTACTATACGTACCTAAGGGACCTGCACTATTTGCAACCATCCCGACTGTGAGAACCCGCCCCAACAACATTTCTTGGAAATTCATCAACCCCATCCCTCAGAGTAAGAACACGGAAAACCCCACCATCAGTTTAGACCAATATGTCCAAGCCCATAACATTTTTACCCTGATATTTGTAGCTCTAATTATATACGCGGTTATCAAAACCATGTGAAAATGTAAAACCAGGATAGCTCGACACTTCAAAGTGACCCACCCTGGACATAAGACCAACCCTACTATTACACTCAAAATATACCAGGGACACGCCAACCACACCATCCCACTACTATCCCTACCCTACGAACGCGACTCTATTGTTAATGAGTTTATCCAAACCCTGACAGCCATATCCGCCCTGTCATGCCCCTATCCACGCATAAACATGACATGGAAAGGCCCTATATCCTTCAACATCAACAGAAAACAGAAGTCGTATTATCTACCCAACCACATCATCCTTCCCCTAGCGGTCCGGTTTTCCATCATACCGGCCCTCAAAGACGACACCACCGCCACTGGAATAATACTAAAAACTATTGAAAGAACCACATCTCCACATGCGACAAAAACCCAAGACTGCATAGTCATTGACTCTCAGAGCGACAACACAACACCACTAATCAAAAACCCAATAGACATGACTACTACTGAACTATTGCATAAACAAAATACACTGCTCCATACCTATCGCTAAACATGGCCTATGTAAAAGCTTAGTACTCATCGTAAATATTGAAAAATGAAATCTTTTTACAGCTTCCCATCCTATATACTTGTATGATGATATATGACGGAAGCGAGACATATAGAAACAGTACGTCACAACCCACTAATACCATTGTACTACATTGCATTGACACTAAACATGTAAATGACCAGTTAGTTAAGGCTTCCCGTTATTAATAGAACGGAAGCGAGACATATAGCATCAGTACGTTACCATTGACTCACTATTATAACCACTGCATGAAATGTAAGTATCATATCTGACGTCTCAACTCTCATCTTTACGCCCCACATCGATGTGACAGGGATTTTCCCAGCCACAGTACACAGGGTTGCTTACTGACCAGACTGGGACATGACTTTGTTTCTGATTAGCTGAGACATAATAGTTGGTCCAGTATATGTGTCAATTTCCCCTGTCCTGATTTGATAATTATAAGGGCGAACTACTTTTCTGGCAGTGGACAGGGTAAATACAAGAATATTTATCACCACAGTATGCCGTCTCCCTTTGTTTTAATGTATCAACCTCGCCAAGTGATAATAAAGTACAGTACTAAAATGACCATTTCCAGGCCTCTGGTGCGGCTTATAAGGTTCTCCCAAGTCCTGGTTGGGGTTATATGCTAGGTGCGGGTTATACACTAAGTGCGGGCTATATGCGGGAATTTATGGCAGTACCAAATACTATAGTCCGTGGCACCAAGAAAGGGACTATTGAATGAGGCTTGTTTTCTATGTGAAATAACATGTAGAAAGAACTCAAATGGGCACAAAATATTTCCTGATGAAGAGCTAAACACATACACATGAGAATAAATGTTTACAATCAGGTAAATTGTTCATTCTCTTGCTGGTAAAGTGCAGTTTCATGACAATATTGGTAAACACTCTTTATTGCACACTAGAAGTATAGGGAATATCATCAAAACTTCCCCAAAATACTGATTTTAAGCAATTTTTGAATATTTCGATCTCACTTTGTGGAAAGGCTCACATTTGCAATTCTTTAACCAGAATGTTCTAAATGGTACCATTGTGAAGAAAAAATTGTTCCCTCATTTATTTGATGACTAATTCCATCTCTGACAGTGTATTTCAATTTCTATAGGTGCTAATGCAAATCAAAGTCAACAAAATTACAACATTTCAGAAATGTTTCTAGGGTATTTACAAATTTCACAATTACTCACATTTCTCCAGAGAAACATAACATTGTCATTACCTCAAACTACAGAGCCTCAGCTAAAAAACGTTTTTTACATGAACATGATGCGACTACTAGTGCCAAAGTAGTGGATCATGACGTGAAATACAAAAGGGCAAACATAGTTTGGCAGTCCCTTTCTTGGTGCCACGGACTATAACACTTGAAATACATGTTGGTAGTATCATAATAGGTTAGAGAGGCCTCATCTGTGACGGTGATTAGTTCAGTAATCAGCCTGCTTCTCAATCATTGTGGTTTAGAATAGGAGACATATTATACAACACTCACTGTGTACTATTGCAGGTGTTCCTCCTCACAGGTTAAAGATGTATGCTGTGCTGAACTAAGTCTCAGACATTTACCTGTGGTAAAACCATCTAGGGCATATATAATTTGTAACCAGTTCAGTAATTAACATATATTCAAGGCACATAAATAGGCACATACAGAGTAGCCTTAACCCTTTAATGACAGATGTTGCTAAAATATGAATTGGTTGTGATGATGCATGTATGCAGCCCTGGTGAGTAATTCGCCAGGGCTGCGTTGGTGCATCATGCCGACCCTATGGGAGTATCTAAACCCACAGGGTTGGCATGCTTGAATGCAGCACTGGCAAATTATTCGCCAGGGCTGCATTCATGCATAATGACGACCAAGGCATGAAGAATTAATGCACTATGCTGTCCTTAAAGGGTTAAGCATATAGCCCGTAGTCTTAAAACTGGTTATAGTTATGTTACCAATCTAACTAAGAAGAAAAAGAAACAAATGGGAGTTTGGATTTCGGGGGCACAGCTTATGGTTTTTGTCATGGCACTGTTTTCAGTTAGTCCCGGTGTGCGTAATACATCTCAACAATATCCAGTGCTCTACATTATATCTAAGTCATGTAGGGCAAATACAAGAGTGCGCTATTGTTTTTACAAGGGGCGCATCCATAAATTACATACGCAGAATTTTGGCAGAAATTGACTCCCCTCCCCCCTGTTGCTCTATGTACTCACTAGGATTGCCCCTACCCCCATAATGTACATACTCACTTGGATCACTTGGACACCCCCCCCCCTTTCCCTGACAACTATGTAACATATAAAGAGACATTACCAACAAAGAGGCATTTTTCTATTCTTTACCTACCAGATGAGTCATTAATTTGTAGTGAGGGGTCATCATTTTTGCTCCCCCCCCCAATAAAACACAACTCGGGTACACAATGCTTATGCCAAAATAGCTCCAGACCCCTCCCCCCCTCCCTGTACAAATCTGTATGCATTTGGCTGGACCACCCCTCCCCCCCTTGGACCAAGGGGGGGTGGTTATTTTGTCAAAATGAGGTTAGGAATGCGGAATGCAGCCTAAAAGATGATACTCATCATGAGAAACAAGAATATGACCTTCATTTTTGATTTCGAAAACTCTAACCCCCCCGTACGCCCCCTCCGAAAATAAAAAGTTAGAAAATAATTAAATAAATCAATAAAAAAATTCCCCACGGGTGTGCATCCCTTGAAACACTCATTAAATCACTTTGAGGTGAAATATAAAAATATAGTGCACCAAAATGAGCTATTGTGAAGTTTCTGCAAAATTCAAGATGGCCGCCATAAGCGAAAACTACAGTTTTTCACTGTAATTATAATTATATTTGGTTTTGCACTCATAAAATTTATATGAAAGCACTTGGATATGTAACATGATAAAATACTGCATCAAAGTCAGCTATTTCTAAGTTCTGAAAACTCCAAGTTGGCTGCCATTTGAAAAAACAACATCGTTTTTCGCTGTAATTTTATCCATAGTTGGTCTACACGAAACCCAAACAAATGCCTTTGGATGAGGAATATATAACGATATACTCCCCCAAAGTCAGCTATTTTGAATTTGAACATTTCAAGATGGCTGCCATAGATGAAAACACACATGCAATTTGTCTTTGTTCTTGATTTCATACTCCTTAGTGGTATACTGTATAAGAAATCTATTAATAAACACTTGGCATAGAATTAAAAGAGAAAATAGGTACTTTGAAGTGCCTGAAAATTTCAAGATGGCAGCCATGGACCCCTATTAGCTGTATAGGGGTATACAAAGGCGTACTCCAAGCACCTTGCCAGGAAAGTCAGTGATTTATAGCAATGGACTGGAGCAAAATTGTAATACCATGAATTCTCAAACAGGATCCACTGATTATATGCTAATTATATCCCCACAACGGGTTATAGAAGTCCCTTAAAGTCAGGGTGTGGGTTATAGGAGGGTATTTGAATGGACAGAAGTACCAATTGAGATCCCAAGTGTGGGTTATAGGATTTGTTTGAGTTATTGGTTCCTGGGATTTACTGCTGGATCATATTGTATTATTTATAATCAGAAGATTATTTGAAAATCTAGAATTCTTCTAGTAGGAAAAACTGATGCAATATACAGAAAGTGTATGTATCGAAGCAGACCGTACTACATGCTGTTTACTCTACAAATTGCTTAGAGCATAATGACTTAAGGCAATGCCTCATAAAAGAAGAGACCAGCTGTACTACCCAAGTATAGACGGGCATTGCAGACTGGGTTAAATTATGATAGAACTAGGTATCCCAAATGCTGTCAGGGAAGATCAATTGCATGATGGAAGCTTTGGTTTTCAATTGGGCTGCTTATTGTGTACAAATGATGTTGCAGATACCCAAACAGTATCCATACAACTTACCAAACCCCCTACCTTCTTACTTCATTTTATTGTATTGTACACCTCAACTCCAGATAGAATATCAGCTTGGCATCTAAACAATAAGGTAGGCATCAAATAGGTCATGGGGTTGGCATTGAATTTGACCAATTTCATTGGGTCCATTGGGAGGGATAGCACTAGGATTTTAGAGGAATCTAAGGGGCAAGTGTACCATATGAGATGATTGATGGCATCTGGTTAAGGAGTGTATATGTCTTACAAGGACCAACGATTTACAGGTCGAAGAAGAGGCCAAGAAATGAACCTAGGAAAGCTTATGAAGCCTGGGTGAATGCTCTTCATGGCATATTCTCCCCATACCTCCCAGCTCCCATTGTGCAGGTTCATTCTTGGGGATGCCCTATTCCTCTGCCTGTTAAGTAATCGCATTCATTACACATCCCTCCCTTGTCTCGCCAGCCATATAATGGGTTTCTGGTATGTAAGTAAAGAATACACATACAAATATAGTTTAAAATCCAGTTTTCTCAACTGCTATACTTATGGAACCAACATTTCCACGTTATACTGGATTACAACTTGGTACTAATGGTGGGGTACTTTTTACTGTCACAAATTTGGCATAACAGTCACACTTGCATTCTCATGAGAATAGAGAGCCATGTCTACTGCAAGTACTTGGTATATTACCTAAAAAAAAGTGATTAGGAGATATTCTAAAATACTAAATTGCTTATATATATGGTTCCCCTTCCATCTAGGATGATTTCACAGTTGAAAATAAAGGCAAATATCTCATATAGCCATTATAAAATGCATTCTCTATGATTTAAAGGGCAGGTTCATTTTTCACCATGGCTTCATAACTCAGCCCTCTATGTGGGATGCAGTGAAGGAAGGCAGGGTGAAAAATGACTACGGACTGAACGGTCACTGGCATGGTCATTTCAAGGAGTTGCTGGTTAATACTCCCAAAAACTATGCCTTGCCCATAGTGTTGTACACAGGGTCCCATAGCCTTACACATAATGGATCCTGCAGGCAGACCCATGTCCTTGTGTCGATCCTATAAGCAGCACCAGCGATCTGATTATGGTGACTTTTGTACTGTACTATCGGAGCAAAAACTTGCGTATAAGCCGCATCCAAACTCTGTGTTAAGCCTATGAGCCAAACTGGTAATCTGACTCACGGAATAGCCACGGCTTATAGATAAGGTTTTACAGTAGGGTTTCTGCACCAATTGATGTTGCTAGAAAAGCTCAAAATTATGTATTATATTACAATCCATGTTTGTCCTTATTTGGGTTTCATGTGTGGTGGATCAAATATGGATATAATTACATCAATAAAGTGATTTTTTTAGCCCATGGCGGCCATTTTGAATTTTTCAAAAACTTCAAAATAGCTGAATTTGATCCAGTATTATATTATATTACATATCAAAGTGCTTTCATATAAATTTTATGAGTGCAAAACCAAATATTGCTATAATTACAGTGAAAAACTGTAGTTTTTCGCCAATGGCGGCCATCTTGAATTTTGCAAAAACTTTAAAATAGTTCATTTTGGTGCACTATATTTTTATCTTTCACCTCAAAGTGATTTAATGAGTGATTCAAGGGATGCACACCCGTGGGGAATTTTTAAAGTGATTTACTTAATTATTTTCTAACTTTTTATCTTCGGAGGGGGCCTACGGGGGGGTTAGACTTTTCAAAATCAAAAATGAAGGTCATATTCTTGTTTCTCATGATGAGTATCATCTTTTAGGCTGCATTCCGCAATTTTTTTGCGCTAACCACCCTCCCTAATTATGGGAGGTATGGCTATGTATACTGAACATGTGTCACTCGATTCTGTTTTGGCAGATCATTACCTTCATTTAGGACATATTTGATGTGTGAAATAAGTAATTAAATATAATTATTGTGGGAGCTATGGTAATATTTCTTGTGTTACTCGAATCCTCATAAAACTACCCATCATAAATTTCATTTGGCTCTACTGCCAAATGTTTGCAATATTTTTGCAATATTTCTATTATTTACATATGTTTAGGTATTAAAGTATTCTATAGGAACAATTTGTGTGCTTTAAATGATATCTTTGGGAAAAGCTAGGGGGGTGCTAAAATGTGTCACTCGATTCCTCAGAAATCTACACAAACTTCAGTCCCCCAGCACCTACAGACATTGACATAATCAAAATTGTAAACACCTGCAGTGTTTCATCCATTGGTATTCTGCATAGAAATGATAAAAGGAATGATATGCTTCTGCCTCTAGTTTTTCGCTCCTCACACCCTTATTATTACTCACAGATGGATAACACCGGCGTTGCCCTTTTAGCCCTATCCATGCCTAACGTGGTAGAATCAGTAAACACCAATGCAATACAATTCCTGCAGGGTTACAGCCTTTCAAAGTAAAAATAGGTAGTTGTACTGGATTGGTGAGAAACAGCCCTATACGGTTGAGGGTAAGGAGGTCGTTTTGGATCCAGTGCTAAGTTCCAATTGAGAGCCAGATTGAGTAGCATGCCTCAGTGTGATATTATGAAGACTTAACCACTATTTATATACATGTATAGTTGGGTATAACACATACTACATCTCATTTATTGTATATGATTATCGTCTATTACAATGCATGTATAGACTTTTAGGCTAGTACCTACTGTCACCACTGGTGGCGCTCCACTACTGTTTGTGTATATAGGGAGCCCACACTGCAGGCACTGACCACTCTGGGTTAGGCTGCAGCGGTAGTAACATCTACACTGTTTGCATGCATGAATAAACCCAACTTACACACCTATTGCTACTACCTTTGTCACTTAGCTCATGGTTATTATTGGTGCAGATCTCTATTATATAAATGCTAATAGACGATTGCCCGATATGACATCAGTGATCACAACTACAGCAGGTAGGAATTCAGTTCAATAGTACTGTATAGGCCTAGGCATATGCCTACATATCCTAATTTCCGTTGATAACTTATGAAAATACCATCTAACATATAATAACTTTATTAAAGGCAATAATTAGGGTGTCAAAATGTGCTATGCTACTTGTTGATCATCTATTTTTTTCATGTTGATATCAGCTGGTTAATCCTTTGTTCAATTAGCAAGTACACTTATAAAAACAATGGAAAATAGTAGCAAAGCCCCACATGTAGGGAAATATATTTTTCACTCCCCCATGCCATCAGAATTACACATTCTATTGTCATCTAGAACGGAAATAGGAATAGCTAACATGTGTCCTACTCTGAGCCTGTCACAAAAGGCCTACAAAGCACAGTTTACATTTGCAGATAGATTTTTTTCAGTAACACAGTCACCCTGCTGTGATTAATGTGTCATTTATTAAATACTTACAATAAACTAGAGTAAAGGGTCTTGTCTTTAAGAAAGTGGCTTTATTTAGTCTGAAATCATTCTAATTTCCGATTCTTGGCTGATTTTTGCCGATTTTTGACATCCTGTGGTTTCTCTGATAGTTGATAGATTCCCACGATTGTTCTAACAGTGTTCTATTGTCTCTGCATATCTTAATAGCTTTGTACATACATAAACAATTTTAGAAATGCTCAACTTGGATAAGATTTATCTCATTTTCGACATAATTTGAACAATCTTTAAGGCTAAAATCATGAAAAATGTCAAACAATTCCTTTTTGGAGTAAAACATTATTTTGCCCAATTTCATGCTGAAAAAGATGGTACCAAAAGTTTAGGTCTATTTTGATGCATTATAGCCTAAATATAAGTTGCCATGGCAAGATAATCACTAAAATACGTTAAATTAAATTTCAAATAGGGCTTTATCTCTGTATGACGTCATATTTTGAGGGGGGGGGTTTCAAGGGTTGCATGACGAAACATGGCAAGGGGGTTAGGGTGTTTAAAAAATGGTCCAAAAAAGCATGACATCATTTATGGACGGCCCCTTACATAGAAAACTTTGAAAACAGTCCAGGGGCCCTCTATTATTTCAGCCTGCATAATACCTGCATCCGATGCTTCAATTAATTTGATAACTGTGCCCACAATCTAAATATTTTAGGCTTAACTACTTACTACTGGGTTAATTGCTTTATACATGGAAATATCCTGGCCGGTTGCAGGGGGTACTTGAACATTTAATGAACTGTTTCTACAAATGATATAGCTCGGTCAAGTGTTTCCACAGTCTGTACTTAGATGCATCAATTTTAGATATTGATTATTGAGACAGAAATAGAATAAGATACCTATCAAGCATGCTAATTACGAATAGTAGATAATGTATGAGATGTTACCAATCTAAATGAGATTGCATATGATTAAACTCCATTTCCGAAGAGGTACCACCCATCCTTATTCTTGAGAAAAGGCATCTTTATCATTTGATATCTCATTATCTACAGTGAGGAAATCTACAGATGCTAGAGTAAGTATACAAGACACTTATTTTCCTGATGTTTCATTAATTACTGCACAATTTTTATGGCAGGGAATTCAATTATTTCATTTGGATTGTTTAGCATTGTGACACATACAGCCACAGAATTGAGTCCTCTGATCGCCCTTCCTACTTATAACTTGTAAACTACTTAAGCCGTTGATTTGTGTTATTACCTTATTGTAAAAATTGAGATATTGTATATGAGCAATAAGGGGATGTAGATAAGCTGAACAAACAGAAGAAAATATGATTGTATGGTATATATTTGCTTTATTAAACATATGTCCCACACCTCATTAAATGACGTTTATTCATGGATAATATAGAATCTTGATTATACTTATTCAGGATCAAATAATATTACGTTTGAAAAAAATTGGGTTAATTTGGCAATTTCTTATTAGTGAAGGCATCAAAGTATGAACTTAAATGGTTGTATCCATTTAATATGTAGAACCTTATCAATAGAAGAGATTAAAAGTTGTTATACACAAAGCAATGTGCAATGAAGTCTGGTTCAATTGGTCCTCCATGGTATTGCCAGGGATCCAGACCTCCCATGTGGGTATGCTGTACAAAACAACATGACATATAGCTCCCTAATGAAATGAACTATTATGTTCTAATGCTATTCAACATAGCCCAGATTTGTGTGGCCTCCTCCACCTGATTCATGATCCAGGACCCTGTCTTTCAGAAAGTCTCCCTGCTTCCGGCTGAGTGCAGAGAATGATGTCAGAGCTTGCTCACAGAGAGTCTTGTAAGATGGATCTCCAAGACGCTGCACCATCTGGTGGAACATGCTGGAATCATCCTCCAGTAGGATGTGAGGATGGTCAAACTCCATCAATCTTCCTTCTTCTAGCACCTGGATAGATTATTGTTAATTTATATCATTCAATTACTCCTTCTTGGTAATGCTAAAGCAATGCACTGCTGTGTCGACGTCAGTGTAAAAGAAAAGACTGATCATAAGTTCATGATTAATTTAATGTGATGATTCCCTTTGATTTAGTCATTTGAAACCAAATTTTATGTTTACAATGATGCCATTAAAGTTCTATGGTAAAGATGAAATGATTTGATTAACTTTAAAGAGGTAATGGAAAATACACTGTACCATTATTTTGTCATTTGTGATGATTGTGTTCAGGCGGTGTGCAATTGTAAGAACTGTTGAGTCTGCAAACTCTGTACTCAGTATCTCCTGAATAGTTTGATCAGTTCTGAAATGAAATTGATTCAACAAGCTCAGGATTAACATCACATCACATAATGACCGGAAAATCATGAAAAAAAAAGCAGAAATGATGAACAGTATAGAAGAGCTCCACACCAAAAAAATGATGAATTCTATAAGCATCTTGATTTACCTGTAGTCAACATTGGCAGTTGCCTCATCCACAATAATGATCTTATTTTTCCTCATCAATGCTCGTGCCATGCAAAGTAGTTGCTTCTCTCCCACACTGAAGTTATCTCCTGCCTCCCCCATCTCAGCAGACAGCCCACCAGACAGACCAGACACTTTGGTGTGGAGCTGGACCTATATTATGTAAACAGTAAGGGTATGCAAATGGAAACAGCTACTACAATTGCTAACTATTCAAGTGTAACACATACAGAAGCATCTACATTGGCAGGAGAGCAGTACACTGCACACATAATTTGGGTAATCTTCATTAACAACTAAGAAAGTTGATGATTGTGTGCAAACCAGAATACTACCTGGTGGAGAGCTTTCCAGAGATGATCATCCTTAAACTCCTCAAAAGGGTCCATATTCATCCGCAGAGATCCAGTAAACAACACCGGGTCCTGCAAGAAGAGGTTTTCATGACTTTTATTTTTGTTTTAATCTCATTGAGAAATATTTTGCCAACAGTCCAATTACCAGTTGGCAAGTGAGAAAAATCAGACTGACAATATATTTTCAACCTGCGTCCATGGTTGACAGCTAAAGAAGTGAAGTGATTTAGATTCCTTCTATCAACTGTATTTGATTTTCAAGTGCCTCTTGGTCAGAATTCCTATCAGCCTCGACGCAGTTTAAGTAATTGAATTATCTAGGTGGAAAATTCATAACACTATCCACAACCTGATCAAGACCTTTTTACCTGAGGTATAACAGAGATGTTTCTCCTGAGGTCAGTCAGTCCAATCTGTGTCACTTCTACCCCGTCAATCTCGATGCTGCCTGTAGGTTCAACCATCCTCAGCAGACTGACAAATAGAGACGACTTCCCAGCTCCTGTACGACCCACCACGCCTACCTTATTTTTGAAGCACAGATCATTTAACTTTGTTTCTTTGTCCTACTCTTCATGGGAATTTTCAGATCATGATAGTTTGATTATGATTTGTACGATGGGAACAGTGTCTGTGATTTCCTACTTTATGATAATTTTGAAGTATAGATCAACATAATTGGTTTATTAGATTTGTGATTAACAAAGATTGAAATCTAACAGTATGAATGGTGTCTAAGGTGGTGGAAGTACCATGGCAATCATCTCAGCATCAACTGATGCTTCGTCTGTATCAGATTCAGAATCACCTGACTACGATATTATTTCGTCCATGGAATCCTCAATATTGGCAATGCACACCTATATCTGCTTCGTTAGGTAGTATTGCATTCATCATAGATCATTTTATACAAAGTACACAAGGCAAGGGAATGTGAAAGAGAGAGAGAGAGAGTGCCAAACACTGACCACTAGTGTAAAGAACCCCATCTATTCATATTTGTATATTTTGTAAAACTAATAAGTGAGAATTGCCTAAGTGTGACCTAGATATAACTAACAGATGTTTGGCTGACCTTTTCGGCTGGGTGAATATCCAATGTGATTGGTCCAATTGCAGATTGGTTCTGACCTCTGTAGGTCAAGGTCATATCCTTGAACTCTATGTGACCTTTATTTGGCCATCCGTCAGGTGGTGTGACATCTGTGTGCTCAAGTGCCTCCTGCTCCAATGTACCAAACTCCTGAATTCTCTCAACAGATGTCATCTAAATGCAAAATCAGTCTGCTCAGGTAAAAGAGTTGATACAAGAATATACAATCAAACAAAATTGCAATAAAACCTCAGAAATTCTGCTTCTTTCAAATGGAGTTTGTTAAGATAAGGATAACTGTTTGTGATACATACAACTGACATGAGCTCAACCAGTTGCAGAAGTGCATATTGAAAGCTTGCCAGCAGAAACAGAAGATAGATAAATGCAAGGCCTGAGACTCCAGCGCCATTTGTTTCTGCTCCTGTGAAAATGTGCATGTACAAATATTAAACAAAAAATGATATTCTTCAAAACTGATATTCTTCAAACGATAATTGTCTGAATACTAGTGATTGAACAAACCACACCAGACAAGAGTAACATGGATGAGTAGTTCTTCATTTGGCTGTCAAAATGAGAAGTGAATGGAAGAGCGGTTGGAAACATCTTTCGGGTCAAATTGAAAAATGACGAAATGAAAACTTTTCTCCTAGAAAGAATTGCAGTGCACTCCCACTCCATATTCAATGTCTATTCGATTTTCCGAATAACTATATTCTTTGATTTGAGGCAGTGATACATGAAGGAAAATTTATGATAGTCTTCTAAAACAAAACAGTTTTGTGAAAGTTGGTTTACAATAAATAATGATTCCAAAGATCACCTTGTGTTGAAGTGATGACTGCAACAAGTATGTAGGAAACAATCAATATGGCGGCAGAGAAATCAATGCGCATTCCAATAAAGCGCTGGGCACACAGAAAAGTGTGCCAGGCTGCTGTATGTCTGTCCATGTGTTTGTAAGCTTCTTCCAGAAAACTTTTTTGCTTCCTGAAGGCACGGATCACAGTCAGTCCTTGAAGAGTGGCTGAGAGATGGGAATATGTTGGGCTCCTGACTGAGAATAAGAATAATGTTCAAATATCTTTAATACCAAAAGAGAAATATTGATAGTCCAAAATACATGACAGTCTTGCAATTGTAGGGGTTGTGAAAGTATGAAACAAAAACAGGTTCAAAATTTGGTTTGAATGCAACAGGTTTTATTCAGGTCTCAATCCTTTGGTTCTCATACAAACACGGCCTCGACAATAGGGTTCAACAATGTACAGGTTAATTATAGACATGGTTCAAAGTATACAAGCAGCGTTCTCGCTAGTTCGAATTTGGCAGAGCTGGTTGAACTGATCTTGTCCCAGCAAGAGCTGGTGCAAGGGCCAGAGGTCTCAAAAGTATCGAAGGATGTGGGTCTCGATATGGCCAATTGCGGCCTTTTATATACCCGGGTGCTGACCAAGCAGTGTCGATGTGACACTCCACCGGCGCGCCATCTGGAGTACCCCGCTTGAACTCGCAACTGGGTAATTGTTCAGGGGACATGGCATAGGACGCCAGGTGTTGCCACCTAACGTGAAGCTATGCCATTCCCGCCTTGAAACAACTAACCCATGTTACACGTATGTTATTGCCCCTACAACATCGCTCCCCAGTACTTCCTTCCTGGATGTCTTCTTTACTAGGTTCACTGGACATGCTTGAAAGGGACTGATCAGGTCCTCCCTCCAAGCTTCTAGTCTCTACTGCACTTTGGACTTCATGATGCTCAGCATGGAGAATACCCATTGCCTGTGTCGGCATAAAAGCAGCATGTTGCTGGGAACCACCAGTTTCAAATAAAGAATCTTCTAGGGTCAGCCCTAGATCTTTTCAAATAGCATCAGGGTTACCCCTTCTTGGTTCTGGAGTCAAACTGGTACGACTCAGCCCATAGTGCTTCTCCAAGACACAACCTCAGGATCTGGACTTGAAATGGGATGGAGAGACGCTCCACCCGTCGCCTGTTCAGTCATGTTTTTCCCAACAAAACTGTGCGACTCAACTTTCTACCCAAACTGGTCACGGCATCAATGTAGGGGTTGTGAAAGTATGAAACAAACACAGGTTCCAAATTCGGTTTGAATGCAACAGGTTTATTCAGGTCTCAATCCTTTGGTTCTCATACGAACACAGCCTCGATAATAGGGTTCAACAATGTACAGGTCAATTATAGACAAGGTTTGAAGTATACAAGCAGCGTTCTCCCTGGTATCGAAGGGTGTGGGTCTGAACTCGTCCGTGGACAAACTCCTAGATATGGCCAACTGGGGACCAAGCAGTGTCGACGTGGCACTCAAGCAACGCGTCATCTGAAGTGCCCCGCTTGAACTCGCAACCGGGTAATCCTTTGGGGGACATGGCATAGGACGCCAGGTGTTGCCACCAAGCATGAAGCTATGCCATTCCCGCCTCGAAACCACGAACCCGTGTTACACATATAATATTGCCCCTACACAATTATACATTACAATCGATTTAGTCTTTCCTGAACTAAAGCTGGCTTAGTATTATAAACATGAACATTGACCATCAAATCTAAATTGACAGCAACTGATCTAGAATGAATATCCTAAATATACCTTTACTACTAAGGTGGGGAAATTGTAAAACTGCTCATATTGATAATTTCAATATCATTTAGGATAAGTGATATGATTGTACATAGAATACATTCATTACAACTATTACAGACATAATTATGTGACTGATTGACTTACAACTGCCTTCGATTTTCTTAGATTCTTGTATGCCTTTCTGAGCAAAATGCATAAATATGATGGCCATGACCAAAAAGAACAGGGCGACTAGCGTCATCCATGGGAAGATGACACATGCAAATGTTGTAAGTGCTAGTGAAATGATGGACACCTTGAAGAGAAAATATATGTAATTATATAATGTCAGTTTGTACATGAGAAAAGACATGAATAAACCTTTACATAGCTAGCACCAAGCTGAACTTTGGTTTCCTGTTCTCAAATGATCTTACCAATGTATTGTATTTGATATCTTTGAAATATCTTAAGAAAGGTGAATTAATTAGAGGAAATAGTATATGTTGCCATTACCTGAAATCCCATATAGAATGGAAAGGTGAAAGCTATATCCATGAAACCGGTATCACGTGAGAATCTATTCAATACTTGCCCTGCAAAAGATGTTTATGTTCTTTAGAATAAGTGCCAGAACATGGTAAAAAAGCTATCCATTAAAGGAGTATACAGCTACTTCTGTTGTAAAGGAGTTCTAAAACTTACCGACAGGATTTGTCTCATAGAAGTACATTGGTGCTCTGAGAACAACATCAAACATTTGGTTGTAGAGACGGCGTCCAGCTCTGTTTAAGAACAGAGAGACCATAGCAGCCGCAAATAGAGAGGAAAAAGTCATTGCAATAACAAGACCTGTCAGGACAGCTATGAACCAAACACTGTCATGGCCAGCTACTGGACTAATGTTGATTGTGATGTTAAGTCCAGCTGTTTCTGTTGCTGTGTACCTGAAAGAGGAAACATTGTATTGTTCCTATTGGTTCAGCAGAAACCTCTGAAGTAATTAGTATGTTAATGACATCATAGGGTTGTGAGATACCAGAATGGCTTATTTCATGGGGTTGTGAAATACTGAGCCATATTTCATAAACCAATAAAAAGTTGTATTTCTAGAGGTCACATAATTCTCAGGTCACATAAAGCAGTCACACTTAAATTATGGCTTGCTATTAAAGGTCATGATAGAAAAGGACACTTAAAAAGATGTTTTTCATCACCCGGCAGTGAAAATATGACAAGGGCTTTTTTTTAAATTTCATCTTTCCTTTTTTCTTAATAAAGTCTGACATGTATTGGGAAATTTAAACTTTTTGAGAATGTTTTTTCAGGAACTTTGCATCAAATCATGATTTTCATGATGCACGTGGTGATGAGAAGCAGTTTATTTTTTTGAGTGGTCTAAAGTACTTGAGTTTTCCTCACCATTGGGAGAATATCCAGCCTGAGGAAACTCCACCCATCTATAAAGCAAATAGTCAATTAATTCATGGTACTGCCACCCAGGCTAATATCAAAGGTAATAAGAACTATGGTATACAATGAATAGAACCATTGCTGAAGTTTTGGTCTTTTGGAAAGCAAAAGATATATCATCCTACTGCCAATTTAACTGTATCCCCAAATCCAGAAACAATGAGTTAATTGTCACTTTAACCAATGCCATTTTTGAACACTATATATTGTTAGATTCAATTTATTGATGCTGCTGCTCTCAAACAAAAGTAGCAGATGAATATTCAATATACCTGCGCTATCCCTGTGAAGAGTAGAAACAACATGAAAAATATGTGTCCTCGGCCAGCCTTGAAATAGTTCCGGTAGACTTTGTATGATACTCCTCTGGTCTCCTTGGTGTCAAGTCTTGATTTTCCTTGCTTGTAGTTGGTATGCTATTGATTTAAATGCAGGGTGAATCAATTATATTTTCAATATTGTTATTGTTATTTAAACATCAGGAACACATATCAATTGATACTTTAATAACAGGATCATACTAGCTGGCACAATCTCTCTCACATTCATTCAGTTATTACATTTCAGCATGTATTCAAATCAAGGCAAGTGATGAAAATGGCTTCACCATTCAAAATCACTTTTGTAGAAGTGGTTGTAAAGGGTACTACAACTCCTCGTGCTAAAACATTGAACCATTCAAAATCAGCTGACACAATGTTTGTGCAATACATCTTAATTCCAAAAAAGATAATTAACATATTTATCACAAATATCTATTGCATAACAAAGGATGGCAAATGAAACAATTAAAAGGGATGAATATTTCCTCCAACAGGATGAATAATTGTACTATGTAAAATTAGTGTCATTATGGACAAGCCTGGACATTGTACAGCTGACAAATTAAAGTAGTTTGGAGAGGATTTCACTTAAATGGGATAGTGAGAGGGAAAATGCTAACATGACATACTCTGCTTCTATATTGTGTCTGATTGCCGATGTCAGATGTCTTTTCCATTTTCTCCCCTCCTTGATTGATGTACACTGATGAGACATCATGAGTAACAGACCCGTTCTCTGCTTCATCTACAGAAGCTTTGTCATTGCTCATGCTGACATACTGTGTGAGCTGACCACTTATGTCATCGTATGTTCCCATGAGCATTATATGACCCTTAAACATGAAAGGGAAAATACTTGATATGAATAACGTTTACAAATTTATACAGTTGAATCTCGTTACATGGAGGACTGATACAAGGAATTTCCTGTTTTGATGAGTTTATTTAGTTTGTCTCAATTGTGTTTTTTTTCTCAATATTCAATATTGGTTATGAGGAACTTTGCTTACAAAGAGGAAATTTGACTGGTCACTAGGCCCTCATTATAACGAGATTTTACTGTAGCAGTTAAAATCAGGTAAGAATGAGTCTCTCCGAACCTGGAAAAAAGCATGTCAGGATGGGTGATTATAACTCAATAACATGTTTAACGCATTGATGTTTTTCTCTATCATATGAAATAATCTTAGTTTACTATTTCAAGTTCCTGGAACAAAAGTCTTAAAGAAACTATCATATAAAGAACCTTTTACAAACTTTTTCCATGACTGCCACTTTGTCCACCAGAGGGAGATAGTGCAGGTTGTGAGTCACGAGGATGCAGAGTTTTAACTTCAATAGTCCACGGAGACATCTACAACAGTGTTGTAACACTTGTGATAACAAACATGAAATATTAATCAATCATAGAAAAAAGAAGCCATTTTCTAATAATTGTGTTGTTTTAATATCGGAGTAAAGAAGTGTTTTCATGACTAGAAATATATATACTTATAGTGTATACGTATAATCCTAAGCATTGGCGAGAAATCCTCAACGGGTCATCAGCAGTTAACATAGGTTTGAGGTATGCGCAACCTAGGCACGCCCTTCCGCCTTCTTGTAGCAGGTTGTCAGCACTAATTAATCATTTTTTATATACAATAATTGTAGAGCTTGATGTACATTTGTTATTGTTATTGTCAATAGATTTCAGTTTATTCAAATAGTCCTAGTGCCAAGCCCAAGTTGTGCTCTATATGTATGACATATCCTTATGTTGTTAGTTTAAACTATATATTTACGTAATCTGGACTTGGTATGTATATTTGGCATAACAACAAGTAGGACAATTATAATAGTAGGTACTCCATGACCTACCTCTGAAAGATATGGTTGCCAACCTTTCCATCAACAGCTGCGAGAGGGTCATCTAACAGGTAGATATCTGCATCCTGATATACTGCCCTAAATATTTCCCCACAAAAAAAAAGCATGCAATTCAGAATTACTTTAAGGGGCAATATCACCACTAGATTAGAACTAGAACAGTACTAGAAAATCTGAATGGGACATGCTTGGTGAGAATGTGACTTTAATTACTTGTAAACTGTTTTTATTGTATTATGTATCTTTTATGAAGCAAATTTCTTGAATCCTATGCTGGAAACTTACCTTGCCAAATTCAGCCTTGCCTTCTGCCCTCCACTTAGTGAAAGTCCTCGTTCCCCAACTAAGGTCATGTCACCCAAGGGAAAACCTTTGATGTCCTAGATTTTCAAAATGAAGTTGGGATGATGGAAAGGTCATTGAATAGTATGACTAGATATCAACATTATAAATACACAACATATTCATTGATGCAATTGCAAATCCTATTGTAGAAGTACATTAGTCCATGTTAGCCTTACTCACCACATCAAGCGTACAGGCCTCCAATACACTGTCATAGAGCACCTTGTTAAAGTATGAATCCATGATGATGTTACTTCTCACTGTATCCGACATGACCCATGCCTCCTGGGGAACGTATGCAATGGTTCCCTGGACTTGCCGATTCCCTTTTGTTAAGGCCAGTTCACCAAGAATTGCCATAATTAATGAAGTCTGTGAAGTAATTTTGGATTAAATTACAATTTTATCAGATGATTTATATGTTATACATGGATAAATGGTCAGTAGACCTTACATAGACCTTAAGTACTGAGGGCAGGCCCGACCTGAAGTCTTAATGGGTCCAACAACTATGCCATACTGATTGGCTGGGGTATTGGGTCACTGGGTTGCCCAACTCTCTTCATTATTGGACTACAAAAGAAACTGTATTTGGGATAAGTCAACAATGTTAAAATGTCTCTGAGGACTAATGTATTGAATATGCTCCCACTATATATGTAGTCACCATAGTCACTGGTGTAATGGTTGATCCCAATTCTTTGTAAAGTACAATTTCTTTTTTAATTAATTGTTTACCCTGTCTGAGAAAGTCTTTTATCACAAACTGCCATATGAAGGCTCTGGCATTGATTTTTTTAATGTACAAATAGAAACATTTTTGAATAGTTAAATCAAATGCATTTTTGAATAGGACACTCACCTTCCCACTTCCCACTTTGCCTGTTACACCTACCAGCTGTCCCTTCAAAGAGAAGTAGTGACATTGGGATCAATTTCCTGTGATGTAACAAAGTTGCAATTTAGCAAGAAGATTTTCCAGTATTTTTTTTCTCAACGTGATAGCCCAGTAAAGTAAAACGTCATACAAAAGTTTACAACGTAATATAACGTTTCTCTAATGCTTCTTACTAAGGCATAACGTTGTCAAAAGTTCGAAAACATTATTTTGACATAAAATAACTTGGATCTTTTTGTTAGCTGGGGGGGGGGGGCTCAAACTATGTTTAGTAATACTTTAGTAGCAAACATATTCACCAAACTTTCTGAATGGCAACTTACTGCTTCTGAAGTAAAATTTATTTCTGACAAAGTCGGACCGGCCGCATTCTGTTTTGGACGGGAATAAAAGATCTATTAGTGACACAGTTTTGTTACCCAGGTTAAGTAAATGGGGCCGAAGTCACATTAAAAAACCCAGATAGGGATGTCTAACTGTTAAAGGTAAAATACGGAGCCCCTTAGACGACATGCCCAAAATATATCATTTGTAACACGTTTGCACGACTTAAAACTTGTTTGCACGACTTATAACTCGTTTGCATGACTTAGCCCTATAGGGTCTAACTCGCCTGAAATATAGAGGAAACAGAACAGAACTAACGCTCCTACTAAGATGTATCAATTTGACGCCGCTACTAAGATGTATCAATTTGACCCTTATCATAGACCAACCAGTAGATATTGAATTGACACAAGGAACCACCAGCTGACACCGTGCACTCAGTAGGGCACAGAGGGCTATCTGACAGTTTCGAGAGAAGTTGAAGTGTTTGGTTTGACTGGAACTTGTAGATTTCAGCAACTGTCAGTGTCTCTGGTGACAGAAATTCAGCCCTTCAATGCACTGACATTGTCACCAGGGACGGAAAGTCAGCGCATAGAAGCGCTGACTATGGCGGCTCCAGAACCGGATGGGTCTTGGCAATCGTTTGCAATGCGAATAGGCTAGACTTTGCTGTGAGAAAAGGTCAGACTTTGCTGTGAAAACAGGCCACAGTCCAGGCTTGTCAACACCCCAACACTCAGCGTGAGACTCATGCAATCTACCATACCATTAGGCCCCCTACTAAAGAAAAAAAAGGCTCCAGGTTGCCAGGAAAAACAAACCAAGGTCTGGCAAGCCGGCATATCTGGCCCGTCCTTCCTAGCAAGCTGAATGACGTGACTGGGGACTGGGGTGGTGGTCTAAGGTCTGGCAGGACTACAAACCGGGGCCGGACCGACTTCCCATAGTTTTTCCCAGCAAGTTCTGGGCAAATTCTAAAATTCGATCATCATTATAGAATAGTTTTTTGGTCACAACTCAATGTATTGAATTTTCATAATAATAGGACCATTATTACCTGTCATTTTCCATAGGTTTGGTTCTCAGGGGGTTAAGGGTTAACAAACTGGATGGATCAACAACTGTGAATAGCCTAATTGGAACTCAGTGGGAGCAACTATAGGGCACAAGGATGCATGAGGTTACCAAGGAGACAATTGTGACGTTATACTAACGTTTTGTGGCGGTAGGTGTGGCCGGCGAAAATGACATTTATTCATAATACACAATTTTGAATATTTGTCTTTAGTCCTCACCTGCATATGCAATGTATTAAGCAGACGTGGCTATGACATGGGAGCGGTGCACAAACGGCACAAACGGGAAACGGGGAGACCCAGGGTCACCATGCAAAGGTACACGGCACATGCTGACAAGGCCCGTGTACCGGGGGTACTAGTAGGCCAATAGGTCGACCCCCGCATCCCGCGGACCCGCACCTTCAGTTATTTTTGCTCGTGTTTTGCTTGTTGTAGTGGAGCCCCTACCATCGATATTAAGTCGTGTGCACGAGACATAAGTTGTGCGCATGAGATATAAGTTGTGCACATGAGATATAACTTGTACAAACAAGATATAACTTGTGCACACAAGATACAACTCTTGCACACAAGATATAACTTGTGCAAACGAGATAGGAAATTTGCTCATGTCGTCTTAGGGGCTCCGTAGTAAAAAGAGCAAATTATCACAATATTTGTTTTATATGTGTGACTTGTGAGTATACGTTCAAATCATTCCTGTGAAATTACACCTTTCTGAGCTAGTTATTTTAGAAGAACACTTGCCTGGATAAGCAAGGCAATTTACTACATGTACTTATTTGTTCAAAATTAATATCCATTTAGTACACAATTTTACAGTATTTCTGTATAACATTCATATTTCAGAAAGTATTGTAACTTACACCACTGCTGTCCTGCGCCTCTTCGTCCCAGATAGCTGACCCATCAGACAAATTCACAAGGGCTTTTGATTTTTCCTTTGATTTTTCTTTTATTGGTAACAAGGGCTCCTGGGTGAGATCCTCTTTCATCAGAAATTTCTTACGATCAGGGAAATCATAGATATCTCAATTACTTTTTGCAGTGAATCGTTTTAAAAAATTATATCAGTATGACAGTTTAACCTTGATTTCAATAACTCATCACAGTCATACATATTGCAGCACAACGTATTTTCTTGTCTCACCTTTATTAGTTCTGTAGACCCAAGAGTCTCAAACAGCATACCAAAGGCAAAGGGAGCCATTATATATGAACTTAGTAGCATGGCCCTCAACCATCCAATCAACATAACCGTCAGCTGAAAGATGGTTTATCTACAATAGCAAATTAGCAGTCTTAGTAGTGATGTGTTCTCTTTAAGGGGTGGAATCCACTGAGGTAAATCTGTCGGATCGGACAAGATTAGTTCATAAGTTTAATATTGTGAAGGTTTATCTGATCTGACAGGTTTGCTTTAGTGCATTCACCCTTTTTGCTAGATCCACTTATCCCCTGTAATGAAATGTCTATCTAAGTTAAGGTGAGGGATGACAAATACCACAGTATTAATCTCTATCATACCCCACTCTATAATGGAATAACAAAAGGCATGCCTCAGGGGTGATATCCAGACCAATGAGATATGATGTTATATGCATGAAGTAGACAACATATGTGGGCATGTGGAAACTTGCAGCCAGGCCTGACAGCATAAGGAGAGAGCGGCGGACATTCTTTTCTGTTTCATACCTAGATTAGAAATAGAATGGCATCTTTGTATTCTGTCCTATATGCTGATATTACATTTCAACCATAATTAACATAAAAGAGTGTCAACTCAGACGGATTATTTTTTTTCTAATGAATGAGTCCAGCGAGGAAAATAATTAGATATTGAATATGATTCTCAAAATAAAATTTCCTACTTTCTCAGTAATTTGGCTTGTTTTGAGAAAGGCTTTTCCCAACAGTACATTTTGATGATTTTCATTGCTGAGATTATTTCACTCATTAGATTGACACGTTTGCTTGTCCACTCTTCTTGTGATCGCCTGTAATAAAAAATATGACCTGACATTGTGTCTGATATGAATATAATGAAATAAATTAAAGGTCTATGCCCGAAAAAGGTTATTCATAATTAGTGTGTGAATGACTTATCTTTATCAGCATAGCTTGAAGTGATGCACGTAATGTGTATATAGGAGAGTACAATATTAGGGGAAAGCGCCGTCCTTGTGATCTTGAGATACATTTTGTGGATACTTTCCAAAATAAATTGTATTGATTCCAAAAAAGGGAGAAAAAACTGCATTTTGTCAATAATAACAGTCTGACATTGCAATGTTTACTTAGATACAATATATATTTTTGTACCTGATCTTGCCAAGGGCTTTGCCCATCGGGAAACGTAAAGCAAGAAACATGACTGTCAGCAAACATCCTACTATAATTGGATATCCAATTGTTATTCCTCCAAATATTGCAAGAGCAACTAAGGTCAATGGTGTAAGCACCAAAGAATGTAGAACCATCATGCACTGAAACAGGGTTAAATAATGGCATTTTCAGATGTGTCTATTCAAGCAATTATGGGAAATTCTGTACATTCATATTCACTAAAATATGTTTACACTCTGAACATCAAATCATTCTATGTGTTAATAGAATCAATTCTTTTTTGTATAACACATTAGTCATTAAGCCTTCTTATTTTGAGTCTGGTGGCATAATTATACACGTAATCAAATGGGTTGCTATACAGAATATCCAGTATATTCCTTTCATTCATATTAACTGATACTGACCGAATGAAAATTTTCTGCTTCTGTCGACATCAAGGATACTACCTGACCAGTTGACACCTCACGGCGAGCTTTGTTACTTATAGTTAGCACCTGAAAATACACAAATTATAATGCAAACAAGGCAGTCAGCTAGTGCCTCTTTTTAATGGAGACATGTGTACAGGCAGTTGGGGTGCTTGTAGGAGACACTAGCAATTTGGCAAAGCAGAATGGTTTAAAGCACAAGGCCACCATTAGTGATAAGCATACATCACTATGCTGATTTGCTCTGAAAACTTTGTGACTGACACTGAGTCTCAATCTATGGTGAGATATTGATGATAGATGTCTCCACCTGGGTAATTGCATCTCTATGTGCTTCAGTTCACCAATGTAGCCTTCACTCTCCAGCAGATGTATAGTACTGACTAGAACAGAGTGGCAGCCATTATCCACTGGAGGATATTTGCGAGTGTAGAAGATTTGAAGTGCGCAGAGAGTCAAAGACGTTCACATTGTGAGACACAGCCTTACCTCAAAATGTCAGGATGACACCAGTGAAGTTAGTTAGAGATCCTCTGATAACTGACACCTATATTATCTATCAGTGTGGCTTGATAAAAATATGTTATTTAGAAGAATGTTCATTGTGCCATACCTTCTTGTAGATCATCCCTGTACAGGTTGTTCTCATCAGCATACCAGTGTAAAAGTGGAATATATTGTAGTGTGCGTGCAGCGGAACCAGGAGGATTGTGATGATCATAATGACAACTGTATAAATGTATGCTGTTGTCTCAGATGTTCGTCCACTGCCATCCAAATACCGTATCAACCCAAACACCAGCAGGGGACCAGCAAAACGACCAATTGCCTATATTTAATTATCATTTTTTGGGGAATTATATTACCAGATTAATTCTAAGCAATTTTAGTGCAATTTACTTCAGCCTTCATTCTGAACTTTTATCAATAAGGTTATACAGTCATCAGACTCCTTTCATTCTAAATAATTGTTAAATCCATTTCCATATTCTAGATATGAGAAATGGTGCCAATACAGTGTCATCGCAATCCTTAAAGTAGACTTTCACCTCCTAACCAAATTTCTATCAAAAGGGTAAAGGCTAAAAGTGTTATATTCTAAGTCCCCTGGTTAAAATACATATGAATAAATATGTCTGGTTAGTGGTTTTTATTATCTTTGAACATTTATTGTACAGTGTAATTGCACAAAGAAGATAAATTACTAGAAATAGTAGACAACTTACAGCTACAACTTCAAGAATGAGTCCAAAGGCAACTTCCTTTTTGAAGTGGAGAAGAAGGTGTTTGAAGAGACTGCCTCTTTTCAGTTTTTCTTCTTTGGACAGAGCTGACCAACGTCTAAAAAGGTAATCAAGAAATTTGCTCATCTCTAGTCTTGGTTTGATTACAGGGAGGGGGTGAACAGAAGGAAAAGGAAAAGGAAAGTTAAAGGAAACAGGAAACAAGCTCATCGAATACCAGATCAATAGAGGTCTTTGACCGGGTGATGTCTTAAGATTTAATGGGGCTATGTACACTAAAATGCCGGGAAAGGGTTAATATATATTTTAATACTTTATTACAAATTTCCAGGCATTTCTGTGTTCATTGCCCGGATTTCAGCCTTTTTGAAGTTTGCTGGTGAGAGAGGTCACCTGGTCACAGAATATAAACTTGTATTGAACTGGTGAGACACAGCCTACATCATTTCTAAACAAGTCTACTTGTGAACCTAAATAAGTGTGTGCTCTGCCAGCTTCTAATTTTATACACCCCCCCATCCAACCCCTATGCTTTATTTCTTTTACATGCTATAGAACAAGGCTATCTCAGTAAACCACTGAATAGTGGTCTTGCAAAACTGATTAATATTCACCAGTAGTAAGATTTGATTCACAGTTATCTTACCTTTCAAATCTGGATACATTTTCATCAGCTTTGGCCCAAGGAAGAACTTCAAAGATATCCGTCTCACTTATTGGGCGTTTATAGGCTATATTAAAGAAACTGGTCATCCACCTGAAGATGTTCAAAAATGTTATTCTTTCAGTTTTCCCTTAAACTGGCCACAGTTTAGACTTTGATATAGACCAAGGAATTCTTCAGAGCTCAACACTATCACGAGTTAAGTATATTTTGCAGGGTATTTATTTTATTTAATCAGTTGTTATTGTAAATGTCAGTATCTAGAAGATTTGTCAGAATGAGTTTCGGTAGCAAGGAGATTTTAAGTTCATATCAAGATGCACTATTGTAACTCTTCTAGTCCATCCAATGCAGTATATTGACAGTAGTATATTTAAACCAATAATGAATGGATATCAAGGCACGCGTGAGGTGTATCGTAGGATATGGGGCACGAGGCCCGTAGCGCCGAGTGCCCTATATCCATACGATACACCTCACAAGTGCCTTGATATCCATTCAATATTAGGTTTATTACACGATTTTCCTATTCAAATGGTATTATTTACCTTATATATGTCCTAATTTAGCCATTTTGAAGGATTTACGCGAAGACAAGCAGCGGACATGGGCAGCTCCAATGTGATTTTGGCATACCATCACCCTGCTCTCTGATTAGTGGAGCTCAGCGGGCAGCATTCATTATTTAAAAGAGACTGAACTAGTTTCCCGCCAAACCTATCTGCAGTATGTTAAAGTATACTCCGTCACGCAACCTGCTGGTTTGTAAACTAACTGCTCCCCAGCAGACTTGAATATAGGCAGCGTTTCCCTCCCCATATACCATGGTCACTGTAGCCTGGCGGTTAGCGGACCCATCCGACTCGCACACCAGAAGTCCCGGGTTCGACCCTGGGTGAAAACGGCCCCTTTTTAAAGGGTATATATATATGTAAAAAATTGGCCCTAGAATTATTTTAACAAATACATAAGTAAAGTCCAACTTCTACCTTGCTAATGATAAAAAAAAAGAAAAAATTGATTGACTCTAAAAGAAATTATGCCAAAAAATGTCTTTTCTTCTATAACTTGGTAAATAATGGCCCTACGAGTCTACCTGTAGACTCCTTGTTTTGTCCCCTACAATTACCAGCGCCTCGAAGGCATGGCACGTAGAGCGTCAGACTTGAACTCTTAGGGTACCATGTTCGAATCACCATGAAACTGAGGATTTTATGGGTGAAAAAATTTCGGAATTGCTCAGGACCAGGGGAAACGTGCTGATATCCCCGGGAAACGTGCTGATATCCACTGGAAACGTGCTGATATCCCTAGATATCAGCCCGGGGATATCCCAGGAATAGCATGATGAGTAGCCCAATCATGTAATAAAAAGAAATACCAAATTCCAATTTCTTACCAAAATGTTATTCTGGAGAACCAGTTTGCTGTCAGTGATGGATGTTGTAGTCGTGCCACATTGGAGATGAGTCTACTTCTCTCCCCTCCATTTGGGGTAGAGATGTCTTCCAGCTCAACCTCGGCCATGGCTTCCGGGTAGTATCAGCATGTAAATCTTCTGATTTAGAAAAATAATTCTAATTAGATGCTCCTGCAGGGGTTGTGTATAGCTGGTAATTTGGTTTTACCTAGATCCACTAAAAATAAAACCCGGGCAGCTGTAACCGATTGCCAGAATGCTATCACAACTCCACAGATCTTTCTGTCCACCTATATGCATCACATGTTACTGGATTGATACAGGAGGGATGCACTCCTACCTCCATAGTGTAGTGGGACGCCGCTGTACTATTTCTATAGAACCAGTTTGGGTTATATTGAGTACGTGTGTTGTCGTGTATCCAGGCCGCACTCCTGTCTAGTGCCGGGTATGTGGTTACATAAGCCTGCACCTGAGGATTGGTGGAGCGCGACCTGGTAATGTGCATTGAGCCGAGACCGCCACGTGTCACCCGACGTATCTCGGGTACCGTGTCGGTCCGGATGCACCGGTGCGTGGTTACCCGGAGTTCCTCGGGAACTCAAGTGTTTACGAGTAATGAGGAGAATTACATAAGGATCAGTATATAAGACCTGAGGTTCTGCTAATCGAGGACCCAGTCTTGCTGTGCACTTCGGCCAGCTTGGCTGCTCCACAACAGAGCTTCCCCGAACTCTGTTGTACCTTTTTGGCCTAATCCTGCTGCTGCTTCCAACTTGGTCACCCTGCGTCTTTCTCTGTTCCACCCTCTGGGGGAACTAGAGGAGATAGACACACTGGTGAATAACTCCGGGTCCAGAACTCCCTCTAAGGAGTATGGTCCAGATGGAGTCGACCAAGGTGGAAGAGAGCCTTGGATCTCGGGAATTATATACTAGACCGTGAGCGTATACCTCCTGTATGTTCATATGACCACTGGTGTTCAGAAGCATATTTGATTGTTACTATCCGACTGTATGATTTCAAGCCGTATGTCAGAATGAATAAAATGTAATTTCTGAACAACCTATTTTCGAATCTGGAGTTTTTCATAGCCGATGCCTATCTTAGAACAGCCAACAGCTACACTGGTGCCGTGACCACTTTGGGTAAGTATTGATTTACATTTAGTTTTTTTCTATCTGAAATTGAGAGGTGAGCTCTTATATGTTTGAACCAGAATTGGTAGTTTTCAAGGATAGATATTACAGGTTGCTTTTGTGTGGTGAAGATATGTCGGATACAGAGGTGCCTCCCCCGTCGGTTACAAACCAAGGGGAGGGTATGCGTCCTAGATTGCGATCTAGGGTGAGGTTTAATGCTAGGCAGAAGGTACATACGTTCAATCAGAGTAGGGAAATTGGACATGGAGGGGAGGAAGAGGCCCAAGAGGTGAGATCAGAGGATTCACAAGGGGACCCCCCAGCGAAACGTCCAGCTCTGAAAGCAGATAGGGACATGGAGAAGCCAGTCCAGGTGGGGTACACATTAGGGAAAGATGTGACGCTTAGACAGGTAACCATAGAGGACGCTGGAGAGGACAGTGACTCTAGTATTCCTAGTCTGGAGGGTACGGCAGATGTACCAGGTACATGGGAACTCAGACCGGTACCCACTTTGGAAGCAGTGGGAGGGGCTAAGGTGGTAGTCCAAGGTAGTCAAGAAGGAGTGGAGGCTGTCAAGGAGGACAGCCTAGGAGTGACTCCTGAGAAGGATGTGGAGACAGCTGTAGCAGTCTCCAAGGGGGATCAGCTGTTCCCGGATCCTTTTAGATTGACAATACGGGGTTTAGAGGTTCCACCTTATGGACCCAGGGAGAGGTTGAGCCTGGATGACATAAGGGCGCTTAGGTTGAAGAATGAGCATGATCACATGAAAGAAGGGATAAGGTTAGAGGAAGAATCCCTGAAGAAGTTGAAAGAAGAGAGAGAGGCTTTCGAAAAGAGTTTTTTGGCAAAAAGGTCAGGAAACATGGGGGAACATGCAGCTCAGATCAAACATATGGAACAAATCTCTGTCAATGTAGGGCTACTTGAAGGTACTGAAGTTAGACTGAAGTCTAAAACTGAGAAGCTGGTGGAGCGGAATAAAGAAATTAGTTCCGAGATTCTAGAAAGGCAGATGCAGGTAGCGGAGTATGATGAGTTTCCTGAGAAAGCAAAAAAGTAAGCTGGGGGAGCTGGAAAGTCTAGCTCATCAGGCTGAAAACCACTTGGTGAATAAATTAGGTCCAGATGTGATGACTGGAAAGGAGGACCCTGTCAGTAAGGTGCAAGAGGTATCTAAGGATGAGACCTTTGTGACTGCTGACGATCCCTCTGTATTTGTCATTAATGCAGTGGAGGATGGGGAGAAGCCACCGGCTACTGAGGATCTGGATGATTCCATGGTGATACATACAGCAGATATGTTATCCAGTGTGAGTGGACACTCATCTATGCAAGGCAGTGAGATTGATAAGAATGAGGAGTTCATGTTAGAACTTTGTGGTAGAGTTGAGAGGCTGTTTCAAAAGAAGCTGGATTGCTTTCTTGAGGAAACAGAATCAGTGAGCGTGGAGAATGACACGAAGGGAGGAAAAGGAGATGGCCCGGTAGCTCAGGCTACGGGGGAGAAGGCTCCTGTGGGAACAGCTAATGCTGCTCCAGCTCCTGGTGCGCATTCTACTCCAGCTCCTGGAGCAAGGCAGGTTCATACAGTTCCGGTGAATGTGTCTACAGTAGGTAGACCAGGTTTGCCCAGGGGAGCAAACATGAATGCTCGGCCGCCAGGTCAGGGTAATCTGGTTGGGCCTAACACATCCTATGGGGGATGGGGGACCGGATAACTGTTATGGGAACGCTAGGCCTATGTTCAATGTACCACCACCTCCATTACCTGGCGGTCATGTAACTCCAGGAAGCATGTATACACCAACGACCGGTGGTACTGATCCGGGGAGAACACCTTATCAACATAGAGGGAATATGTCTATGGAAGATGAGGCGGTGTTCCAGAGCAATCCTGCGATAAGGAGATTGGGGATTGATGCAGTACCAAATGACGTGGGGAACTAAAGAGCAGTGGACTATGCTTTACGTCAAGCTGATATACCGTTGAGAATGGGGATGACGGCTGTGAAGAGGCAGGCCATCAAGATGAAACAGTATGACGGCTCAGTCCCATGGAGGAAATGGTTCACACGATTTTCGGCAGATATGCGGCATAATGGCTGGGAAGGGGATGAGTGCCTTGCAGCTTTGTCGTGGTGTTTGCGGGATGGTCCTGGTGACCCCGCCCTAACGAGCTTTGAATTAAGCGGGGGTAGAACGTACAAGGGATTAGTGGAAACAGCTTCATGGGCTTTGGGTTCCACATCCGGTGCGGATCCTGCGTCTGAACTGGAGGCGAGGGTTCAGAAGCTCGGTAAAGGACACAGACAGTTTGGGATGGCTCTCCGAGTGCTAGCAGCAGAAGCTTTTGAATCAATGAGTCCGAGTGATCCATGGCTGGTGAGGATATTGTCCAGCCTGTATATAGATGGACTTAGAGACGAGAGATTGTCAACTGAGATTGCTTCGCAGTGGAAGACCACTATGTCGCTAGCAGACATCTTCGAGCTCACAGAGGATGCTCTAAGAAAGCGGAAGTTATTGAAAACTGTGGAGGCAGCTCCTGTGGCTGGAGTTGAAGCACCTGAAGCGGGGGGTTATCTGGCTACAGAGAGTATGCAAGAGGTGGCAGCTGTGGATCCTAAATGGGGGGAACGTCGTACTTTGTATAGAAGACGAAAAGTTCCAGGATCAGACGCTCCAGCACCAGATGAGGGTGCAATAAAAAGCATGATTGGGAAAGTCATGGATGAGCGTAGTAAGGCTGAGAAGGCTGAGAAGGTCGCAACTCGTGGTCGCGGTAAGGGGAAACCCAACAAAGACACGAAATGTTACAATTGTGGAAAGAAGGGTCACTTTGCAAGGACATGTTGGTCCAAGGATACAAAGAATGTATCATCGGTCGAGAAACAAAAAGACGGACCCTCTTCTGACCAAAGCCCACCACCAACGGAAAACTAACAGGGGTTGTTGTCGATGACAAGATAACAACCCCACCTGTGATTGTCAAAGATACTGTCGAGGTAATACCAAAAGATTCCATTTCATGGGAGCCGCTGGGGTTAGCTGCACCTGAGTCTGATCCGCCAGGTGGAGATGGGCCCCAGGGAACGGACACAAGAGGTGTTGAAGATTTAGCTCATCTGGACACCGTCCGTAGAATTGAGTTGGCGGAAGAAGTAGAAAGGTTTTGTGCTTCGCGACTCAAACCCAATGATCCTATAGTTAAGTTTCTCAACTCGAGGGGATATGATTTGGGCGGTGAAACTGGAATCCAGAGGTTTGCCTTGCAACCTTCCTCTTTACAAGGGAAGAGATGGTATATGCCTGTGCAGATTCAGGGTTGCTTGGGGGAATTTTTGAAGATACTGGAGCTAGCCACTCCATGATGGGTCATCATTTCTTCAAGAAACTTGCAGGTCTGCCGACTAGCCCTGTGGGGCCGGGGTCGGTCAGAAGTGCTGATGGATCTCATATGCGGACACATGGCAGACAGGTGATACCCTCTTGGGTGAATCAACATTCATTTGTTGTTTCAACAACTGTAGCTGAACTGACGGATGAGGGAATTCTGGGAGTGGATTTTTGTTCTCTTTATGGTGCTGTATTGGATAGTGTGACAGGGGAACTCACTTTTCGATATCCACAGGAGATGAAGGTCCAGTGTGTGCTCCGACGGATTTCGGGCGTCTCATCTGTCTCTCAGACAGTCCGAATTCCTCCTCACCATGTGTGCAATGTAGTTGTATACTGCCGAGATATGGAATTTGATCGCATGGGGGTGGTGGAACCGAATCAGGAGCATTTGAGTAAGCTAGGGTTGGTTTCCACCAGTGCCCTGGTGCAGAGTTCAAGACGAACAGTAGTACCAGTCAGTAATATGACTTTCCAGGATGTGTACTTGGAGAAGGGGACGACCTTTGGGGACGTAACATATGCTGATGTGGTAGGGAGAGCTGACTCACCTGAGGTAGAGTTAGCAGCACGGAGAGCAGTTGAGTTAGGAGCCTTAGATCCATCTGCTATGCCAGTGGTGTTGCAAGACACTGGAGAGCAAGATAGGGAGGAAGGTTATGGATTACCACTGCATCTCTTACCATTAGTGACAGATAGCCACCTGGAGAGGGAGGAGGACAAAGGAAGTCTGGCTGAATTGTTGTGTGAGAATGCAGACTTGTTCTCGGCTCCAGGAGAGCAGTTGCGCAGAACCGACCGAGTAACTCATCGGATAGACACCGGTTCTAGCCCACCGTTACGCTTGCCCTACCGTCGCTTACCTTTGTCTAAGAAACAGGCATTGGAAGATGAGGTGGACAAGATGTTAGGGGAGGGGATAATAAGGCCTTCTGATAGTCCATGGGCTAGTCCAGTGGTAATGGTTACCAAAAAGGATGGCACTTGTCGGTTCTGTATAGATTACAGAAGTCTGAATGGGATTACGAGAAAGAATGCCTACCCCTTGCCACGCATTGATGAAAGTCTAGATTCCTTGGGTGGGAATCAGTGGTTTTGTACCTTGGATCTGCAGTCAGGATACTGGCAGATTGGGATGCACCCAGAGGATAAGGAAAAGACAGTGTTCACAACCCATAGGGGGTTGTTTGAGTTCAATGTGATGCCATTTGGCTTGTGTAACGCTCCGGCTACTTTTGAAAATATGATGGAGACAATGCTGAGGGGCTTGTTGTGGAAGAACTGTCTGGTATATCTAGACGACATCATAGTTTTCGGGAAAACTCGGGAGGAGTGTCTATCAAACTTGACCATGGTGATGGATCGACTGAGATCCTATAACCTGAGACTGAAAGCGAAGAAATGCAAGTTCTTCAGGCAGTCAGTGGAATATCTGGGCCGATTAGTTAGTGGCACAGGTATTTCGACGGATCCAGGGAAATTGGAGGCAGTAGCGAGTTGGGCAACGCCAAAAGATCAGAAGGAAGTAAGATCGTTTTTGGGTTTTTGCTCGTACTACCGTGATTTCATTCCCGGATTTGCTGAGGTGTCGGCTCCTTTACAGGCGCTAGTAGTAGGTAAGAGGAAGGGAATGTTGAAGCTACCACCGTTTGTTTGGACGGAGTTAGCTGAGCAGGCTTTTCAGAAGCTGAAGGAGTTATTTACAGTAACTCCTGTGTTGAGCTATCCTACTGAGGGTGATCAGTTCATCCTGGACACCGATGCTAGTAACGACAGCATAGGCGCTGTCTTGTCCCAAGTACAGGATGGGAAAGAAATGCCCTTAGCATTTGCTAGCAACAGCTTGAGTAAAACTCAACGCAATTATTGTACCACCAAGCGAGAATTGTTGGCCATAGTAGTGTACACGAAGAAATTCCGCCATTATTTGTATGGTGGGAATTTTATTTTGCGTACAGACCATTCGTCCTTGAGATGGCTCCTTAACTTTAAGGAAGCAGATGGGATGATGGGCAGATGGATCTCCTCGTTGTCTTAGTTGGGTATAGAAAATGCTCAGATTTAGCATCGGAGTGGAGTGAAGCACGTGAACGCGGATTGTTTGTCTAGGAGACCGATCTAGAGATGTGCGAGGTTGGACTGTGAGGATTGTGGCATACATAACGCGTTGGTGGCACCAATAATGAATTTTGATCCAGCCTGGGAAGAGAACTTGATGTTTTGGTCGGCGGAGTCCATACTTGAAGCTCAGCAGGAGGACGAAGGTATCAACTTGATACGAAATCTTATCCTGGAGAGAGCTGCTCGTCCCGTCAGACCTGCGCTGTCATTGGAATGTGTGGAAGTGAGAAATCTGGTAGGCCAATGGTCGCAGTTGGTAGTGCGAGACGGCTTATTATGCAGGTGGAAAACTGGCAAGGCCAGGAGGAGGCTACAGATAGTTCTCCCGGCTTCTCTGAGATGGGAAGTTTTTCCATAGTCATCAGACTTCCGCTCATTTTGGCAGAAAACGGACTTTGGACAAACTAGGGAGGAGATATTACTGGCCGGGAATGTCTAAGGACGTAATACGTTGGCTGGAGGAATGCCCTACGTGTTGCCTGGTGAAACCGGGCCCTGGGAAAGGTAAAACATCTCTCAGACAAGAACTGTTCGGAGTCAGGTTTGCGAGGATAGCCATTGATATTATCACTGGTTTCCAAACTACTCCTAACTCCAACGTGTGCATGATGGTAGTACAGGACTATTATACCAAGTTTGTGAGAGTGATCCCAATGAAGGATCATACGGCATTAACCTGCGCACAAGCTTTGGTTGAGGAGTGGGTACTAACATTTGGTGCACCTCTCATGCTACATTCAGACCAGGGTAGGGAGTTTGAATCGCGTCTCTTTCAGGAGATGCTGGAAGAATTGGCCATAGTGAAAACACGCACTAATCCTTACCGACCACAGTCGGACGGGATGGTTGAGAGGTTTAACCGTACATTGATACAGGGGTTAACGACACTGGTTAATTCTAATCAGGATGACTGGGACACGTTTTCCCAGTATGTGGCCCATGCATACAACGGTACAGTGCATGCATCTACTGGCTGCACTCCTAACAGCCTGGTATTTGGATCAGAGATCATAATGCCTGCAGATTTGGTCTTTGGCAGTGTACTACGGAGAAAAGATGTCCCGTGCCGAGTGGCATTTGCGGAATCTCTCCGCAGGGAACTGCGAGAAGGCTATGCATTGGTGAGAGGCCACTTGAAGAAAGCAGCCGTTCATCAGAAAGTGGGGTATGATACAGGCTTGAGAGAAAGGAAGTATGTAGTTGGACAGAAGGTGGTGAGGTTGAAACCACCTGTACATGGAAAAATCTCGAAAGGTTGGGATGGGCCGTTTGAGGTAACAAAGGTGATATCTGATGTTACTGTGTTGTTGAAGAATGTTCGAGGCAAGATAGTTGCTGGCCATGTGGATCGCCTGAAGCCTTGGCTAGGTCGCTGGCCCGGCGATGAGGATGAACCTTTGGTGGAAGTGCCAAGGCCCCAACCCAGGTGGGTGCCTAAGAAACAGGTTACGGCACCCCCTCCTACAAAGAAGACCAAGAAAGCTACGCCGGCTAAGAGGGTCAATGGTAGGAAGAAGAAGAAATCACTTACTAAAAAGGAGACTAGGGAGGCTCCTAGGGTGATTGAGAAGAAGAAACCCCAAGGACCCATAAGGAGAAGTGCTCGTGTTGCGGGTCGAGGTGCTGTTACGTAAGAGCGGCGGGGCTGGGTTGGTTTGTTACGGTTACCCGAAGTTGTTGGGGTCTCCATGAACTCACCCGGTAAACCCCGGTAGTTGCGTAACTGGTGCTGATTGTCGAAAACACAACGAGAAATACCGGATTTTTTTTCTTTAAACGTTGTGACTGGAATTATGGTGGAATTAACCAGTAGATGGCATTGGGGTACCCAATGTTCTGCTTTACTAAAGTTAGTTTTGAATGTTTACATGCTATAATCTGTGAGTTGGTTTCCCATTTAGTACTTGTCGTGATGGTTTCGGATTAAAATCCAATGAACTAAGTCAATAGTTTTTTTCTAAGGATAAAAGTGAGTATCCTAAAGGAATTTTTTGGTGTAAAAGGACGTATACAGAACACGACCTAGGGACGCTAGAATAGGACTCATAAGTCTTCCGAATTTATTCGGACCACAAAAGAAATTTACTTTGACACGTATTTTTTTATTATGTTCTGTTTAAATTAAGCTCTATGTTCATATACTGCAAAAAATACTGTTTTGATGAACTAGACAAATGTTATTACTTGAAATGATGTCCAAAAGCAATATCCGAGATAGTACGGCAAAGATTACAACTACTACGCAGTTGGCTTTGTTATCCGGCTTTCTTCGGATAATAACGGATAACTTCTTCGGGAAGGGCTATCTGATACCCATGATCCTTTGCGCTTGGATGCGCACGCACGCTGGTTTGGCGCGGAAAGCGTCAGTCCTGCACATACCGTTGAAGAGGGTGGATGCGAAGGCACCTCTCTCCGCGTATGTCTAACAGCGGTTAGCCCATCTAAACTGCTCCACATGTGAGGGAGAGATAAGACACTTGATTGAGGTAGTACAGGAGGACACTTTTGTAACAATTTTCCTGATCTTACTACCCGTGTAAGCTCATTTGAGAGTGGGCTCCTCTGGGCCGCCCTCTGTTTAGTTATCATGGCGGATGGCTATCCTTCGGGTAACTCCCATAGCAGGAGTCACTCGACGGAGGTTACCCCTCTGTCGCAGGACGAGAGAGAGTTATTAGCTTTAGGGGACCTGGAGTCTACAGCTCCGGTCGACTTTAGCCTTCCTAAAGAATTCAGTGACAAGAATTTACCCAAATTCGTGTTTCAGCCACCTGGTAAGATGAAGAATATGGGAGATTACTGGGGAGATGGGGAGCCGAGCTAGGTTACCCTCCTATGAGGATACGGAGAGGGATATGGAATTCTGGTTAGAACATACTGGTTCGGGGGCACATCAGGCCTACAAGTTTTGGGACGAAGTTATAAAGCAGAGTATGGGGACATACAGGGCTGCCGACCTCTCCAACGAGGATAGAGACCGTCTGAAATGGGCCTGGATGACATTCGTCCCGCCAGGTATGCCGACCTATAAACCCGGGAGAGGGTGGAGAGTAGGTTCGGGGCAATGTCCATTCAATGACTGTTTGGACAGAAGTCCAATGGCCGAGTATTTTGATTTATACCAGTTTGCACGCCATCTGGTGGAGTTCCATGTGCACTCCAAAATGATGTGGCAGTGCTGGGCTAAGTCTAATCGCTCAGTTAAATGTATGAAAGATGGTGAGCCTTTCAGCACATCTAGAAAGGGTTGTATGGTGAGACACCTAGTGGATGTTCACCATATGAAGGCTGAAACTGCCATGTCCCATCTAGATATTCTCGAGAACTCTCCGGAGTCTTTAGGACTCACGGACAGAGAGAAGTGTGTGAGGGTACCACAGGGGTTGGCGTACACTTTGGTGTTCAACCATAGTCCGAGAAGGTTGTGGCTGAATCGGAAGGCGTGGCCATACTACATTCAGGACTTTCCAGAGAAAGCCGCTGATTACCGTAGTAAGATGGAGTTGGCCACTCCTCCCAAAGGTAAAATCTTGTCTGAAGGTAAAACGGTGGACCACAGAGTGCATACTCCTGTCTCTGTTGCCTTAGGACAGGTACAGACCACAGGTTCAGAAGGGTCCTCAGCTTCTGCTGGGTCAGACTCATCACCTGATGGTAGATCTACCCCAATCAAGAGACGTACTCCAGGGTCTTCCTGTGGATTTAGTAGGAACACTGCTGAATCCAATAAGGAGGGTCCTGGCGGATCATTACCGAGGGTTGCTGTTAGCCCAAGGCAGGCCATAGAGGAGAGAATGGTAAACGACCTGTTGGCTTCTCCTGCAGAGGAGGAGGATGACTGTGTATTTGTGGGACAGGAGGTGATACCTCCTACCACACTCTCTGAGGCTGGTGGGAACCTGGGACTGTCAAGGAAAATATTGAAGACAGAGAATACTTCCACTGATAGTCACGGGTATGTAACAGGGAAGATGAAGTCAGTAACTGGGGAAGAGGACTCTAAAACTAAAACAATCTATAGGACGATTGATTTCCAATCTGAGGGAGACGATTGGGTGGATCAAAAATCCACCCCACCCATAGACAGGGTTCGGTCTAATAGATTTGATATGGGAAAGGGACAGGAGATTGGTCGTAGACTATCCTCCGTTCCATCGCCATCTACCTGTATGGGGGGTCTATCATTGGATTCTCCATCACCTGGGGTGGGTGAAGAAGAGATGTGTTTAGAATCGGTCCCTCTACGTATGCTGACTGGTGATATTGATCACCCTGAGAATATTAGTATCAGGAATCTTCTAAAAAAACAGTATGTCACTGGACTTAAGAGTTCATTTGACACACTGGATCTCGCTTGTCAACTAGCTCTGCAAGGAGCTAGGGCTCAAGCTGAGCAATTGGTAAATGAAAGTCACTTGGCTGAGTTGAAGAAAGTGGAGACTGCAAAAGCAGAACTCCTGTCTAAAATGGCCAAGATGACTGAGGAGAATGAAACCCTCAAACAAGAGTTTGGACAACGGGATGACATGGTAGCAACTACAAGCAAAATTGTAGATGATTTGAGACTGACCAATGAAAAATCTCGTATGGAAAGTCAATTTTTGATTGATGATCTCAAAGTCAAACTGGATCGCAGTAAGGATATGGCCAGTACTGCTGGACATAAACTAACTGCTGCCCGGACTGAAATTAGTCTGAAAACTAAAATAATCTCGAAGTTAGAGCACGAAATTGGTGGTCTGACTAAGAAATTTTCTAGCTTTGAAAAAGAAGCTCAGCAGAATGACGACTATTATGAAGAGTTGGCTGAGTTTTTCGAGGACTGCTATGAAATCCCATTGTCAAGTTGGTACGACGAGAGTGTGTACAGGGTTGAACGGGGTTCCGCCCCTCTTAGGATTTGACGGTGATGCATACGCACAAAGGATGGGAGCTGACTCTAGGGCTGGTAGCATCCCTCGGAGTCCTCCGCCTTCGCCTACAAAGGACGAGATGCATCTGGCTGACTGCAGTTACGTGGCTGCCTCCTCCATGGCCTCTGGGTCATTGGAGACGGTTCCTGTGACGTCTGTTTCTAAGACGTCCGTTTCTGTAACGTCTGTTCCTGTGACGTCTGTTCCTGTGACGTCTGTTCCTGTGACGTCTGTTGCTGTGACGTCTGTCCTGGTGACGCCTGTCGCTGTGACGTCCACTGCTGCGACGTCCAATGCTGTGTTGTCCACTACTGTGTCGTCTGTTGCTAAGACGATGCAGTACACTGCAATGGGGATGGACACAACCGTGTCTTCCCTAGAGACTATGGATACTCCCGCTGGGGTGTCCACTCTTGCAAGGATGGTGGTAAATGAACTGCAGACAGAGTCGCCCAGCTCGGCACCTGTCTCGACACCAGTACTCGACGCCACCTCTTGTCAGTCACCTTACCAGAAAACGGAAAGTGAGACTAGAGAGGCGGTCCAGATACTAATGGAGCTGACCGATGCAATTGAAGAAGTTGACTTTCGTCTGGCTGTCTGTGACTCTCAGTTGCTTAGGGCTCCTGAAAACGAACTTGAACAATCCATGATGGTGGATCCTGCAATGGACCTACCTGCAACGACTGGTTCTGTGTCTGGGAATCATCGTCCATCAACCTTGGACATTCCTATATCCATGGCGAGTGTACCTATGAGTACGCAGGTGCATTTTCTCAACCCTGACACTCTGAGTCTGGGGTCTGAGATGGACGTTTCCATTGAGATGAGTGGCAACCGATCTAGTGAATGCATGTCGCCAGTGTCCAGAAATGAAGAACTTTTGCTGAGTGGCGAGTCATAAAAACATTCCCAGTTTGCAGCATGTATAGGACCTCTACCATATGTCGTCATCAAGTTTGAACTTTGCAGCAGTGGAGCTATTAGTGCACCACTGACCGTATGATGCTTTAAAAACCATAAACTATGGGTCACGAGGTGGCTATATATATATATATGTATTTATGAAAGACTGAGATGAGGTGAACTGCTTAAATTGGATCATCATCACCTATTTATGAAAAAGACTTTGATATGATACCATATTACCTTTTCATCTGGGTTTTACAGTTGTTGACATATGAAAACTTTTAAAGCTATCACCAAAGAGTGTTCTATTGCCATAAGACAGTATTTATAAAACGGGTTCTGTTTGATTTGATGACATGTGCTATAGGTATGATTATTGTATGCCGATTGTGATACTCTGAATTTAGCGTCCACTAGTAGAAGTATCGAGGACTGGATCCTGACGATGTCTACTAAAAGTAAAAGGTTACTTGACTGCATTCGTGCTATGTGTGAATTAATGGTAATGACATGACAATGAGCCTGGCGAGAGTGAAGTTTGTTCAGGTTCTAATGATGAAGAATTGATTAAGTTGTTATGGAGATCCGTAGGTCCTCATTGATTACTTTCAGAAGGAAGGTATCAAGTGAAGGGCTGGGTCATTCTATTTTTCAGCTTGCTATTTTTTTGTCTGTAAACTTGTGTGTGGAGAACAATTCTCCCTACGGTTGAAATACGTTACCATGATACCTGATCTGTTGCCTTAGCGTTTCCATATGGATAATGCCACTTGTGTTATTATGTAGGTTACATCAAGAGAGACGCCTATGTGACTCTGATTTTGCATACGGTTTTGAGGTCCTTGAGTTGATTAGAACTGCATTTACCGGATCTACGCTATATGTGCATTTATTCCAAAAATATTGACCTATCAAACCTTACTCTGGCACGTTAAGCGAGTGAGTCTATTCAAATAGACGGGTTGGGTCAAGGTTTACTATAAGTCAGACACTTGCCACCTTTTTGTTTCCAATATGTCTCATATGAAAAATTGGTAACTTTTAAGGAGAAGTGTTCATATTGATCTGTATGTATACGATACCTGTTGTAACAAATCGTTTTCGATAAAACATGGTTAGTGTACGGTAGTATATCTTAAAAGTTTTATATATTTTTTTATGATATATGGTCAAGTTTGTTTTATAGGGCTTGATTGGCTGTGTGGAGTTTATCCTCTTGGTCCCAGAAATCATGACTGTTATTGAAGGATGATACTCGATTATTGTGTAACTGGATCCTGATGATTGATATGATTGACGTTAATATCAAAGAGGATGAAGATAAGATGAGATATCTATTATACTCAAGAATACATATAAGTTGTTCTAAGAAAAAGTTACGCTGGTCTCCACTATGTATATGTTTGGAAACAATATGTTTTTTTGGGTTGTTTGGAGATAAAATTTGTCATTATATCAAGGTAGTTTGAAAGAAATACTGCACTTTGTGCCGCTATTTTGACGCTGGGATATTGTCTGAAGGGGGGTAGTGTAGTGGGACGCCACTGTACTATTTCTATAGAACCAGTTTGGGTTATATTGAGTACGTGTGTTGCCGTGTATCCAGGCCGCACTCCTGTCTAGTGCCGGCACCTGAGGATTGGTGGAGCGCGACCTGGTAATGTGCATTGAGCCGAGACCGCCACGTGTCACCCGACGTATCTCGGGTACCGTGTCGGTCCGGATGCACCGGTGCGTGGTTACCCGGAGTTCCTCGGGAACTCAAGTGTTTACGAGTAATGAGGAGAATTACATAAGGATCAGTATATAAGACCTGAGGTTCTGCTAATCAAGGACCCAGTCTTGCTGTGCACTTCGGCCAGCTTGGCTGCTCCACAACAGAGCTTCCCCGAACTCTGTTGTACCTTTTTGGCCTAATCCTGCTGCTGCTTCCAACTTGGTCACCCTGCGTCTTTCTCTGTTCCACCCTCTGGGGGAACTAGAGGAGATAGACGCACTGGTGAATAACTCCTGGTCCAGAACCCCCTCTAAGGAGTATGGTCCAGATGGAGTCGACCAAGGTGGAAGAGAGCCTTGGATCTCGGGAATTATATACTAGACCGTGAGCGTATACCTCCTGTATGTTCATATGACCACTGGTGTTCAGAAGCATATTTGATTGTTACTATCCGACTGTATGATTACAAGCCGTATGTCAGAATGAATAAAATGTAATTTCTGAACAACCTATTTTCGAATCTGGAGTTTTTCATAGCCGATGCCTATCTTAGAATAGCCAACAGCTACAATAGTAAGGGAATCACTAAGCCCCTACACTTGTATATTGTTCAATCATCTCATAATTATGTTCTTCCTTGGTAAATGCTCACAGTCTATACACACATACTTACATACATACATACATAAATACATACATACATACATACATATATGTATATACGTACAGAATATAACATTAGGAAACCTCTGCATGTATATAATACACACATACACACATCTATGTGACTAGGTGTGCAATGTATGGCATTGGTTTTGGTTAAAACAATAAACCTCCCCATTGGAAAACCCAGAGCTGTATTCAACAGTTGCTTGTTAGGCCTTTTTCCTTAATGAAACTCAAAATTAACACCAAGGAGAACTTGGTTGTATTGTTTTGTTGATTTAATTTTTCTCTGGTTAAATGTGTACTGAATTCCATTTACCGGCTTTGAAAAAATCAAATATCAAATACCAATCAAATGACTAAAACTTGTCTAATTATAATCAAATGTACAGTCATTCCCAGTACATCCTCCAAGTGGCACTTTTGTATGTCTATACTGGGTGCTGTCTACCATTATTTATATTCCACCTCTTTGTCAAATTCACTACTAAAATAATATTTTGAAGTTAGGACATTGGATGTAATACAGTTAAGGAGGATTTAAAAACCTGTTAAAAAGCGGATAAAGCCACTTTAAGAACTGACATACCTAATCTGGGAATCTGGTTGGATCAACAATAAGGAGTACCTAATTAGTGTTTGGTTTTAATCATCATAACATCAAAACTTAAATAAGAATTTCTGAAAACAACATCATTTTTAAAAGGAAATTGAAGTGTAGTATCCTTAAGCCCTTTTAAGGAGGCCTAGGCCTGGAATTACAATCTCCAATTCAGAAATCTGCTAATTGCATTTCTATGTACAGCTCTTCACTTTAAAGCACAGTAGTCAAACTACTACAAATGAACTTTTCGTCGAATTTATTCAACTTGGTGGGCAATTAAGATAAAACTTATAAAGTCTTTGTATAGTATTAGTAACCATGGCACTATATAATATCATCAGTATCTCTAATGTCATATTGTATAATAGTAGGTATCCCAGGAGGTTTGAAGATATTATTAGATTGATAGACCTTGTTAAAAGAAGAAAAATTTATTTTAAATGATACAGATCGGTCAAGCGGATTAGATTTGGGAGCCATTTGAAAGTGTCATGGTAAAGTCTGGATTTGGCCCCTCTCCTCAAGCTCATTATGCATGCATATAGTGAGTACCGTAACTGCTGACACTCTTACTCTCCGCGCCCTCGATCTGTGTAGCCTCCAGTGCAAGCCATACCATGGCACTGATGTGTATCTGATTTTTTATTATTTTGGGACATTTTATTGTGCAAAGGGTAAAAAAAAAAGGTGTATTTTTTATTTTTGGAGTGACCCTGCACAGTCAAACTATGTAATGACTGATGGTTTATAGTGTTAAAACAACTGTCCAACCTGTTTTGTACATGTACATGAAAGATAGAAAGCCATAGGAGGTGTTTGAGATGAGTAGCAGGGGTTTAGCCATGTGATAGTGAGTACCGTAACTGCCGACACTTTTACTCTCCGCGCTCTCGATCTGTGTAGCCTCCAGTGCAAGCCATACCATGGCACTGACGTGTATCTTTTTTTTAAAAAGATTTTTATTAAGGTTACATCCAGTATAGTATGTTAAAACATACAACCAGAATCTGAGCTACGGTTATAACCGATTTTCAGCTCAGTCCTTCTTTTGTTTTTTCCCTAACTGACTATTCTAACCACACAATAGGTGTAATGACGTTCATATCATTGCATGTAATACACAGTTATACATTCATTAAACAGGTTGATATAAGTACGACCCAGAGGTCATATAGGGGGGTGGGGTTGGGAGGGGGGGAGGTTGGTTATAGGTGGTTGGTGTTTTGATGTGTTGGTGTATATATACAATCATACAGAGCCCATATTACAGTGTTTCAAAGGATGGAACAACTTATGCTCAGCCAAGGACTAGTTGCCTCACATGATAGAAAGGCATTACAAACAAGGGGAGGATCACAGCAAGAAAACACAGATTTCCCTAGGTACAGTAATAATAGTGACAACTACTATAAATAAGGTGGTCAAGAGACAGCCAAAAACGTACAAAAAAGAGGGGGGGGTATAGTCTAATACTTTACACCAGCATTTAGTAAATAGCAGGCCGGGTGGCCGCGTTTGATCATCTTGCAGTAATTACTAAAGTCTTTTTCCATGGTGTAGTCCTTTTTTAACTTATTCCATTTACGTATAGCTCTATAGTGGAAGCTATTATATACCACCGGGTTCCTTGTAAAACGTCTGAATATGTCTTAAACCTTCATTATACCTTGTTTCTCCATTGTTAATTTTGATTGTATTTTCCAATAATTGAATCTTAAAGGCATACAATATTAAGGTGGGTCGATCCCATTGAATCAAAGTCATCAGAATTTCCCAATTCTTTTTCTGTGAGTACCCTAAATCATTTGAAAATAGAAAACAAAAAGAAAAGTAGGGGTTGCCGAGCTACTTTTTAAAATATGGAATTTTGAAAAATAAAAGTATTTTAATTTTGCATAAAAAAAAAGAAAATTATGTAAAGATTTCTATGATTTTATTTTCTATCAAAAAATAACCCCAGGATTCTGAAACATCACACAATGAACAAAAGGATACATACCTTTATTCTAAAAATATTTTTGGAGATTTATCAACCGGCATTCTGGAAAAAAATATTATCTTTTGGTGAAAAGTTGGAATAAATTTTCATTATTTCCTTACATAATCAAAGAAAAATAGTAATAAAAGTCATCAGATTTTTCTTAAACTTCCCCAAAAGATTGCTTGGATCATTTGCTGATAAATAAAGGTAATTTTGATATGGGGTGCCGTGCATAATTTGAGGGTTTTGGCCCTTTGAAGTAAAAAAGTAATGCAAAACCGGACTAAATCTAACCTTTGAAGCATTGCATTATGGGTAATATCCCAACAATCTGCATATAAAATGATTTCTTTATGTAGCTTTGGATATATATAAGCCAGTTATTCACTTTTATGCCCTTTCAAATACCATTTATTACTTCATAAATAAAAGCTCCTGAAGAACGTTAGAAAATGCCTAAAATACCTATAATTATTATATCAAAAATACATATTGCTCTAAAATGCTCAATTTTGCTCAAAATTGCCCGAAATCTTTCATGGGTGTAGAAAATCATTCAGGGCATACTCCTACCAAAAATTGCATGATTCTGACATATTTAAGCCGCATGCGCAGAAAGGTGCGCAGTAGGCCATTCTGCAATGGCCGCGATCCACCTTAAATGGATGTCACGTCTATCATGTAGTGATCTACAATGGTTCTTAATAGTGTTTAAAGTAATAGTAGACATGTTTGCCTTATTGAATAAGGGTAGAGAGGTTCTTTTGTGCTGATTTTTAATTATTTTGGGATATTTTATTGTGCGAAAGGTAAAAAAAATTGGTGTATTTTTGTCTTTGGAGTGACCCTGCACAGTCAAACTGTGTAATGATTGATGATTTATAGTCTTAAAACAACTGTCCAACCTGTTTGGTACATGTACATGTAATGGGGGAGCAGCAGACACTCCAAAAGATGCATATTTCAAGAGTTTTATTCGAGGAATTACTGAAAGCTATGGCATGTTTTTTTTTGTTTTCCAACTCTTCTGGACGGAGAAAATTTATGTTGTGGTAATGAAAGCTTGTGCAGGCACGTGAAATTCAAGATGGCCACCAAAATGTTATAAATTCTTGAAGATGACATTTTTTTTGATATATTAAACATAGAAGCATGATTTTAAGTTCTAAATATACATTTCCAAGGTCAGGGAATTCAGATTTATCAATTATGAGAACCTAAGTGGCAGCCATCTTGACTTTTTAATGAGTTTGGGTGCCTAAATATGTGAACTTCTTTTCAGAATGTGAATTCTAGTTCTTATCAACATGCAGAACAAATTTATAGTTCAAGAACCATGTATTTCTGATAATAAGGATTTGAGATTCAACACTTGGCATAATGCATGTGGCAGCCATTTTGAATATTTAATGAGATTGATGTCACAATGTACAAATTCACATTCGCACAACCTTAAGACATGTTTGAATCGACACAGAACACAATTTAACATGCATCTCTTATGTAAAGGAACTCAGATATACCACTCTTGAGAATCTAAGTAGCAGCCATCTTGAATTTTTAATAAGATTTGAGAGTTTGTGGATTTAGTTGAGATTATATGTTCCTGGTTCTAATCATCATAGAAATGGATTATAGTTTTGGAAAATGCATATTTCTTAATAAGACTGGACACTGATTACTTATCTTTGTAAATAGTGGTCACCCAGATAAAGTTACTGTCAAGAGCCTGGGGTGTGGTGTAGTTTGGGGGTAGGGGAATCTGGTAAGATGCGTGGTGGCTCCCATGGTGTACATTGGAATTTGATTGGTCTAATATCTAATATTTTGCAATTAATTGATCCTACACAGAATAACAATTTGGCCTCCTACTATCAAGGCTAAATATATCCAATGAGACAAAATTTAGGGAATTATGCACAGCAGGCACTGGGAGCTTATAAATGTCAGAAGGGAGATCCCAGGGGGTGGAACCTATGGACTGGAGGGATTTGAATCAGAAATTGACAATCTGACAAAATGTTCCTCTGCAATTCTCAATATTTTTTCAACTTAAAATGCCTTTATGCTGCAATGTATCTATGGGTAAACCAAATAATGCTCTCTGTACATATGAGAATTCATGACAACAATAACTGAGCTTGCACTGTGCTCTCACTTCTTGCTTGGATAAAAAGCATGTATATGAGGGAAATGGGTTTATGATGTAATACAAATGAAGAAAACCTGGGTTTAGGTCTGCCAAGTTGTATAGCAGCTTTAAGAGAAAGTACATGTAGATGTACATGGATGTGTATCTCTTACATCTTAGTACTACGAAAACATACTAGAGTGGTTAACTGTACACTGATCAGGTGCACTGCAGACAGGAATATCGGCCCCATGTCTATCAACCCTGTGAAAGATCAGCCTCACAACTAAAGGCACCCTGATTGCAGGCCCCCCAGACTATAAGCCTCTTTCCTAATGTTCGAGCACAGATCAAACTAATGTCCGGGCATAATTCAAACATTTCGAGTATAGGCCATACTAACATCTGAGTATGCAGCAAACTAACACCCGAGTATATGTGCAAGATCAGACATTATATAGGTGCATGATTCGAGGTTATATGGGTGCATATAATTATCATTAAAAACTCAAGATGCTGCCACCTATAGGCTATAATGCATCTTTTGAATTTTAAATTATGTTGCTCTGTTGACAGCATTGTGATTTTATGTTGACAGGAACAATTTGTTCATAATTGATTTTGGTTCTAACACTCCCGGTCGGTGAAAGCGATCATGTGATCGCAATCCGATGATGTCATTGGTCGGTCATGGGTGCCGCCATCTTGTATTGTCACGAGACCCATGCACTCTGACGTCATACATAATGTTTCTGTCTACGTGAATACGTTTCACGTAGACGTAAAAAAAACGGAGGTGTTTGACGTCGGAGATTTGGTGATGCATAAGGATGCCCTGTGGTCAATAAGAAAACTTTCTAGTCCTCTGGGATACAAGATGTTCAGCATAGTGTCAGTGGATGATGAAAATAAGAGAAAGGTGGTTAGCAGACTGCAGATTGAGAGGCCAGACCCAGACACATTTGAAGATGATATGATGGAAGTTGGAGGTGGAGATGGTGGGCATGTTATCCACACCAATCCCAATCCTTTGCTGCTCCCAAAAGAAATGATCCCCCTTCAGCCCCTTCTAAATCTCGGTTTTACATGCCGACTGAGTCGGAAATAGATGAGATGAAGAGAGCGTTTACGTCAGGCTACTATAAATCAAAAAAAGTCGGCAGTCAGTACATTCAAAGGTAGGCCTACTGTGGAGAAGTAGTTCCACATAAAGATTTCCCCTTCTTAATCAATAAAGCAATAACTAACCTTCAGTGTGTCTGAGTAAGAAAGTGATAATCCAAGAGTGTATTTACAAGTTTGTGTCATGACACGGACGGGCCGCGAGTAGACTCGGAGTCTGAGAATGGGGTTTGTAAGGGGTTTTGGGAACTGAAATTAGAAGTAGATTCTACAGTGTATAATATATGTGACCAGGCGAGGGAAAAGACCCCTCCAGGGGGGAAAATAGTAATTAAAATTGGTGTCATAATCTTTTAAATGAGATATCATGAGCTAAAAAAATCCTGGTAGTATTGTGGGAATTGCTCTTCAAACATTAGTACATATCACTAACTGAAAATGGTAAATAAGCTCTAATTGCATTGTATCCCATAGTAAACGATGATAATTATGAAAAACTGGTTTTCTTTGAAAATAACCGAATAAGGTTGGATTTACTAGTCCAAATTTGGTTCTAGAAGGAATTTTTGCATTCTGTTTTCAATTTTGGGTAATTGATGGGATTTTCCAAGAAATCCAGATTATTACCTTCAATTTAGGCTTTTGGAATGGTTTCCATGGCAACCAGAAAGTATCATATGTGCTAATTCTTCACAAAAACGTTCTTTTTGCATTCCAAATATAGAATGTTTGCATCAAAGATGGAACTATTTCATGAAGATCATTGCATTCTACATAAAAAATGGTTTTAGAACTTTTTTCATGTATTCAACACTCTTTTGCAACTATGGTGCCTCCTGGTGGTCAAACCAAGAGCTTAAAATCCCGCCTGAAGGGGTCTTTTCCCTAGATGGGTCACATATGTTCAGTGTTCTATAAAATAACTGGCCAAATTTATGATGCAATGGTATTTGATATAAACTTCAGAATGGTGTGAAGCTGTTGGCCAGGATGCAGATTTCGAGAACCATGAGCCGGAAGAACTGGCCAAGAATCTAGAGCGGTTCTACACAGTAGCACAAAAGACCAATGGTGGTCTGTACAGCAAGAGCGGTGTCAAAAATCTCCGAGCTGGAATACAAAGGCATCTTGCAGCACCCCCCTTTTCCAAAACCTTCAACATCAGTACTGATACAGACTTTCGCCAGGCAAACTTGGCATACAGTGGCTATCTGTCGAAGATAAAGAAGACAGGAAATGACAAAGTAAAACATAAAGCTGCCATTCTACCAGGGGATGTCCAAAGATTATATGAGAAAGAGTTCTCCCTGCATAACCCAAGGGGCCTACAGAAACGTGTATTCTACGAGGTGATCCTTCACTTTGGTCGGCGTGGGCGTGAGGGACTGCGCAAACTGAACAAGGACTGCTTTATAATAGAACGGGATGATGAGGGGATAGAGTTTGTCCAGAGGACATACAACGAATTAGAGAAAACGAAATCTGGGCATGACGATGATGAAGTTGAAAACAGCAAAGTTATGTACAGTAAGCCAGAAGACCCCGAAAAGTGCCCACTCGTGGCTTTCACGAAGTACCTGTCGAAATTGAACGAGGGTCTAAATTGCTTTTTCCAGAGGCCAAAGGAGAAGTTCAAAGAGGAAAATCAGGTGTGGTACGACTGTGCCCCGGTTGCGCCAAATAAGCTGGGGGAGATGATGGCCGAACTGTCGATTGATGGGTCCCTAAGCAAGAGATATACAAACCCTTGCATCCGGAGGACGGTGATTGACACGCTGGATAAGGCCGGTTACAAGCCAGAGCATATCAAAACGGTGACTGGCCATAAGACGGTGGCAAGCCTGGCACCGTACTTGGGGGTACCAACTGCAAAGGAGAAGAAAGCCATGAGTAACACTCTGGCTGCCTTTGGCAGGAAAGGTACCGTTAGGCCTGCACCAAGTGCCGCCTTGGGCCGAGCACCTACCCCAGAAGCAGCACCTACCCCAGAAGCAGCACCAGCTCCTGTCTCTGAAAGTCAGGATGATAACAGTGATGCCAAAAGCACCTGAAGTAGGCCTACCTTTAGTAGATCATGGCTATTCACAACCCGGACCAAAACCTCAGCAAGTGCCCGGACCTAAAGGGCCACTTCGGGTAGTGCATCTACTTAATACCCAGCAAGCGAAACAATTCTCAGCACTGCAGCCTCAACTTGTAGGCCTACCCCAACAAGTGCGCCAAGTACCAGTGATGCAGAAAGTGCCACAACAAGTCCCCCGGCCCGTAGTCCCACCTGCTCGTCAAGTGCCACAAAAAGTCCCCCGGCCCGTAGTCCCACCTGCTTGTCAAGTGCTACAAGTCCCCCGGCCCGTAGTCCCACCTGCTCGTCAAGTGCCACAAAAAGTCCCCCGGCCCGTAGTCCCACCTGCTCGTCAAGTGCCACAAAAAGTCCCCCGGCCCGTAGTCCCACCTCTTCGTCAAGTACCGGTACCCCGACCAAATGGCCTAGCAGGAGTGCGCGGACCAGTACGGCAAGAAATGCGCCAATTAAATGTAAACCAGGAACAAATGGTACAAGGACTGTTTTGGGAAAACACCACATTTTCTGGTTGTTCTTTCAATTTCCATTTTGGCAATTGAGATTCTAGATAGGCCTAGCCTTAACTTGTAAGGAAATTGCCATATTTGTGGAAGAGCGTATTTACTAGTGACTATATGTTATATAAGGTATTAATAAGACTTATTCTACAATTAATGTAGCCAATAACTTGTGATGAAATCCACAAATTTGCTGTACATGTGATATAAATTAATATTTATTCTAATATATATGTTACTAAAAAGCAGTTATGTTAAAACCGTGTTTGTCTTTTTGTTCTCCAATATAGGTCTACTGCCCTAACATAATAACCAATATCACATAAACAGTAGCATATTGGGAATTGGAACTGTGCTTTCCCCTTTCGAGCCCCCTTTTCTATAGTAGATCTCTACAAGGAGTTCCAACATGGTGGAGTCAACTTCAAGCTGACAAGTGGGAAGTTTCTGTAAATGGTTGGCGTTTGGGGATTTCTTATTTTATTATATCAAGTTGTGTTAGAACGATAATAATGACCTCTACCTTGCCTTGGCTTGTGACAATTTGGTCGCCTTGAGCCTCGGGTTGGGCTTGATCGCTTCGCGATCTTGCCCAACCCTCGGCCCGCGTGAAATTGTCACAAGCCAATGCGCGGTCTTGGTGCATTATTTTTACGACATTGCACCATCAATCTCATCAAATAATCAAAATGGCTGCCCCACACATTTTGCTAAGTCTTAAATATTAACTCCTTATTGTTAAATATATGTCTCCTGAGCCATTAATAGGGTCTGCATGTTTATAAGAACTGGAAACCAATTTTTTTTAATAAATTCATATATTCTGGTGCCCAACGTCATTAAAAGTTCAAGATAGCGGCCATTTAGGTTCTCATAGGTTATCATTCTAAATTCCCATACCTCAGAAATATATATTTCAAACTTAAAGGGGGACTAGCACGGATCGTAGCAAAGACTGGTACCTGCCCGTAGGACCCAGCAAAACGGCCGGGAACTAGCGGACCGTTAGCAGCGCCCTGATTGGTCAATCGGTGGTCACGTGACTTGCTAAGGCGGGTAGTCTTAGCAGTGCTAGTCCCCCTTTAACATCATGTTTCTATGTTGGTTGTAGAATCATTATTTTTGAATGGGAGACAAAATACACATTGTTTTCTACTTTTACCAGAATAACAGAAAATGCATATAAACAATGGCTGTTTTCATATAGCCTGCATGAGATATCATTCCCACAACATCACTTTTCATGGTCACCAGGGTCCCATTAACATGAAAAACCATGCTGTAGCTTTCAGTAATCTTACGAATTAAATCACATCTGATAGTCCTGCTGCTACTCCCCTATAAGATAAGAGCCATAGGAAGTGTTTGAGATGTGTAGCAGGGGTTTAGCCAAGTGATAGTGAGTACCGTAACTGCCGACACTTTTACTTGCCGAGCCCTCGATCTGTGTAGCCTCTAGTGCAAGCCATACCATGGCACTGATGTGTATATGATGGTTCTTAATCGTGTTTAAAGTAATAGTAGACATGTTTGCCTTATTGAATAAGGGTAGAGAGGTGCTTTTGAGCTGATTTTTAATTATTTTGGGACATTTTATTGTGCAAAAGGTAAAAAAAATATATGTATTTTTGTCTTTGGAGTGACCCTGCAAAGTCAAACTGTGTGATGACTGATGATTTATAGTGTTAAAACAACTGTCCAACCTGTTTGGTACATGTAAATGTAAGATAGAAAGCCATAGGAGGTGTTTGAGATGTGTAGCAGGGGTTTAGCCATGTGATAGTGAGTACCGTAACTGCCAACACTTTTACTTGCCGCGCCTCGATCTGCGCAGGCTCCAGTGCAAGCCAAACAATGGCACTGATGTGTATATGATGGTTCTTAATAGTGTTTAAAGTAATAGTAGACATGTTTGCCTTATTGAATAAGGGTAGAGAGGTGCTTTTGAGCTGATTTTTAATTATTTTGGGACATTTTATTGTGCGAAAGGTAAAAAAATAGATGTATTTTTGTCTTTGGAGTGACCCTGCAGTCAAACTGTGTAAATATTCATACTTTTATGTCCTTTGAGATCAGCAGAGTAAAGACCTTGCAAATTGAATTGAATTGATTGCATTGCTTATAATCAGTGTACTTCTTCTGCTATGGATTTGGAATAAGCCCACATAGATGTGTATTGTCTACCAGTTTCTAGTTTGACATTGCCCACCCCCCACCAACAAAGGCAGCCTGGATGACTCCCTGGCCGACCTAAAGGAGCCACCTAGGGGAGTCTCATAGCTCCCTGACTCATGCACCTAAGGGTGTCAGATAAGGAACTGGGCTCCCCTAGAGAGGGCAGTCATTCTGAAGGCAACCTGGACTCCCATTCTTTTCTATGTGTACAAAAAAGGGGTTATTGTTTCGGTATTAATTAACCTATAGTTTATGAATGACTCAATATATATTCTCCATATAAAAACAGTACTCACATGTAGGTGTAGTATTATCCGTCTGTACAGGCTGAAGTGAGATGATGCACTGAGCTAATCCACAGGATGCGGCAGACAGGATCCAGTGCTCTCACCTTGAACTAAAATGATAGACTAAAGAAGGGCATATGGTGGCCAGTTCAGACACAGTCTGATTCATGTGGGAGCTGGTTTTTTTTTACAAAATGGTATACCTTAAAACCTCGCGTATAAGACTAACTCACATATAATCTGCATGACTTTGGGCCGATCCTATAAGCCGCACTGTCCAACTGATTATGGTGACTTTTTTACTGTATCATAGGAACAAAAACTCACTCATAAAATGCACCTGGACTCTGTGCTAATTCTATAAGCCGCACCAGCGATGTGACTTGCGTACTAGCTGCGGCTCATAGGTGCTGTTTTATGGTAATCATAGTTCATTGGAGTGGAGTGTCCCATTTCTATCCCAGATGATTTACGACTGAGGGAGACATTTAACTGGATTAATGTATGTTCTGTCATCAGAGTTCAACAACACCGGCAAAGATCCAGGTCATGTATACTGTATGAAACTATTCTCTTCAAAAACATTGTATCTGTGGCATCTACCACTGCTATTGCTTCACTGTTCATCTGAAGATCATGTTGAATTAATTTAGGATAAATCATATGCCTCACTTCACACTCAGATATGTGAGTGCTAATCCTGTTCAGGCAACCTATCACTATATGATAAGCATCCTTTTGAAAAGGGTACATTTAAGTTGTTCATATAATTTATATTGAAGTGTACAATATTAGATAAGGGTACCTTATAAAACGTTTTTGACAGAAAGGCCAGTCTTGAGTAGTTGGCTAGTTCATTATTACAGAGAAAACAAAAGATGGAATGGCCCTATATCCTTCAACATCAACAGAAAACAGAGGTCCTATTATCTACCCAACCACATCATACCACCCCTAGCGGCACGGTTTTCTATCATACCGGCCCTCAAAGATGACACCACCACCACTGGATTAACACTGAAAACTATTGAAAGAACCACATCTCTACATGCGACAGAAACCCAAGACTGCATAGTCATTGACTCTCAGAGCGACAACACAACGTCACTAATCAAAAACCCAATAGAAATGACTACACTGCTCCATACTTATCGCTAAACATGGCCTATGTAAAAGCTTAGTACTCATCGTAAATATTGAAAAATGAAATCTTTTTACAGCTTCCCATCCTATATATACTTGTATTATGATATATGACGGAAGCGAGACATATAGAAACAGTACGTCACAACCCACTAATACCATTGTACTACATTGTATTGACACTAAACATGTGAATGACCAGTAAGTTAAGGCTTCCCGTTATTAATAGAACGGAAGCGAGACATATAGCATCAGTACGTTACCATTGACTCACTATTATAACCACTGCATGAAATGTAAGTATCATATCTGACGTCTCAACTCTCATCTTTACGCCCCACATCGATGTGACAGGGATTTTCCCAGCCACAGTACACAGGGTTGCTTACTGACCAGACTGGGACATGACTTTGTTTCTGATTAGCTGAGACATAGTAGTTGGTCCAGTATATGTGTCAATTTCCCCTGTCCTGATTTGATGATTATAAGGGCAAACTACTTTTCTGGCAGTGGACAGGGTAAATACAAGAATATTTATCACCACAGTATGCCGTCTCCCTTTGTTTTAATGTATCAACCTCGCCAAGTGATAATAAAGTACAGTACTAAAATGACCATTTCCAGGCCTCTGGTGCGGCTTATAAGGTTCTCCCAAGTCCTGGTGGGGGTTATTCGCTAGGTGCGGGTTATACACTAAGTGTGGGCTATATGCGGGAATTTATGGCAGTACCAAATACTAACACTTGAAATACATGTTGGTAGTATCATAATAGGTTAGAGAGGCCTCATCTGTGACGGTGATTAGTTCAGTTATTAGCCTGCTTCTCAATCATTGTGGTTTAGAATAGGAGACATATACAACACTCACTGTGTACTATTGCAGGTGTTCCTCCTCACAGGTGAAAGATGTATTCTGTGCTGAACTAAATCTCAGACATTTACCTGTGGTAAAACCATCTAGAGCAAATATAATTAGTAACCAGTTCAGTAATTAACACATATTCAAGGCATATTAATAGGCACATACAGAGTAGCCTTAAGCCTTTAATGACAGATGTCGCTAAAAGATGAATTGGCTGTGATGATGCATGTATGCAGCCCTGGTGAGTAATTCGCCAGGGCTGCGTTGGTGCATCATGCCGACCCTATGGGAGTATCTAAACCCATAGGGTTGGTATGCTTGAATGCAGCACTGGCAAATTATTCGCCAGGGCTGCATTCATGCATAATGACAACCAAGGCATGAAGAATTAATGCACTATGCCGTCCTTTAAGGGTTAAGCATATAGCCTGTAGTCTTAAAACTGGTTATAGTTATGTTACCAATCTAACTAAGAAGAAAAAGAAAGAAATGGGAGTTTGGATTTCGGGGGCACAGCTTATGGTTTTTGTCATGGCACTCTTTTTAGTTAGTCCCAGTGTGCGTAATACATGTCAACAATATCCAGTGCTCTGCATTATATCTAAGTCATGTAGGGCAAATACAAGAGTGCGCTTTTGTTTTTACAAGGGGGGCACCAAAAATTATATACGCAGAATTTTGGCAGAAATTGACTCCCCTCCCCCCTGTTGCACCATGTACTCATAAGATTGCCCCTACCCCCATAATGTACATACTCACTTGGATCACTTGGACACCCCCCCCCCCTTTCCCTGACAACTATGTAACATATAAAGAGACATTACCAACAAAGAGGCACCTTTCTATTCTTTACCTACCAGATGAGTCATTAATTTGTAGTGAGACCTCATCATTTTTGCCCCCCCCCCCCAATAAAACACAACTCGGGGGGCACTTATTATATTTTGTATACACAGGTGTGCGGCTGGCAAGGGTACTTTTTTTTTAAAATCTCCCTAGCAAGGGTCTTGTTTCAGAGAAAAAAAATGTCCCTAGCAAGGGTCTAGTTTAAAAAAAATGTCCCTAGCAAGGGTAATTTTTTCACCAAAATTACCCTTTTCCCCAAAAATGTCCCATTTTGTGCATTTTTTGCCGAAATTTTGAGGACACTGGAAAAATTGGTCGGTGAAATTACTCATTCATTAAACATTTAGTTTTTCCTCTTCAAAACAAGGACTTTTCAGCTGAAAATGCCCTAGCAAGGGTAGGTTTTAGAAACAAGAGCTCCCTGGCAAGGGTAAGGGTTGTCATTGGTCCAGCCGCACACCCCTATCAGAAAAAATTCAAGTACCCCCCTGGGTACACAATGCTTATGCCAAAATAGCTCCAGACCACCCCCCCCCGTACAAATCTGTATGCATTTGGCTGGACCACCCCTCCCCCCTTGGTGCGTATGTAATTTATGGATGCCCGACGGGGGCAAACTACCAGACACGGTCCAGTTCTTAACCGGTGCACTGAAATCAAAGTGAGAATAAATTAGGGCATATGGTGTCAGGTATACAACACAATCTATGCATGCGGCACCTGGTAGTAGGTAGGTCAATGTTATTTTTAAAAACTGTTAGAATTCATCATATGAAATTTCAAAATGACGGGAGCATCAAGTGGAGCCCAGATATATAACTTTTATTGCCCTACTATTGATACATGATTTTCTATGATTTTCTGAAAAAGAAAAGTATACATAATCGACCTGCCAGTTCTACCACTGTGTTACTCCTTCTCGGGGATTGTACTGGGCTCCCTCCCGGCACTCTACTCGAGGGAAGGCCGGGAGGAAGGTCTGAACAGCACTGTACTGCCCCTTGGCCAACCATAGATGTTCCTGATAATGACCTGTCGCCAATTTTCGCCAACATATTTTCACACCAAACCAAAAAAATATTACTCACAAACCGAAATTCTAACTAGTGTTTGGGGTTTTGGGAGGTTGGAGGGGGTTGGTGACTATAGAAACTGCATCAACAAATGATGTCACTCTGTGGTACATGGTTTTAGATATGAATTATCGTGATGGAAATTAATATAAGATACTAATCAAACAAGCTCATTTAGAGGAGTACATATGTACGAGATGTCACAAAACCAAATGAAATTCAATATCATTAACCCCCCTTTTTCTTGAGAGGTAGCACCAGTGCTCATCCTGGGAAAAACGTTCCAATCTACTTGCTGGCAGCGCAGTTGTATTTATTTTACCAGTTAATATATCATTACCTATCAACAGGAAATATACAGATGCAACAGGAAATGGATAACACACTATTCCTCTTCTTCCTGACATGTCATTTGTTAATGCAAAATGTCATATGGCAGGGAAATCAATAACTTTATTTAGGTCGTTTAGCATTGTGACAGATACAGGCACGGGACGGAGTTCTATGATTGCTCTACCTACTGGTAGCAAAAAACCAAAACTACCCGCAAGCATGATATTTGCAGATTTCTCATACTCATATATCATGATCTACCTTTTTATACCACATTGTATCTAACGTATAGAAGAGGGAATAATAATAATAACAACACAAGGCGAGTATATAGTAATGGTGCTTACGCGTATGGCAGAATTAACCTGCCAGATTTAATACAGAAACTCAGCATAAAGTAAGTTCAAAAATCCAACTGTGTCGGTTGGCGCGCGGCAATATGAGACGACACAGAGCCCCCAGTGGGGAACTACTACACTAAAATCCAAGCAAGCGGACAGAGCCACCCCCTCAGGCTTATATGGTCTGCCCCAAACTCGTCATGTGGCTTAAACATGAGTTTATAGATGTATACTAGAGTTCTAATGTCACCATAATCAGACCCCCTGTGCAGCTCATAGAATTCTCTCAAATTACTGGGCAGCATATACTCAAGTTCGGCTTGTACACGAGAATTTACGGTAGTTTATCCCTGTAAACACCATTACGTAGAGCAGACGTAAATTTACGTTGGTTTTAGGACATAACTACGTATTTTCAGAAGGTTTGTCAACGTCAAAACGTTAAGGTTTAGTTACGTCTAACAGACGTAGATGTCTTAATTATGTTATTTTACCTCATTTAAACGTAAATAAACGTAGCAAAAGCACAGAACTGGACATCAATAATCGGGTTTTAACTGTCCAAATGAAAATAATAGCTGCACTAGTATGCAAGTGTATATTGATTATATTTCATCTTATATTATACATGTTTGAGCTGATTATTGTCCTATTGGAACAGTTTCGTAAACACAGTATCCCCTGCACTATGTATGCATGGTTGCTTCTTTCTTCTAACTTTTCACTCCGGTCTATTGCCGCTAAGGCTACACCGGTGCACTGTTGTGGCTGCACTGAGGCTTTGTATTTACTTCAATACCACCAATGTGGCGTTCAATTAGTAAAATGCCCTTATAGATAAATATTACATGCAAACTTTTCATCCATTCTCCTATCTATGAATCGAGAATGATTTTTGGCTAATTTCCATAATATTAAAATTCATACTTATAAAGAGTTTACTGCTTTGAATGTGTTAGAATTGCACAGGGGTTACACGATTCTTTCCATACTTGATAGTGCTGGCACCTAGTGTTATATTGGGGAAGTATAATCATATGAATTAGAAGCATTACCAAGAAATTTACGTCAGAAATACGTATTTTAACGTAACTTTACCACGTTCATTTACGTCTGAATGAGGTAGACAAACGTAATTCAGACATAAACGTTAGTTGGACGTAACTAAACCTTAACGTTTTGACGTCCACAAACCTTGCAAAAAAACGTAGTTACAACCTTTGGTTGGAAGTAGACCTACACAAACCTGTGAGCAACGTTGGGATTACGTAGTGTGTTTACAGGGATGTTGAGTCACTGTTATTATTCCTTTCTCTCAAATGAATGTATACATATGAATGCTACTAAATGTGTCCAGTCCCAAAGATCAAAGTGCAAATGACATGCTGTACTGCTAGGTTTGTTCATAATGCTTTAAAAGGCCCATTAGCAGATAATACTCACTTGCTTAACATAATGATAAATGCCAATACTGGAATTTGAGAATGGTGTACAATTGAATAAACATAAATGCATTAGAGAAGCATCCGTGAAATTAGAATATGAGTAATTTTGCTTCATAGGGAAGGGCTTTTGATACCCTTTGAAACTCTTCACATACAACTCTGAGCATATTCCTGAATCAAACATGAATCTACAGGTAGCCGTTAAATGATAATGGTGTTGTAAAGAAACATGAAGATTAGGAACATTATTAGACTGTGTTGAAGCATTCTGTTTTAATCCATAAAACATTTGAGTTCACACTGAATCATGTCAAATTACTTTTAAAAACGTTTAATTACTTTTCTGCCCACCCTCCCCCCTTTGGAGGGGTTGGAAATCTTTTGTCTCCCCCCCCTCCTCTCTAGAGGGGTTGAAATTTATTTTCCCCGCCCCATGTAGATAAATAATGACCACTCCCTAAACTGTTGGCCGCATGGTGACTTAACCATATGAGTAACACAGAAGGAGATTTATCATCTTACAATGGCATTTGCACGGAGACCTAAAACTGTTGTTTTAAATTTATGATACAGGTACAGGACTCAAACATGAGATTAATACACGATTGATATCAATGAATGTTATATCAATTGGAATAGACAGGTCTCATAATTGAATGAATACAGTAATTCTGCTATCATCCCTTCTGATTCAGGAGACTAGGAATGCGACATTGTATGTTCCAATAAATACATGTTACGAAATGGTCCGATTGTTTCCCTAATTTAAATTCTACTTAAATTTGTTGCAAATGTTATTACAGTATTATATCGTATTCTGAGGGTGAGGCACAGTAAAATTTCATAGATTGGCAATATGAGGCAATTTAAAGGGTCCCATGAGCATGGGCAAAGTCTTTAATAGTGTATTTTCAATGAATGGACTTATAGCATGCACTCCAAAAGTCTTCAATTGGGCATAAAACTGACAATTAGCTACTTTAGAATAATGCTTAATAGAGTAGGTGGGACATGAAGTATGACCACATTGAACATTCTGGTTTATTTTTAACCAAATTGATATATGAGCCCTGATCATCGGACAGTACCACTTTAAATAAAGGATAAATGAGGGATAATGTGGGCATATCATATCCTTCGACCCAAAGTGTCAATATTTACATACTTTATTACGTATAACAAGCAGTCTCACTGAACATCATTAATATTGTACCTGTATAAATTCGAGAGAGATTCGAGTTTCAGATTTTATATAATAATAGAGGAGTGGGGTGCAAACAAACAGTTCATCCATTATATATTATATGAACCATATCTCACCTATTTGAACAAACATTTTTATAAATATAAACTCATCCCTCTAAATGAGAATTATACTGTGTTTGCCCCCACCCCCTCCCCATAATTCACAACCCTGTGATGTAGCAGAAGAGGAAACTCAAATTTCCCCTATTGAATATCAACAAGCCAGCATCAATGTGCTAGAAATGCAATACTATATACAACATAAAAGCATTTTTATTGTACATCCACTTGGTCCAGCAGCATTCCACAGCATTTCATTCCTGAGCGCTTTGGTCCACCAAGCAGAGGAATCAGGCTCCAACAGCTCTGTAGTCTAAACTCAGATCCTAATGAATAAATTATCATGAATTATCCACAGATGGATGAAGTTAGCCGTATCCGTCAAGAGAGACAACAGGCTATGACGAGGCAAAGCCGAGTGCCCTAGCCTCCTCTATTCTGTTTTATCTATGTTCAGATCTTTTTATAGCATGGCTGAAACATTCAAACCGATATCAGCTTAATTTTTCACAATGCTACCATCTTGTGACATCATAGGAGTGTGGATATCCACTACTGATTCACAGCGGTCATCCACCTTTAGAATGGCTTCAGTCAGGCCCGTAACCAAGGGATGTGGTTCATCGGTTCGAACCCCCAGAACCCTGTTCCAAGATTAATAAGGTCTCCAGAGAGTAAACCATAAATGCATAATCCATTATGTTGAATGGACCATCAGGATCATAGTTCTGTTTACAAATCGAGTCACTATTTGTATATTTTAGATGAAAATCCACCAAGTTCCACTATTTAATTTATCTAGTTCCATCTTATCGAAAAAAAACTAACCGCCCTGCAAAGAGGGCTAGTTATGGGCATGTTAGTGGATAACCACAGTCTGAAACGATATATATATACACAGATAATCTTCAGGCTCCAGAATTTAGTCAATACTGGATGACAAATCAGTCAACAGTACCTGAACTAGTGAGTCATTTTCTTTGTCCCTATATGAGCTAGTAAGTCAGTACTGGCCAATTCACCTTAATTTAGTTATCTCCACATCAACGAGTATTAGGCTAAGTAAGGCATTAGTCATATATGTTGCTTTTGCCTGTCAAAAAAGGCCTACAAAGCACAGTTTACATTTGCAGATAGATTTTCTTCAGTAACACAGTGACCCTTCTGTGATTAATGTGTTATTTATTAAATCCTTACATTAAACTAGAGTATAGGGTCTTGTCTTTAAGAAAGTGGCTTTGTTAAGTCTGAAATCATTCTAATTTCCGATTCTTGGCTGATTTTTGACGATTTTTGACATCCTGTGGTTTCTCTAATAGTTGATAGATTCCCACGATCTTTCTAACAGTGTTCTATAGCATATTGTCTCTGCATATCTTAATAGCTTTGTACATACATAAACAATTTTAGAAATGCTGGGCATCTCAACTCGGATAAGATTTATCTCATTTTCGACATAATTTGAGCAATCTTTAAGGCTAAAATCATGAAAAATGTCAAACAATTCTTTTTTGGGGTAAAAAATTATTTTGCCCAATTTCATGCTGAAAAAGATGGTACCAAAAGTTTAGGTTATTTTGATGCATTATAGCCTAAATATAAGTTGCCATGGCAAGATATACACTAAAATACGTTAAATTAAATTTCAAATAGGGCTTTATCTCTGTATGACGTCATATTTTGAGGGGGGGTTCAAGGGTTGCATGACGAAACATGGCAAGGGGGGTAGGGGGTTTAAAAAATGGTCCAAAAAAGCATGACATCATTTATGGACGGCCCCTCACATATAAAACTTTGAAAACAGTCCAGGGGCCCTCTATTATATCAGCCTGCATAATACCTGCATCCGATGCTTCAATTAATTTGATAACTGTGCCCACAATCTAAATGTTTTAGGCTTAACTACTTACTACTGGGTTAATTGCTTTATACATGGAAATATCCTGGCCGGTTGCAGAGGGTACTTGAATATTTGATGAACTGTTTCTACAAATGATATAGCTCGGTCAAGTGTTTCCACAGTCTGTAATTAGATGCATCAATTTTAGATATTGATTACTGAGACAGAAACTAGAATAAGATACCTATCAAGCATGCTAATTACGAATAGTAGATAATGTATGAGATGTTACCAATCTAAATGAGATTGCATGGTGATTAAACTCCATTTCAGAAGAGGTACCACCCATCCTTATTCTTGAGAAAAGGCATCTTTATCATTTGATATCTCATTATCTTCAGTGAGGAAATCTACAGATGCACACAGAAAAGAAGTAGAGTCACTATGACTCCCGACATGATTACTGAGGTAACTCTCCCCAGGACTCTAATGTGACTCCTTAACATTAGCAGGACTCTAAAATAACTCTACAATGACTCTATAATGACTCTGTTCTAAGACTCCCTAATGATTGGGAGTCACTTCAGAGTTGTGGGGAGAGTTATCTCAGTGATTGGGGCTGGACTCCCATTTGAGAGTTACAGTGATCCTACTTCTTGTCTCTGTGTGCTAGAGTAAGTATACAAGACACCTATTTTCCTGATGTTTCATTAATTACTGCACAATTTTTATGGCAGGGAATTCAATTATTTCATTTGGATTGTTTAGCATTGTGACACATACAGCCACAGAATTGAGTCCTCTGATCGCCCTTCCTACTTATAACTTGTAAACTACTTAAGCCGTTGATTTTTGTTATTACCTTATTGTACAAATGGAGATATTGTATATGAGCAATAAGGGGATGTAGATAAGCTGAACAAACAGAAGACAACTCTATTTCATATTGAAATACGATTGTATGGTATATATTTGCTCTATAAAACATATGTCCCACACCTCGTTAAATGTTGTTTATTCATGGACAATATAGAATCTTGATTATACTTATTCAGGATCAAATAATATGATGTTTGAAAAAAATTGGGTTAATTTGGCAATTACTTATTAGTGAAGGCATCAAAGTATGAACTTAAATGGTTGTATCCATTTAATATGTAGAACCTTATCAATAGAAGAGATTAAAAGTTGTTATACACAAAGCAATGTGCAAAGAAGTCTGGTTCAATTGGTCCTCCATGGTATTGCCAGGGATCCAGACCTCCCACATGCGTATGCTGTACAAAACAACATGACATATAGCTCCCTAATGAAATGAACTATTATGTTCTAATGCTATTCAACATAGCCCAGATTTGTGTGGCCTCCTCCACCTGATTCATGATCCAGGACCCTGCCTTTCAGAAAGTCTCCCTGCTTCTGGCTGAGTGCAGAGAATGATGTCAGAGCTTGCTCACAGAGAGTCTTGTAAGATGGATCTCCAAGACGCTGCACCATCTGGTGGAACATGCTGGAACTATCCTCCAGTAGGATGTGAGGATGGTCAAACTCCATCAATCTTCCTTCTTCTAGCACCTGGATAGATTATTGTTAATTTATATCATTCAATTACTCCTTCTTCGTAATGCTAAAGCAATGCACTGCTGTGTCGACATCAATGTAAAAGAAAAGACTGATCATAAGTTCATGATTAATTTAATGTGATGATTCCCTTTGATTTAGTCATTTCAAACCAAATTTGATGTTTACAAGGATGCCATTAAAGTTCTGTGGTAAAGATGATTTGATTAACTTTAAAGAGGTAATGGAAAATACACTGTACCATTATCTTGTCATTTGTGATGATTGTGTTCAGGCGGTGTGCAATTGTAAGAACTGTTGAGTCTGCAAACTCTGTACTCAGTATCTCCTGAATAGTTTGATCAGTTCTGAAATGAAATTGATTCAACAAGCTCAGGATTAACATCACATCACATAATGACCGGAAAATCATGAAAAAAAAAGCAGAAATGATGAACAGTATAGAAGAGCTCCACACCAAAAAAATGATGAATTCCATAAGCATCTTGATTTACCTGTAGTCAACATTGGCAGTTGCCTCATCCACAATAATGATCTTATTTTTCCTCATCAATGCTCGTGCCATGCAAAGTAGTTGCTTCTCTCCCACACTGAAGTTATCTCCTGCCTCCCCCATCTCAGCAGACAGCCCACCAGACAGACCAGACACCTTGGTGTGGAGCTGGACCTATATTATGTAAACAGTAAGGGTATGCAAATGGAAACAGCTACTACAATTGCTAACTATTCAAGTGTAACAGATACAGAAGCATCTACATTGGCGGGAGAGCAGTACACTGCACACATAATTTGGGTAACCAATCTTCATTAACAACTAAGAAAGTTGATGATTGTGTGCAAACCAGAATACTACCTGGTGGAGAGCTTTCCAGAGATGATCATCCTTAAACTCCTCAAAAGGGTCCAGATTAATCCGCAGAGATCCAGTAAACAACACAGGGTCCTGCAAAGAGAAGAGGTTTTCATGACTTTTATTTTTGTTTTAATCTTATCGAGAAATATTTTGCCAACTGTCCAATTACCAGTTGGCAAGTGGGAAAAATCAGACTGACAATCTTTTTTCAACCTGCATTTCATGGTTGACAGCTAAAAAACATATCTCTGCAAGTGATTTAGATTCCTTCTATCAACTGTATTTGATTTTCAAGTGCCTCTTGGTCAGAATTCCTATCAGCCTCGACTCAGTTTAAGTAATTGAATTATCTAGGTGGAAAATCATAACACTATCCACAACCTGATCAAGACCTTTTTACCTGAGGTATAACAGAGATGTTTCTCCTGAGGTCAGTCAGTCCAATCTGTGTCACTTCTACCCCGTCAATCTTGATGCTGCCTGTAGGTTCAACCATCCTCAGCAGACTGACAAATAGAGACGACTTCCCAGCTCCTGTACGACCCACCACGCCTACCTTATTTTTGAAGCACAGATCATTTAACTTTGTTTCTTTGTCCTACTCTTCATGGGAATTTTCAGATCATGATAGTTTGATTATGATTTGTACGATGGGAACAGTGTCTGTGATTTCCTACTTTATGATAATTTTGAAGTATAGATCAATATAATTGGTTTATTAGATTTGTGATTAACAAAGATTGAAATCTAACAGTATGAATGGTGTCTAAGGTGGTGGAAGTAACATGGCAATCATCTCAGCATCAACTGACGCTTCGTCTGTATCAGATTCAGAATCACCTGACTACGATATTATTTCGTCCATGGAATCCTCAATATTGGCAATGCACACCTATATCTGCTTTGTTAGGTAGTATTGCATTCATCATAGATCATTTTATACAAAGTACACAAGGCAAGGGAATGTGAAAGAGAGAGAGAGAGAGTGCCAAACACTGACCACTAGTGTAAAGAACCCCATCTATTCATATTTGTATATTTTGTAAAACTAATAAGTGAGAATTGCCTAAGTGTGACCTAGATAACTTAAAGATGTTTGGCTAACCTTTTCGGCTGGGTGAATATCCAATGTGATTGGTCCAAGTGCAGATTGGTTCTGACCTCTGTAGGTCAAGGTCATATCCTTGAACTCTATGTGACCTTTATTTGGCCATCCTTCAGGTGGTGTGACATCTGTGTGCTCAAGTGCCTCCTGCTCCAATGTACCAAACTCCTGAATTCTCTCAACAGATGTCATCTAAATGCAAAATCAGTCTGCTCAGGTAAAAGAGTTGATACAAGAATATACAATCAAACAAAATTGCAATAAAACCTCAGAAATTCTGCTTCTTTCAAATGGAGTTTGTTAAGATAAGGATAACTGTTTGTGATACATACAACTGACATGAGCTCAACCAGTTGCAGAAGTGCAAATTGAAAGCTTGCCAGCAGAAACAGAAGATAGATAAATGCAAGGCCTGAGACTCCAGCGCCATTTGTTTCTGCTCCTGTGAAAATGTGCATGTACAATTATTAAACAAAAAATGATATTCTTCAAAATTGATATTCTTCAAACGATAATTGTCTGAATACTAGTGATTGAACAAACCACACCAGACAAGAGTAACATTGATGAGTAGTTCTTCATTTGGCTGTCAAAATGAGAAGTGAATGGAAGAGCGGTTGGAAAAATCTTTTGGGTCAAATTGAAAAATGACAAAATGATAAATTTTCTCCTAGAAAGAATTGCAGTGCACTCCCACTCCATATTCAATGTCTATTCGATTTTCCGAATAACTATATTCTTTGATTTGAGGCAGTGATACATGAAGGAAAATTTATGATAGTCTTCTAAAACAAAACAGTTTTGTGAAAGTTGGTTTTCAATAAATAATGATTTCAAAGATCACCTGGTGTTGAAGTGATGACTACAACAAGTATGTAGGAAACAATCAATATGGTGGCAGAGAAATCAATGCGCATTCCAATAAAGCGCTGGGCACACAGAAAAGTGTGCCAGGCTGCTGTATGTCTGTCCATGTGTGTGTAAGCCTCTTCCAGAAAACTTTTTTGCTTCCTGAAGGCACGGATCACAGTCAGTCCTTGAAGAGTGGCTGAGAGATGGGAATATGTTGGGCTCCTGACTGAGAATAAGAAAAATGTTCAAATATCTTTAATATCAAAAGAGAAATATTGATAGTCCAAAATACATGACAGTCTTGCAATTGTAGGGGTTGTGAAAGTATGAAACAAACACAGGTTCCAAATTCGGTTTGAATGCAACAGGTTTTATTCAGGTCTCAATCCTTTGGTTCTCATACAAACACGGCCTGGACAATAGGGTTCAACAATGTACAGGTTAATTATAGACATGGTTCAAAGTATACAAGCAGCGTTCTCGCTAGTTCGAATTTGGCAGAGCTGGTTGAACTGATCTTGTCCCAGCAAGAGGTGGTGCAAGGGCCAGAGGTCTCAAAAGTATCGAAGGATGTGGGTCTCGATATGGCCAATTGCAGCCTTTTATATACCCGGGTGCTGACCAAGCAGTGTCGATGTGACACTCCACCGGCGCGCCATCTGGAGCACCCCGCTTGAACTCGCAACTGGGTAATCCAGGTGTTGCCACCTAACGTGAAGCTATGCCATTCCCGCCTTGAAACAACTAACCCATGTTACAGGTATGTTATTGCCCCTACAACATCGCTCCCCAGTACTTCCTTCCTGGATGTCTTCTTTACTAGGTTCACTGGACATGCTTGAAAGGGACTGATCAGGTCCTCCCTCCAAGCTTCCAGTCTTAACTGCACTTTGGACTTCATGACGCTCAGCATGGAGGATACCCATTGCCTGTGTCGGCATAGAAGCAGCATGTTGCTGGGAACCACCAGTTTCAAATAAAGAATCTTCTAGGGTCAGCCCTAGATCTTTTCAAATAGCATCAGGGTTACCCCTTCTTGGTTCTGGAGTCAAACTGGTATGACTCAGCCCATAGTGCTTCTCCAAGACACAACCTCAGGATCTGGACTTGAAATGGGATGGAGAGACGCTCCACCCGTCACCTGTTCAGTCATGTTTTTCCCAACAAAACTGTGCGACTCAACTTTCTACCCAAACTGGTCACGGCACCAATGTAGGGGTTGTGAAAGTATGAAACAAACACAGGTTCCAAATTCGGTTTGAATGCAACAGGTTTATTCAGGTCTCAATCCTTTGGTTCTCATACGAACACAGCCTCGATAATAGGGTTCAACAATGTACAGGTTAATTATAGACAAGGTTCAAAGTATACAAGCAGCGTTCTCCCTGGTGTCGAAGGGTGTGGGTCTGAACTCGTCCGTGGACAAACTCCTCGATATGGCCAACTGGGGACCAAGCAGTGTCGACGTGGCACTCAAGCAACGCGTCATCTGAAGGCCCCGCTTGAACTCGCAACCGGGTAATCCTTTTGGGGACATGGCATAGGACGCCAGGTGTTGCCACCGAGCATGAAGCTATGCCATTCCCGCCTCGAAACCATGAACCCCTGTTACACGTATAATATTGCCCCTACACAATTATACATTACAATCGATTTAGTCTTTCCTGAACTAAAGCTGGCTTAGTATTATAAACATGAACAATGACCATCAAATCTAAATTGACAGCAACTGATCTAGAATGAATATCCTAAATATACCTTTACTACTAAGGTGGGGAAATTGTAAAACTGCTGATATTGATAATTTCAATATCATTTAGGATAAGTGATATGATTGTAAATAGAATACATTCATTACAACTATTACAGACATAATTATGTGACTGATTGACTTACAACTGCCTTCGATTTTCTTAGATTCTTGTATGCCTTTCTGAGCAAAATGCATAAATATGATGGCCATGACCAAAAAGAACAGGGCGACTAGCGTCATCCATGGGAAGATGACACATGCAAATGTTGTAAGTGCTAGTGAAATGATGGACACCTTGGGATGGAGAGACGCTCCACCCGTCGCCTGTTCAGTCATGTTTTTCCCAACAAAACTGGGCGACTCAACTTTCTACCCAAACTGGTCACGGCATCAATGTAGGGGTTGTGAAAGTATGAAAGGTTCCAAATTCGGTTTGAATGCAACAGGTTTATTCAGGTCTCAATCCTTTGGTTCTCATACGAACACAGCCTCGATAATAGGGTTCAACAATGTACAGGTCAATTATAGACAAGGTTCGAAGTATACAAGCAGCGTTCTCCCTGGTATCGAAGGGTGTGGGTCTGAACTCGTCCGTGGACAAACTCCTAGATATGTCCAACTGGGGACCAAGCAGTGTCGACGTGGCACTCAAGCAACGCGTCATCTGAAGTGCCCCGCTTGAACTCGCAACCGGGTAATCCTTTGGGGGACATGGCATAAGACGCCAGGTGTTGCCACCGAGCATGAAGCTATGCCATTCCCGCCTCGAAACCACGAACCCGTGTTACACATATAATATTGCCCCTACACAATTATACATTACAATCGATTTAGTCTTTCCTGAACTAAAGCTGGCTTAGTATTATAAACATGAACAATGACCATCAAATCTAAATTGACAGCAACTGATCTAGAATGAATATCCTAAATATACCTTTACTACTAAGGTGGGGAAATTGTAAAACTGCTGATATTGATAATTTCAATATCATTTAGGATAAGTGATATGATTGTAAATAGAATACATTCATTACAACTATTACAGACATAATTATGTGACTGATTGACTTACAACTGCCTTCGATTTTCTTAGATTCTTGTATGCCTTTCTGAGCAAAATGCATAAATATGATGGCCATGACCAAAAAGAACAGGGCGACTAGCGTCATCCATGGGAAGATGACACATGCAAATGTTGTAAGTGCTAGTGAAATGATGGACACCTTGAAGAGAAAATATATGTAATTATATAATGTCAGTTTGTACATGAGAAAAGACATGAATAAACCTTTACATAGCTAGCACCAAGCTGAACTTTGGTTTCCTGTTCTCAAATGATCTTACCAAAATATTGTATTTGATATCTTTGAAATATCTTAAGAAAGGTGAATTAATTAGAGGAAATAGTATATGTTGCCATTACCTGAAATCCCATATAGAATGGAAAGGTGAAAGCTATATCCATGAAACCGGTATCACGTGAGAATCTATTCAATACTTGCCCTGCAAAAGATGTTTATGTTCTTTAGAATAAGTGCCAGAACATGGTAAAAAAGCTATCCATTAAAGGAGTATACAGCTACTTCTGTTGTAAAGGAGTTCTAAAACTTACCGACAGGATTTGTCTCATAGAAGTACATTGGTGCTCTGAGAACAACATCAAACATTTGGTTGTAGAGACGGCGTCCAGCTCTGTTTAAGAACAGAGAGACCATAGCAGCCGCAAATAGAGAGGAAAAAGTCATTGCAATAACAAGACCTGTCAGGACAGCTATGAACCAAACACTGTCATGGCCAGGTACTGGACTAATGTTGATTGTGATGTTAAGTCCAGCTGTTTCTGTTGCTGTGTACCTGAAAGAGGAAACATTGTATTGTTCCTATTGGTTCAGCAGAAACCTCTGAAGTAATTAGTATGTTAATGACATCATAGGGTTGTGAGATACCAGAATGGCTTATTTCATGGGGTTGTGAAATACTGAGCCATATTTCATAAACCAATAAAAAGTTGTATTTCTAGAGGTCACATAATTCTCAGGTCACATAAAGCAGTCACACTTAAATTATGGCTTGCTATTAAAGGTCATGATAGAAAAGGACACTTAAAAAGTTGTTTCTCATCACCCGGCAGTGAAAATATGACAAGGGCTTTTATTTTAAATTTCATCTTTCCTTTTTTCTTAATAAAGTCTGACATGTATTGGGAAATTTAAACTTTTTGTGAATGTTTTTTCAGGAACTTTTCATCAAATCATGATTTTCATGATGCACGTGGTGATGAGAAGCAGTTTATTTTTTTGAGTGGTCTAAAGTACTTGAGTTTTCCTCACCATTGGGAGAATATCCAGCCTGAGGAAACTCCACCCATCTATAAAGCAAATAGTCAATTAATTCATGGTACTGCCACCCAGGCTAATATCAAAGGTAATAAGAACTATGGTATACAATGAATAGAACCATTGCTGAAGTTTTGGTCTTTTGGAAAGCAAAAGATATATCATCCTACTGCCAATTTAACTGTACCCCCAAATCCAGAAACAATGAGTTAATTGTCACTTTAACCAATGCCATTTTTGAACACTATATATTGTTAGATTCAATTTATTGATGCTGCTGCTCTCAAACAAAAGTAGCAGATGAATATTCAATATACCTGCGCTATCCCTGTGAAGAGTAGAAACAACATGAAAAATATGTGTCCTCGGCCAGCCTTGAAATAGTTCCGGTAGACTTTGTATGATACTCCTCTGGTCTCCTTGGTGTCAAGTCTTGATTTTCCTTGCTTGTAGTTGGTATGCTATTGATTTAAATGCAGGGTGAATCAATTATATTTTCAATATTGTTATTGTTATTTAAACATCAGGAACACATATCAATTGATACTTTAATAACAGGATCATACTAGCTGGCACAATCTCTCTCACATTCATTCAGTTATTACATTTCAGCATGTATTCAAATCAAGGCAAGTGATGAAAATGGCTTCACCATTCAAAATCACTTTTGTAGAAGTGGTTGTAAAGGGTACTACAACTCCTCGTGCTAAAACATTGAACCATTCAAAATCAGCTGACACAATGTTTGTGCAATACATCTTAATTCCAAAAAAGATAATTAACATATTTATCACAAATATCTATTGCATAACAAAGGATGGCAAATGAAACAATTAAAAGGGATGAATATTTCCTCCAACAGGATGAATAATTGTACTAGGTAAAATAATTGTCATTATGGACAAGCCTGGACATTGTACAGCTGACAAATTAAAGTAGTTTGGAGAGGATTTCACTTAAATGGGATAGTGAGAGGGAAAATGCTAACATGACATACTCTGCTTCTATATTGTGTCTGATTGCCGATGTCAGATGTCTTTTCCATTTTCTCCCCTCCTTGATTGATGTACACTGATGAGACATCATGAGTAACAGACCCGTTCTCTGCTTCATCTACAGAAGCTTTGTCATTGCTCATGCTGACATACTGTGTGAGCTGACCACTTATGTCATTGTATGTTCCCATGAGCATTATATGACCCTTAAACATGAAAGGGAAAATACTTGATATGAATAACGTTTACAAATTTATACAGTTGAATCTCGTTACATGGAGGACTGATACAAGGAATTTCCTGTTTTGATGAGTTTATTTAGTTTGTCTCAATTGTGTTTTTTTTCTCAATATTCAATATTGGTTATGAGGAACTTTGCTTACAAAGAGGAAATTTGACTGGTCACTAGGCCCTCATTATAACGAGATTTTACTGTAGCAGTTAAAATCAGGTAAGAATGAGTCTCTCCGAACCTGGAAAAAAGCATGTCACGATGGGTGATTATAACTCAATAACATGTTTAACGCATTGATGTTTTTCTCTATCATATGAAATAATCTTAGTTTACTATTTCAAGTTCCTGGAACAAAAGTCTTAAAGAAACTATCATATAAAGAACCTTTTACAAACTTTTTCCATGACTGCCACTTTGTCCACCAGAGGGAGATAGTGCAGGTTGTGAGTCACGAGGATGCAGAGTTTTGACTTCAATAGTCCACGGAGACATCTACAACAGTGTTGTAACACTTGTGATAACAAACATGAAATATTAATCAATCATAGAAAAAAGAAGCCATTTTCTAATAATTGTGTTGTTTTAATATCGGAGTAAAGAAGTGTTTTCATGACTAGAAATATATATACTTATAGTGTATACGTATAATCCTAAGCATTGGCGAGAAATCCTCAACGGGTCATCAGCAGTTAACATAGGTTTGAGGTATGCGCAACCTAGGCACGCCCTTCCGCCTTCTTGTAGCAGGTTGTCAGCACTAATTAATCATTTTTTATATACAATAATTGTAGAGCTTGATGTACATTTGTTATTGTTATTGTCAATAGATTTCAGTTTATTCAAGTAGTCCTAGTGCCAAGCCCAAGTTGTGCTCTATATGTATGACATATCCTTATGTTGTTAGTTTAAACTATATATTTACGTAATCTGGACTTGGTATGTGTATTTGGCATAACAACAAGTAGGACAATTATAATAGTAGGTACTCCATGACCTACCTCTGAAAGATATGGTTGCCAACCTTTCCATCAACAGCTGCCAGAGGGTCATCTAACAGGTAGATATCTGCATCCTGATATACTGCCCTAAACATTTCCCCACAAAAAAAAAGCATGCAATTCAGAATTACTTTAAGGGGCAATATCACCACTAGATTAGAACTAGAACAGTACTAGAAAATATGAATGGGACATGCTTGGTGAGAATGTGACTTTAATTACTTGTAAACTGTTTTTATTGTATTATGTATGTTTTATGAAGCAAATTTCTTGAATCCTATGCTGGAAACTTACCTTGCCAAATTCAGCCTTGCCTTCTGCCCTCCACTTAGTGAAAGTCCTCGTTCCCCAACTAAGGTCATGTCACCCAAGGGAAAACCTTTGATGTCCTAGATTTTCAAAATGAAGTTGGGATGATGGAAAGGTCATTGAATAGTATGACTAGATATCAACATTATAAATACACAACATATTCATTGATGCAATTGCAAATCCTATTGTAGAAGTACATTAGTCCATGTTAGCCTTACTCACCACATCAAGCGTACAGGCCTCCAATACACTGTCATAGAGCACCTTGTTAAAGTATGAATCCATGATGATGTTACTTCTCACTGTATCCGACATGACCCATGCCTCCTGGGGAACGTATGCAATGGTTCCCTGGACTTGCCGATTCCCTTTTGTTAAGGCCAGTTCACCAAGAATTGCCATAATTAATGAAGTCTGTGAAGTAATTTTGGATTAAATTACAATTTTATCAGATGATTTATATGTTATACATGGATAAATGGTCAGTAGACCTAACATAGACCTTAAGTACTGAGGGCAGGCCCGACCTGAAGTCTTAATGGGTCCAACAACTATGCCATACTGATTGGCTGGGGTATTGGGTCACTGGGTTGCCCCACTCTCTTCATTATTGGACTACAAAAGAAACTGTATTTGGGATAAGTCAACAATGTTAAAATGTCTCTGAGGACTAATGTATTGAATGTGCTCCCACTATATATGTAGTCACCATAGTCACTGGTGTAATGGTTGATCCCAATTCTTTGTAAAGTACAATTTCTTTTTTAATTAATTGTTTACCCTGTCTGAGAAAGTCTTTTATCACAAACTGCCATATGAAGGCTCTGGCATTGATTTTTTTAATGTACAAATAGAAACATTTTTGAATAGTTAAATCAAATGCATTTTTGAATAGGACACTCACCTTCCCACTTCCCACTTTGCCTGTTACACCTACCAGCTGTCCCTTCAAAGAGAAGTAGTGACATTGGGATCAATTTCCTGTGATGTAACAAAGTTGCAATTTAGCAAGAAGATTTTCCAGTATTTTTTTTCTCAACGTGATAGCCCAGTAAAGTAAAACGTCATACAAAAGTTTACAACGTAATATAACGTTTCTCTAATGCTTCTTACTAAGGCATAAGGTTGTCAAAAGTTCGAAAACATTATTTTGACATAAAATAACTTGGATCTTTTTGTTAGCTGGGGGGGGGGGGGGGCTCAAACTGTGTTTAGTAGTACTTTAGTAGCAAACATATTCACCAAACTTTCTGAATGGCAACTTACTGCTTCTGAAGTAAAATTTATTTCTGACAAAGTCGGACCGGCCGCATTCTGTTTTGGACGGGAATAAAAGATCTATTACTGACACAGTTTTGTTACCCAGGTTAAGTAAATGGGGCCGAAGTCACATTAAAAAACCCAGATAGGGATGTCTAACTGTTAAAGGTAAAATACGGAGCCCCATAGACGACATGCCCAAAATATATTATTTGTAACACATTTGCACGACTTAAAACTTGTTTGCACGACTTATAACTCGTTTGCAAGACTTAGCCCTATAGGGTCTAACTCGCCTGATAGAGGAAACAGAACAGAACTAACGCTCCTACTAAGATGTATCAATTTGAAGCCGCTACTAAGGTGTATCAATTTGACCCTTACCATAGACCAACCGGTAGATCTATATTGAATTGACACAAGGAACCACCAGCTGACACCGTGCACTCAGTAGGGCACCGAGGGCTATCTGAGAGTTTCGAGAGAAGTTGAAGTGTTTGGTTTGACTGGAACTTGTAGATTTCAGCAACTGTCAGTGTCTCTGGTGACAGAAATTCAGCCCTTCAATGCACTGACATTGTCACCGGGGACGGAAAGTCAGCGCTTCTATGGCGGCTCCAGAACCGGCTGGGTCCTGGCAATCGTTTGCAATGCGAATAGGCTAGACTTTGCTGTGAGAAAAGGTCAGACTTTGCTGTGAAAACAGGCCACAGTCCAGGCTTGTCAACACCCCAACACTCAGCGTGAGACTCATGCAATCTACCCACGATTAGGCCCCCTACTAAAGAAAAAAAAGGCTCCAGGTTGCCAGGAAAAACAAACCAAGTTCTGGCAAGCCGGCATATCTGGCCCGTCCTTCCTAGCACGCTGAATGACGTGACTGGGGACTGCAGTGGTGGTCTAAGGTCTGGCAGGACTACAAACCGGGGCCGGACCGACTTCCCATAGTCTTTCCCAGCAAGTTCTGGGCAAATTCTAAAATTCGATCATCATTATAGAAAAGTTTTTTGGTCACAACTCAATGTATTGAATTTTCATAATAAAAGGACCATTATTACCTGTCATTTTCCATAGGTTTGGTTCTCAGGGGGTTTAGGGTTAACAAACTGGATGGATCAACAACTGTGAATAGCCTAATTGGAACTCAGTGGGAGCAACTATAGGGCACAAGGATGCATGAGGCTACCAAGGATACAATTGTGATGTTATAGTAACATTTTGTGGCGGTAGGTGTGGCCGGCGAAAATAACATTTATTCATGATACACTATTTTGAATATTTGTCTTTAGTCCTCACCTGCATAAGCAATGTATTAAGCAGACGTGGCTAAGACACGGGAGGGGTGCACAAACGGTACAAACGGGGGGAAAACCCGGGGTTACCATGCAAAGGTACACGGTACATGCCGACAAGGCCCTAAAACTGGGGGTACTAGTAGGCCAATAGGTCGACCCGCGCATCCCGCGGACCCGCACCTCCAGTTATTTTTGCTCGTGTTTTGCTTCTTGTAGTGGCGCCCCTACCATCCGTATTAAGTCGTGTGCACAAGATATAAGTTGTGTGCATGAGATATAAGTTGTGCACACAAGATACAACTCGTGCACACAAGATATAACTCGTGCAAACAAGATAGAAAATTTGCTCATGTCGTCTTAAGGGTCCGTAGTAAAAAAGCAAATTATCACAATATTTGTTTTATATGTGTGACTTGTGAGTTTACGTTCAAATCATTCCTGTGAAATTCCCCCTTTCTGAGCTAGTTTTTTTAGAAGAACACCTGCCTGGATAAGCAAGGCAATTAACTACATGTACTTATTTGTTCAAAATTAATATCCATTTAGTACACAATTTTACAGTATTTCTGTATAACATTCATATTTCAGAAAGTATTGTAACTTACACCACTGCTGTCCTGCGCCTCTTCGTCCCAGATAGCTGACGCATCAGACAAATTCACAAGGGCTTTTGATTTTTCCTTTGATTTTTCTATTATTGGTAACAAGGGCTCCTGGGTGAGATCCTCTTTCATCAGAAATTTCTTACGACCAGGGAAATCATAGATATCTCAATTACTTTTTGCAGTGAATCGTTTTTAAAAATTATATCAGTATGACAGTTTAACCTTGATTTCAATACCTCATCACAGTCATACATATTGCAGCACAACGTATTTTCTTGTCTCACCTTTATTAGTTCTGTAGACCCAAGAGTCTCAAACAGCATACCAAAGGCAAAGGGAGCCATTATATATGAACTTAGTAGCATGGCCCTCAACCATCCAAGCAACATAACCGTCAGCTGAAAAATAGTTTATCTACAATAGCAAATTAGCAGTCTTAGTAGTGATGTGTTCTCTTTAAGGGGTGGAATCCACTGAGGTAAATCTGTCGGATCGGACAAGATTAGTTCATAAGTTTAATATTGTGAAGGTTTATCTGATCTGACAGGTTTGCTTTAGTGCATTCACCCTTTTTGCTAGATCCACTTATACCCTGTAATGAAATGTCTATCTAAGTTAAGGTGAGGGATGACAAGTACCACAGTATTAATCTCTATCATACCCCACTCTATAATGGAATACCAAAAGGCATGCCTCAGGGGTGATATCCAGACCAATGAGATATGATGTTATATGCATGAAGTAGACAACATATGTGGGCATGTGGAAACTTGCAGCCAGGCCTGACAGCATAAGGAGAGAGCGGCGGACATTCTTTTCTGTTTCATACCTAGATTAGAAATAGAATGGCATCTTTGTATTCTGTCCTATATGCTGATATTACATTTCAACCATAATTAACATAAAAGAGTGTCAACTCAGACGGATTTTTTTTTTCTAATGAATGAGTCCAGCGAGGAAAATAATTAGATATTGAATATGATTCTCAAAATAAAATTTCCTACTTTCTCAGTAATTTGGCTTGTTTTGAGAAAGGCTTCTCCCAACAGTACATTTTGATGATTTTCATTGCTGAGATTATTTCACTCATTAGATTGACACGTTTGCTTGTCCACTCTTCTTGTGATCGCCTGTAATAAAAAATATGACCTGACATTGTGTCTGATATGAATATAATGAAATAAATTAAAGGTCTATGCCCGAAAAAGGTTATTCATAATTAGTGTGTGAATGACTTATCTTTATCAGCATAGCTTGAAGTGATGCACGTAATGTGTATATAGGAGAGTACAATATTAGGGGAAAGCGCCGTCCTTGTGATCTTGAGATACATTTTATGGATACTTTCCAAAATAAATTGTATTGATTCCAAAAAAGGGAGAAAAAACTGCATTTTGTCAGTAATAACAGTCTGACATTGCAATGTTTACTTAGATACAATATATATTTTTGTACCTGATCTTGCCAAGGGCTTTGCCCATCGGGAAACGTAAAGCAAGAAACATGACTGTCAGCAAACATCCTACTATGATTGGATATCCAATTGTTATTCCTCCAAATATTGCCAGAGCAACTAAGGTCAATGGTGTAAGCACCAAAGAATGTAGAACCATCATGCACTGAAACAGGGTTAAATAATGGCATTTTCAGATGTGTCTATTCAAGCAATTATGGGAAATTCTGTACATTCATATTCACTAAAATATGTTTACACTCTGAACATCAAATCATTCTATGTGTTAGTAGAATCAATTCTTTTTTGTATAACACATTAGTCATTAAGCCTTCTTACTTTGAGTCTGGTGGCATAATTATACACGTAATCAAATGGGTTGCTATACAGAATATCCAGTATATTCCTTTCATTCATATTAACTGATACTGACCGAATGAAAATTTTCTGCTTCTGTCGACATCAAGGATACTACCTGACCAGTTGACACCTCACGGCGAGCTTTGTTACTTATAGTTAGCACCTGAAAAATACACAAATTATAATGCAAACAAGGCAGTCAGCTAGTGCCTCTTTTTAATGGAGACATGTGTGCAGGCAGTTGGGGTGCTTGTAGGAGACACTAGCAATTTGGCAAAGCAGAATGGTTTAAAGCACAAGGCCACCATAAGTGATAAGCATACATCACTATGCTAATTTGCTCTTAAAACTTTGTGACTGACACTGAGTCTCAATCTATGGTGAGATATTGATGATAGATGTCTCCACCTGGGTAATTGAATCTCTATGTGCTTCAGCTCACCAATGTAGCCTTCACTCTCCAGCAGATGTATAGTACTGACTAGAACAGAGTGGCAGCCATTATCCACTGGAGGATATTTGCGAGTGTAGAAGATTTGAAGTGCGCAGAGAGTCAAAGACGTTCACATTGTGAGACACAGCCTTACCTCAAAATGTCAGGATGACACCAGTGAAGTTAGTTAGAGATCCTCTGATAACTGACACCTATATTATCTATCAGTGTGGCTTGATAAAAATATGTTATTTAGAAGAATGTTCATTGTGCCATACCTTCTTGTAGATCATCCCTGTACAGGTTGTTCTCATCAGCATACCCGTGTAAAAGTGGAATATATTGTAGTGTGCGTGCAGCGGAACCAGAAGGATTGTGATGATCATAATGACAACTGTATAAATGTATGCTGTTGTCTCAGATGTTCGTCCACTGCCATCCAAATACCGTATCAACCCAAACACCAGCAGGGGACCAGCAAAACGACCAATTGCCTATATTTAATTATCATTTTTTGGGGAATTATATTACCAGATTAATTCTAAGCAATTTTAATGCAATTTACTTCAGCCTTCATTCTGAACTTTTATCAATAAGGTTATACAGTCATCAGACTCCTTTCATTCTAAATAATTGTTAAATCCATTTCCATATTCTAGATATGAGAAATGGTGCCAATACAGTGTCATCGCAATCCTTAAAGTAGACTTTCACCTCCTAACCAAATTTCTATCAAAAGGGTAAAGGCTAAAAGTGTTATTTTCTAAGTCCCCTGGTTAAAATACATATGAATAAATATGTCTGGTTAGTGGTTTTTATTATCTTTGAACATTTATTGTACAGTGTAATTGCACAAAGAGGATAAATTACTAGAAATAGTAGACAACTTACAGCTACAACTTCAAGAATGAGTCCAAAGGCAACTTCCTTTTTGAAGTGGAGAAGAAGGTGTTTGAAGAGACTGCCTCTTTTCAGTTTTTCCTCTTTGGACAGAGCTGACCAACGTCTAAAAAGGTAATCAAGAAATTTGCTCATCTCTAGTCTTGGTTTGATTACAGGGAGGGGATGAACAGAAGGAAAAGGAAAAGGAAAGTTAAAGGAAACAGGAAACAAGCTCATCGAATACCAGATCAATAGAGGTCTTTGACCGGGTGATGTCTTAAGATTTAATGGGGCTATGTACACTAAAATGCCGGGAAAGGGTTAGTATATATTTTAATACTTTATTACAAATTTCCAGGCATTTCTGTGTTCATTGCCCGGATTTCAGCCTTTTTGAAGTTTGCTGGTCAGAGAGGTCACCTGGTCACAGAATATAAACTTGTATTGAACTGGTGAGACACAGCCTACATCATTTCTAAACAAGTCTACTTGTGAACCTAAATAAGTGTGTGCTCTGCCAGCTTCTAATTTTATACACCCCCCCATCCAACCCCTATGCTTTATTTCTTTTACATGCTATAGAACAAGGCTATCTCAGTAAACCACTGAATAGTGGTCTTGCAAAACTGATAAATATTCACCAGTAGTAAGATTTGATTCACAGTTATCTTACCTTTCAAATCTGGATACATTTTCATCAGCTTTGGCCCAAGGAAGCACTTCAAAGATAACCGTCCCACTTATTGGGCGTTTATAGGCTATAATAAAGAAACTGGTCATCCACCTGAAGATGTTCAAAAATGTTATTCTTTCAGTTTTCCCTTAAACTGGCCACAGTTTAGACTTTGATATAGACCATCAAGGAATTCTTCAGAGCTCAACACTATCACGAGTTAAGTATATTTTGGTGGGTATTTATTTTATTTAATCAGTTGTTATTGTAAGTGTCAGTATCTAGAAGATTTGTCAGAATGAGTTTCGGTAGCAAGGAGATTTTAAGTTGATATCAAGATGCACTATTGTAACTCTTCTAGTCCATCCAATGTAGTATATTGACAGTAGTATATTTAAACCAATAATGAATGGATATCAAGGCACGCGTGAGGTGTATCGTAGGATATGGGGCACGAGGCCCGTAGCGCCGAGTGCCCTATATCCATACGATACACCTCACAAGTGCCTTGATATCCATTCAATATTAGGTTTATTACACGATTTTCCTATTCAAATGGTATTATTTACCTTATATATGTCCTTCTTTAGCCATTTTGAAGGATTTACGCGAAGACAAGCAGCGCCAATGTGATTTTGGCATACCATCACCCTGCTCTCTGATTGGTGGAGCTCAGCGGGCAGCATTCATTATTTAAAAGAGACTGAACTAGTTTCCCGCCAAACCTATCTGCAGTGTGTTAAAGTATACTCCGTCACGCAACCTGCTGGTTTGTAAACTAACTGCTCCCCAGCAGACTTGAATATAGGCAGCGTTTCCCTCCCCATATACCATGGTCACTGTAGCCTGGCGGTTAGCGGACCCGTCCGACTCGCACACCAGAAGTCCCGGGTTCGACCCTGGGTGAAAACGGCCCCTTTTTAAAGGGTATATATATATGTAAAAAATTGGCCCTAGAATTATTTTAACGAATACATAAGTAAAGTCCAACTTCTACCTTGCTAATGATAAAAAAAAGAAAAAATTGATTGACTCTAAAAGAAATTATGCCAAAAAATGTCTTTTCTTCTATAACTTGGTAAATAATGGCCCTACGAGTCTACCTGTAGACTCCTTGTTTTGTCCCCTACAATTACCAGCGCCTCGAAGGCATGGCACGTAGAGCGTCCGACTTGAACTCTTGGGGTACCATGTTCGAATCACCATGAAACTGAGGATTTTATGGGTGAAAAAATTTCGGATTTGCTCAGGACCAGGGGAAACGTGCTGATATCCCCGGGAAATGTGCTGATATCCACTGGAAATGTGCTGATATCCCTAGATATCAGCCCGGGGATATCCCAGGAATAGCATGATGAGTGGCCCAATCATGTAATAAAAAGAGATACCAAATTCCAATTTCTTACCAAAATGTTATTCTGGAGAACCAGTTTGCTGTCAGTGATGGATGTTGTAGTCGTGCCACATTGGAGATGAGTCTACTTCTCTCCCCTCCATTTGGGGTAGAGATGTCTTCCAGCTCAACCTCGGCCATGGCTTCCGGGTAGTATCAGCATGTAAATCTTCTGATTTAGAAAAATAATTCTAATTAGATGCTCCTGCAGGGGTTGTGTATAGCTGGTAATTGGGTTTTACCTAGATCCACTAAAAATAAAACCCGGGCAGCTGTAACCGATTGCCAGAATGCTATCACAACTCCACAGATCTTTCTGTCCACCTATATGCATCACATGTTACTGGATTGATACAGGAGGGATGCACTCCTACCTCCATAGTGTAGTGGGACGCCGCTGTACTATTTCTATAGAACCAGTTTGGGTTATATTGAGTATGTGTGTTGCCGTGTATCCAGGCCGCACTCCTGTCTAGTGCCGGGTATGTGGTTACATAAGCCTGCACCTGAGGATTGGTGGAGCGCGACCTGGTAATGTGCATTGAGCCGAGACCGCCACGTGTCACCCGACGTATCTCTGGTACCGTGTCGGTCCGGATGCACCGGTGCGTGGTTACCCGGAGTTCCTCGGGAACTCAAGTGTTTACGAGTAATGAGGAGAATTACATAAGGATCAGTATATAAGACCTGAGGTTCTGCTAATCGAGGACCCAGTCTTGCTGTGCACTTCGGCCAGCTTGGCTGCTCCACAACAGAGCTTCCCCGAACTCTGTTGTACCTTTTTGGCCTAATCCTGCTGCTGCTTCCAACTTGGTCACCCTGCGTCTTTCTCTGTTCCACCCTCTGGGGGAACTAGAGGAGATAGACACACTGGTGAATAACTCCGGGTCCAGAACTCCCTCTAAGGAGTATGGTCCAGATGGAGTCGACCAAGGTGGAAGAGAGCCTTGGATCTCGGGAATTATATACTAGACCGTGAGCGTATACCTCCTGTATGTTCATATGACCACTGGTGTTCAGAAGCATATTTGATTGTTACTATCCGACTGTATGATTACGAGCCGTATGTCAGAATGAATAAAATGTAATTTCTGAACAACCTATTTTCGAATCTGGAGTTTTTCATAGCCGATGCCTATCTTAGAATAGCCAACAGTAGTACAATAGTAAGGGAATCACTAAGCCCCTACACTTGTATATTGTTCAATCATCTCATAATTATGTTCTTCCTTGGTAAATGCTCACAGTCTACACACACATACTTACATACATACATACATACATACATACATACATACATACATACATATATGTATATACATACAGAATATAACATTAGGAAACCTCTGCATGTATATAATACACACATACACACATCTATGTGACTAGGTGTGCAATGTATGGCATTGGTTTTGGTTAAAACAATAAACCTCCCCATTGGAAAACCCAGAGCTGTATTCAACAGTTGCTTGTTAGGCCTTTTTCCTTAATGAAACTCAAATTAACACCAAGGAGAACTTGGTTGTATTTTTTGTTGATTTAATTTTTCTCTGGTTAAATGTGTACTGAATTCCATTTACCGGCTTTGAAAAAATCAAATATCAAATACCAATCAAATGACTAAAACTTGTCTAATTATAATCAAATGTACAGTCATTCCCAGTACATCCTCCAAGTGGCACTTTTGTATGTCTATACTGGGTGCTGTCTACCATTATTTATATTCCACCTCTTTGTCAAATTCACTACTAAAATAATATTTTGAAGTTAGGACATTGGATGTAATACAGTTAAGGAGGATTTAAAAACCTGTTAGAAAGCGGATAAAGCCACTTTAAGAACTGACATACCTAATCTGGGAATCTGGTTGGATCAACAATAAGGAGTACCTAATTAGTGTTTGGTTTTAATCATCATAACATCAAAACTTAAATAAGAATTTCTGAAAACAACATCATTTTTAAAAGGAAATTGAAGTGTAGTATCCTAAAGCCCTTTTAAGGAGGCCTAGGCCTGGAATTACAATCTCCAATTCAGAAATCTGCTTGTTGCATTTCTATATACAGCTCTTCACTTTAAAGCACAGTAGTCAAACTACTACAAATGAACTTTTCGTCGAATTTATTCAACTTGGTGGGCAATTAAGATAAAACTTATAAAGTCTTTGTATTGTATTAGTAACCATGGCACTATATAATATGCATCAGTATCTCTAATGTCATATTGTATAATAGTAGGTATCCCAGGAGTTTTGAAGATATTATTAGATTGATAGACCTTGTTAAAAGAAGAAAAATGTATTTTAAATGATACAGATCGGTCAAGCGGATTAGATTTGGGAGCCATTTGAAAGTGTCATGGTAAAGTCTGGATTTGGCCCCTCTCCTCAAGCTCATTACGCATGCATATAGTGAGTACCGTAACTGCTGACACTCTTACTCTCCGCGCCCTCGATCTGTGTAGCCTCCAGTGCAAGCCATACCATGGCACTGATGTGTATCAGATTTTTTATTATTTTGGGACATTTTATTGTGCAAAGGGTAAAAAAAAAAGATGTATTTTTTATCTTTGGAGTGACCCTGCACAGTCAAACTATGTAATGACTGATGGTTTATAGTGTTAAAACAACTGTCCAACCTGTTTTGTACATGTACATGAAAGATAGAAAGCCATAGGAGGTGTTTGAGATGAGTAGCAGGGGTTTAGCCATGTGATAGTGAGTACCGTAACTGCCGACACTTTTACTCTCCGCGCCCTCGATCTGTGCAGCCTCCAGTGCAAGCCATACCATGGCACTGATGTGAATCTTTCTTTTTTTTAAGATTTTCATTAAGGTTACATCCAGTATAGTATGTTAAAACATACAACCAGAATCTGAGCTACGGTTATAACCGATTTTCAGCTCAGTCCTTCTTTTGTTTTTTCCCTAACTGACTATTCTAACCACACAATAGGTGTAATGAGGTTCATATCATTGCATGTAATACACAGTTATACATTCATTAAACAGGTTGATATAAGTACGACCCAGAGGTCATATAGGGGGGTGGGGTTGGGAGGGGGGGAGGTTGGTTATAGGTGGTTGGTGTTTTGATGTGTTGGTGTATATATACAATCATACAGAGTCCATATTACAGTGTTTCAAAAATTGGAACAACTTATGCTCAGCCAAGGACTAGTTGCCTCACATGATAGAAAGGCATTACAAACAAGGGGAGGATCACAGCAAGAAAACACAGATTTCCCTAGGTACAGTAATAATAGTGACAACTACTATAAATAAGGTGGTCAAGAGACAGCCAAAAACGTACAAAAAAGAGGGGGGGGGGTATAGTCTAATACTTTACACCAGCATTTAGTATAAAGTAGGCCGGGTGGCCGCGTTTGATCATCTTGCAGTAATTACTAAAGTCTTTTTCCAGGGTGTAGTCCTTTTTTAACTTATTCCATTTACGTATAGCTCTATAGTGGAAGCTATTATATACCACCGAGTTCCTTGTAAAACGTCTAAATATATCTTAAACCTTCATTATACCTTGTTTCTCCATTGTTAATTTTGATTGTATTTTCCAATAATTGAATCTTAAAGGCATACAATATTAAATGGATGTCACATCTATCATGTAGTGATCTACAATGGTTCTTAATAGTGTTTAAAGTAATAGTAGACATGTTTGCCTTATTGAATAAGGGTAGAGAGGTTCTTTTGTGCTGATTTTTAATTATTTTGGGATATTTTATTGTGCGAAAGGTAAAAAAATTGGTGTATTTTTGTCTTTGGAGTGACCCTGCACAGTCAAACTGTGTAATGACTGATGATTTATAGTCTTAAAACAACTGTCCAACCTGTTTTGTACATGTACATGTAATGGGGGAGCAGCAGACACTCCAAAAGATGCATATTTCAAGAGTTTTATTCGAGGAATTACTGAAAGCTATGGCATGTTTTTTTTTGTTTTCCAACTCTTCTGGACGGAGAAAATTTATGTTGTGGTAATGAAAGCTTGTGCAGGCACGTGAAATTCAAGATGGCCACCAAAATGTTTTAAATTCTTGAAGATGACTTATTTTTTGTTATATTAAACATTGAAGCATGATTTTAAGTTCTAAATATACATTTCCAAGGTCAGGGAATTCCGATTTATCAATTATGAGAACCTAAGTGGCAGCCATCTTGACTTTTTAATGAGTTTGGGTGCCTAAATATGTGAACTTCTTTTCAGAATGTGAATTCTAGTTCTTATCAACATGTAGAACAAATTTACAGTTCAAGAACCATGTATTTCTGATAATAAGGATTTGAGATTCAACACTTGGCATAATGCATGTGGCAGCCATTTTGAATATTTAATGAGATTGATGTCACAATGTACAATTTCACATTCGCACAACCTTAAGACATGTTTGAATCAACACAGAACACAATTTAACATGCCTTATGTAAAGGAACTCAGATATACCACTCTTGAGAATCTAAGTAGCAGCCATCTTGAATTTTTGATAAGATTTGAGAGTTTGTGGATTTAGTTGAGATTATATGTTCCTGGTTCTAATCATCATAGAAATGGATTATAGTTCTGGAAAATGCATATTTCTTAATAAGACTGGACACTGATTACTTATCTTTGTAAATAGTGGTCACCCAGATAAAGTTACTGTCAAGAGCCTGGGGTGTGGTGTAGTTTGGGGGTAGGGGAATCTGGTAAGATGCGTGGTGGCTCCCATGGTGTACATTGGAATTTGATTGGTCTAATATCTAATATTTTGCAATTAATTGATCCTACACAGAATAACAATTTGGCCTCCTACTATCAAGGCTAAATATATCCAATGAGACAAAATTTAGGGAATTATGCACAGCAGGCACTGGGAGCTTATAAATGTCAGAAGGGAGATCCCAGGGGGTGGAGCCTATGGACTGGAGGGATTTGAATCTGAAATTGACAATCTGACAAAATGTTCCTCTGCAATTCTCAATATTTTTTCAACTTAAAATGCCTTTATGCTGCAATGTATCTATGGGTAAACCAAATAATGCTCTCTGTACATATGAGAATTCATGACAATGAGAACTGAGCTTGCACTGTGCTCTCACTTCTTGCTTGGATAAAAAGCATGTATATGAGGGAAATGGGTTTATGATGTAATACAAATGAAGAAAACCTGGGTTTAGGTCTGCCAAGTTGTATAGCAGCTTTAAGAGAAAGTACATGTAGATTTACATGGATGTGTATCTCTTACATCTTAGTACTACGAAAACATACTAGAATGGTTAACTGTACACTGATCAGGTTACTCTGCAGACAGGAATATCGGCCCCATGTCTATCAACCCTGTGAAAGATCAGCCTCACAACTAAAGGCACCCTGATTGCAGGCCCCCAGACTATAAGCCTCTTTCCTAATGTTCGAGCACAGATCAAACTAATGTCCGGGCATAATTCAAACATTTCGAGTATAGGCCATACTAACATCTGAGTATGCAGCAAACTAACACCCGAGTATATGTGCAAGATCAGACATTATATAGGTGCATGATTCGACGTTATATGGGTGCATGATCAGACATCAGTACCACCTTTGCTCGGACGTTAGGGGCATGGCTTATTGTGCGGAAGGCTTAAAGTCATGGGGGCAGATTGTCATAGGGCCTATTGTCAGGGGGGCCAATCATCAGATCATCATGTGGCTAAAATGCTGAGGGTCTGTCGTCCTGGGGCCAATGGTCAGGAGGGCCCCTGACCCCAACACCTAAATGAACATCCCCTTCTCATTGCATACTGTAAAACCTCTTGTATAAGCCTAACTCATGTATACATCACAGCCCGAGTTTGGGGTGATCCTATAAGCCACAGCGGCCCTCTGAATGCTCCCTGATAAAAAGCTTTATAAGCTGCACCACCAACTGCCTACCCAAGGCCCCTGGGGCCTCCATAAATAGTGACATCTTTCTCACTCAGTTCAAGTTCTAGGCTGTAGTAAAGCCTCTCCTCAACTCCCGCCCCCCTCCCTTGTCGAATACAGTTAGGCTGCTAGCAGGGATTATCAGTGGTGTGCATTGTCTTAGGGATGAGGTGAGGCTGAGGCACTGTCTCAGGGCTAAGGTGAGGCTGAGGCACTGTCTTAGGGCTGAGATGTGAAGTTAAGGCATTGCCACCCTGCTAGCATTCTAACAGTAACAATGCACCTTGGGGCCCCCCAGACTCGTACCTCCAGTCTCCAATTCCACCACCCTTTGTGTCATCTAGAGTAAGCAGATGTTAATTTGCACAGCATAATATTCCCAGGCATCAGCCCTTGCTATTTAGAAAAACTGTCCTGATGTTGCCTCAATTGGTAGATTGTATGTCAATCACTGGAAATTAGCCCAACCTCATTAAAAACTCAAGATGCTGCCACCTATAGGCTATAATGCATCTTTTGAATTTTAAATTATGTTGCTCTGTTGACAGCATTATGATTTTATGTTGACAGGAACAATTTGTTCATAATTGATTTTGGTTCTAACACTGCCGGTCCGTGAAAGCGATCATGTGATCGCAATCCGATGATGTCATTGGTCGGTCATGGGTGCCGCCATCTTGTATTGTCACGAGACCCATGCACTCTGACGTCACACATAACGTTTCTGTCTACGTGAATACGTTTCACGTAGACGTAAAAAAAATGGAGGTGTTTGACGTCGGAGATTTGGTGATGCATAAGGATGCCCTGTGGTCAATAAGAAAACTATCTAGTCCTCTGGGATACAAGATGTTCAGCATAGTGTCAGTGGATGATGAAAATAAGAGAAAGGTGGTTAGCAGACTGCAGATTGAGAGGCCAGACCCAGACACATTTGAAGATAATATGATGGAAGTTGGAGGTGGAGATGGTGGGCATGTTATCCACACCAATCCCAATCCCAATCCCATCTTTGCTGCTCCCAAAAGAAATGATCCCCCTTCAGCCCCTTCTAAATCTCGGTTTTACATGCCGACTGAGTCGGAAATAGATGAGATGAAGAGAGCGTTTACGTCAGGCTACTATAAATCAAAAAAAGTCGGCAGTCAGTACATTCAAAGGTAGGCCTACTGTAGAGAAGTAGTTCCACATAAAGATTTCCCCTTCTTAATCAATAAAGCAATAACTAACCTTCAGTGTGTCTGAGTAAGAAAGTGATAATCCAAGAGTGTATTTACAAGTTTGTGTCATGACACGGACGGGCCGCGAGTAGACTCGGAGTCTGAGAATGGGGTTTGTAAGGGGTTTTGGGAACTGAAATTAGAAGTAGATTCTACAGTGTATAATATATGTTCAGTGTTCTATAAAATAACTGGCCAAATTTATGATGCAATGGTATTTGATATAAACTTCAGAATGGTGTGAAGCTGTTGGCCAGGATGCAGATTTCGAGAACCATGAGCCGGAAGAACTGGCCAAGAATCTAGAGCGGTTCTACACAGTAGCACAAATGACCAATGGTGGTCTGTACAGCTAGAGCGGTCTCAAAAATCTCCGAGCTGGAATACAAAGGCATCTTGCAGCACCCCCCTTTTCCAAAACCTTCAACATCAGTACTGATACAGACTTTCGCCAGGCAAACTTGGCATACGGCGGCTATCTGTCGAAGATAAAGAAGACAGGAAATGACAAAGTAAAACATAAAGCTGCCATTCTACCAGGGGATGTCCAAAGATTATATGAGAAAGAGTTCTCCCTGCATAACCCAAGGGGCCTACAGAAACGTGTATTCTACGAGGTGATCCTTCACTTTGGTCGGCGTGGGCGTGAGGGACTGCGCAAACTGAACAAGGACTGCTTTATAATAGAACGGGATGATGAGGGGATAGAGTTTGTCCGGATGACATACAACGAATTAGAGAAAACGAAATCTGGGCATGACGATGATGAAGTTGAAAACAGCAAAGTTATGTACAGTAAGCCAGAAGACCCCGAAAAGTGCCCACTCGTGGCTTTCACGAAGTACCTGTCGAAATTGAACGAGGGTCTTAACTGCTTTTTCCAGAGGCCAAAGGAGAAGTTCAAAGAGGAAAATCAGGTGTGGTACGACTGTGCCCCGGTTGGGCCAAATAAGCTGGGGGTGATGATGGCCGAACTGTCGATTGATGGGTCCCTAAGCAAGAGATATACAAACCCTTGCATCCGGAGGACGGTGATTGACACGCTGGATAAGGCCGGTTACAAGCCAGAGCATATCAAAACGGTGACTGGCCATAAGACGGTGGCAAGCCTGGCACCGTACTTGGGGGTACCAACTGCAAAGGAGAAGAAAGCCATGAGTAACACTCTGGCTGCCTTTGGCAGGAAAGGTACCGTTAGGCCTGCACCAAGTGCCGCCTTGGGCCGAGCACCTACCCCAGAAGCAGCACCTACCCCAGAAGCAGCACCAGCTCCTGTCTCTGAAAGTCAGGATGATAACAGTGATGCCAAAAGCACCTGAAGTAGGCCTACCTTTAGTAGATCATGGCTATTCACAACCCGGACCAAAACCTCAGCAAGTGCCCGGACCTATAGGGCCACTTCGGGTAGTGCGTCTACTTAATACCCAGCAAGCGAAACAATTCTCAGCACTGCAGCCTCAACTTGTAGGCCTACCCCAACAAGTGCGCCAAGTACCAGTGATGCAGAAAGTGCCACAACAAGTCCCCCGGCCCGTAGTCCCACCTGCTCGTCAAGTGCCACAAAAAGTCCCCCGGCCCGTAGTCCCACCTGCTTGTCAAGTGCTACAAGTCCCCCGGCCCGTAGTCACACCTCTTCGTCAAGTACCGGTACCCCGACCAAATGGCCTAGCAGGAGTGCGCGGACCAGTACGGCAAGAAATGCGCCAATTAAATGTAAACCAGGAACAAATGGTACAAGGACTGTTTGGGGAAAACACCACATTTTCTGGTTGTTCTTTCAATTTCCATTTTGGCAATTGACATTCTAGATAGGCCTAGCCTTAACTTGTAAGGAAATTGCCATATTTGTGGAAGAGCCTATTTACTAGTGACTATATGTTATATAAGGTATTTATAAGACTTATTCTACAATTAATGTAGCCAATAACTTGTGATGAAATCCACAAATTTGCTGTACATGTGATATAAATTAATATTTATTCTAATATATATGTTACTAAAAAGCAGTTATGTTAAAACCGTGTTTGTCTTTTTGTTCTCCCATATAGGTCTACTGCCCTAACATAATAACCAATATCACATAAACAGTAGCATATTGGGAATTGGAACTGTGCTTTCCCCTTTCGAGCCCCCTTTTCTGTAGTAGATCTCTACAAGGAGTTCCAACATGGTGGAGTCAACTTCAAGCTGACAAGTGGGAAGTTTCTGTAAATGGTTGGCGTTTGGGTATTTCTTATTTTATTATATCAAGTCGTGTTAGAACGATAATAATGACCTCTACCTTGCCTTGGCTTGTGACAATTTGGTCGCCTTGAGCCTCGGGTTGGGCTTGATCGCTTCGCGATCTTGCCCAACCCTCGGCCCGCGTGAAATTGTCACAAGCCAATGCGCGGTCTCGGTGCATTATTTTTACGACATTGCACCATCAATCTCATCAAATAATCAAAATGGCTGCCCCACACATTTTGCTAAGTCTTAAATATTAACTCCTTATTGTTAAATATATGTCTCCTGAGCCATTAATAGGGTCTGCATGTTTATAAGAACTGGAAACCAATTTTTTTTAATAAATTCATATATTCTGGTGCCCAACGTCATTAAAAGTTCAAGATGGCGGCCATTTAGGTTCTCATAGGTTATCATTCTAAATTCCCATACCTCAGAAATATATATTTCAAACTTAACATCATGTTTCTATGTTGGTTATAGTGGATGTAGAATCATTATTTTCGAATGGGAGACAAAATACACATTGTTTCTACTTTTACCAGAATAACAGAAAATGCATATAAACAATGGCTGTTTTCATATAGCCTGCACAAGATATCATTCCCACAACATCACTTTTCATGGTCACCAGGGTCCCATTAACATGAAAAACCATGCTGTGGCTTTCAGTAATCTTACGAATTAAATCACATCTGATAGTCCTGCTGCTACTCCCCTATAAGATAGAAAGCCATAGGAAGTGTTTGAGATGTGTAGCAGGGGTTTAGCCAAGTGATAGTGAGTACCGTAACTGCCGACACTTTTACTTGCGGAGCCCTCGATCTGTGCAGCCTCCAGTGCAAGCCATACCATGGCACTGATGTGTATATGATGGTTCTTAATAGTGTTTAAAGTAATAGTAGACATGTTTGCCTTATTGAATAAGGGTAGAGAGGTGCTTTTGAGCTGATTTTTAATTATTTTGGGACATTTTATTGTGCAAAAGGTAAAAAAAATAGATGTATTTTTGTCTTTGGAGTGACCCTGCAAAGTCAAACTGTGTGATGACTGATGATTTATAGTGTTAAAACAACTGTCCAACCTGTTTGGTACATGTAAATGTAAGATAGAAAGCCATAGGAGGTGTTTGAGATGTGTAGCAGGGGTTTAGCCAAGTGATAGTGAGTACCGTAACTGCCAACACTTTTACTTGCCGCGCCTCGATCTGCGCAGGCTCCAGTGCAAGCCAAACAATGGCACTGATGTGTATATGATGGTTCTTAATAGTGTTTAAAGTAATAGTAGACATGTTTGCCTTATTGAATAAGGGTAGAGAGGTGCTTTTGAGCTGATTTTTAATTATTTTGGGACATTTTATTGTGCGAAAGGTAAAAAAATAGATGTATTTTTGTCTTTGGAGTGACCCTGCAGTCAAACGGTGTAAATATTCATACTTTTATGTCCTTTGAGATCAGCAGAGTAAAGACCTTGCAAATTGAATTGAATTGATTGCATTGCTTATAATCAGTGTACTTCTTCTGCTATGGATTTGGAATAAGCCCACATAGATGTGTATTGTCTACCAGTTTCTAGTTTGACATTGCCCACCCCCCACCAACAAAGGCAGTCTTGATGACTCCCTGGCCGACCTAAAGGAGCCACCTAGGGGAGTCTCATAGCTCCCTGACTCATGCACCTAAGGGTGTCAGATAAGGAACTGGGCTCCCCTAGAGAGGGCAGTCATTCTGAAGGCAACCTGGACTCCCATTCTTTTCTATGTGTACAAAAAAGGGGTTATTGTTTCGGTATTAATTAACCTATAGTTTTTGAATGACTCAATATATATTCTCCATATAAAAACAGTACTCACATGTAGGTGTAGTATTATCCGTCTGTACAGGCTGAAGTGAGATGATGCAGTGAGCTAATCCACAGGATGCGGCAGACAGGATCCAGTGCTCTCACCTTGAACTAAAATGATAATGAGACTAAAGAAGGGCATATGGTGGCCAGTTCAGACACAGTCTGATTCATGTGGGAGCTGTTTTTTTTTACCAAATGGTATACCTTAAAACCTCGCGTATAAGACTAACTCACATATAATCTGCAGCCTGACTTTGGGCCGATCCTATAAGCCGCACTGTCCATCTGGTTATGGTGACTTTTTTACTGTATCATAGGAACAAAAACTCACTCATAAAATGCACCTGGACTCTGTGCTAATTCTATAAGCCGCACCAGCGATGTGACTTGCGTACTAGCTGCGGCTCATAGGTGCTGTTTTATGGTAATCATAGTTCATTGGAGTGGAGTGTCCCATTTCTATCCCAGATAATTTACGACTGAGGGAGACACTTAACTGGATTTATGTATGTTCTGTCATCAGAGTTCAACAACACCGGCAAAGATCCAGGTCATGTATACTGTATGAAACTATTCTCTTCAAAAACATTGTATCTGTGGCATCTACCACTGCTATTGCTTCACTGTTCATCTGAAGATCATGTTGAATTAGTTTAGGATAAATCATATGCCTCACTTCACACTCAGATATGTGAGTGCTAATCCTGTTCAGGCAACCTATCACTATATGATAAGCATCCTTTTGAAAAGGGTACATTTAAGTTGTTCATATAATTTATATTGAAGTGTACAATATTAGACAAGGGTACCTTATAAAACGTTTTTGACAGAAAGGCCAGTCTTGTGTAGTTGGCTAGTTCATTATCACAGAGAAAACAAAAGATGGATTGGCCCTATATCCTTCAACATCAACAGAAAACAAAGGTCCTATTATCTACCCAACCACATCATACTACCCCTAGCGGCACCGTTTTCTATCATACCGGCCCTCAAAGACGACACCACCACCACTGGATTAACACTAAAATCTATTGAAAGAACCACATCTCTACATGCGACAGAAACCCAAGACTGCATAGTCATTGACTCTCAGAGCGACAACACAACGTCACTAATCAAAAACCCAATAGACATGACTACTACTGAACTATTGCATAAACAAAATACACTGCTCCATACCTATCGCTAAACATGGCCTATGTAAAAGCTTAGTACTCTTCGTAAATATTGAAAAATGAAATCTTTTTACAGCTATCCTATATACTTGTATTATGATATATGACGGAAGTGAGAGATATATAGAAACAGTACGTCACAACCCACTAATACCATTGTACTACATTGTATTGACACTAAACATGTAAATGACCAGTAAGTTAAGGCTTCCCGTTATTAATAGAACGGAAGCGAGACATATAGCATCAGTACGTTACCATTGACTCACTATTATAACCACTGCATGAAATGTAAATATCATATCTGACGTCTCAACTCTCATCTTTACGCCCCACATCGATGTGACAGGGATTTTCCCAGCCACAGTACACAGGGTTGCTTACTGACCAGACTGGGGCATGACTTTGTTTCTGATTAGCTGAGACATAATAGTTGGTCCAGTATATGTGTCAATTTCCCCTGTCCTGATTTGATGATTATAAGGCCGAACTACTTTTCTGGCAGTGGACAGGGTAAATACAAGAATATTTATCACCACAGTATGCCGTCTCCCTTTGTTTTAATGTATCAACCTAGCCAAGTGATAATAAAGGACAGTACTAAAATGACCATTTCAAGGCCTCTGGTGCGGCTTATAAGGTTCTCGCAAGTCCTGGTGGGGGTTATATGCTAGGTGCAGGTTATACACTAAGTGCGGGCTATATGCGGGAATTTATGGCAGTACCGAATACTAACACTTGAAATACATGTTGGTAGTATCATAATAGGTTAGAGAGGCCTCATCTGTGACGGCGATTAGTTCAGTAATCAGCCTGCTTCTCAATCATTGTGGTTTAGAATAGGAGACATATTATACAACACTCACTGTGTACTATTGCAGGTGTTCCTCCTCACAGGTGAAAGATGTATTCTGTGCTAAACTAAATCTCAGACATTTACCTGTGGTAAAACCATCTAGGGCATATATAATTTGTAACCAGTTCAGTAATTAACACATATTCAAGGCACATTAATAGGCCTTTAATGACAGATGTCGCTAAAAGATGAATTGGCTGTGATGATGCATGTATGCAGCCCTGGTGAGTAATGCGCCAGGTCTGCGTTGGTGCATCATGCCGACCCTATGGGAGTATCTAAACCCATAGGGTTGGCATGCTTGAATGCAGCACTGGCAAATTATTCGCCAGGGCTGAATTCATGCATAATGACGACCAAGGCATGAAGAATTAATGCACTATGCCGTCCTTTAAGGGTTTAAGCATATAGCCTGTAGTCTTAAAACTGGTTATAGTTATGTTACCAATCTAACTAAGAAGAAAAAGAAAGAAATGGGAGTTTGGATTTCGGGGGCACAGCTTATGGTTTTTGTCATGGCACTCTTTTTAGTTAGTCCCAGTGTGCGTAATTAACATGTCAACAATATCCAGTGCTCTACATTATATCTAAGTCATGTAGGGCAAATACAAGAGTGCGCTTTTGTTTTTACAAGGGGGGCACCCATAAGTTACATACGCAGAATTTTGGCAGAAATTGACTCCCCTCCCCCCTGTTGCACTATGTACTCATTAGGATTGCCCCTACCCCCATAATTTTCATACTCACTTGGATCACTTGGACACCCCCCCCCCTTTCCCTGACAACTATGTAACATAATTATAAAGAGACATTACCAACAAAGAGGCACTTTTCTATTCTTTACCTACCAGATGAGTCATTAATTTGTAGTGAGGGATCATCATTTTTGCCCCCCCCCCCCCAATAAAACACAACTCGGGGGGCACTTATTATATTTTGTATACACAGGTGTGCGGCTGGCAAGGGTACTTTTTTTTAAAAATCTCCCTAGCAAGGGTCTTGTTTCAGAGAAAAAAAATGTCCCTAGCAAGGGTCTAGTTTAAAAAAAATGTCCCTAGCAAGGGTAATTTTTTCACCAAAATTACCCTTTTCCCCAAAAATGTCCCATTTTGTGCATTTTTCGCCGAAATTTTGAGGACACTGGAAAAATTGGTCGGTGAAATTACTCATTCATTATACATTTAGTTTTTCCTCTTCAAAACAAGGACTTTTCAGCTGAAAATGCCCTAGCAAGGGTAGGTTTTAGAAACAAGAGCTCCCTGGCAAGGGTAAGGGTTGTCATTGGTCCAGCCGCAGACCCCTATCAGAAAAAATTCAAGTACCCCCCTGGGTACACAATGCTTATGCCAAAATAGCTCCAGACCACCCCCCCCCCCCCCCCCCTGTACAAATCTGTATGCATTTGGCTGGACCGCCCCTCCCCCCTTGGTGCGTATGTAATTTATGGATGCCCCACGGGGGCAAACTACCAGACACGGTCCAGTTCTTAACCGGTGCACTGAAATCAAAGTGAGAATAAATTAGGGCATATGGTGTCAGGTATACAACACAATCTATGCATGCGGCACCTGGTAGTAGGTAGGTCAACGTTATTTTTGAAAACTGTTAGAATTCATCATATGAAATTTCAAAATGACGGGAGCATCAAGTGGAGCCCAGATATATAACTTTTATTGCCCTACCATTGATACATGATTTTCTATGATTTTCTGAAAAAGAAAAGTATACATAATCGACCTGCCAGTTCTACCACTGTGTTACTCCTTCTCGGGGATAGTACTGGGCTCCCTCCCGGCACTCTACTCGAGGGAAGGCCGGGAGGAAGGTCTGAACAGCACTGTACTGCCCCTTGACCAACCATAGATGTTCCTGATAATGACCTGTCGCCAATTTTCGCCAACATATTTTCACACCAAACCAAAAAAATATTACTCACAAACCGAAATTCTAACTAGTGTTTGGGGTTTTGGGAGGTTGGAGGGGGTTAGTGACTATAGAAACTGCATCAACAAATGATGTCACTCTGTGGTACATGGTTTTAGATATGAATTATCGTGATGGAAATTAATATAAGATACTAATCAAACAAGCTCATTTAGAGGAGTACATATGTACGAGATGTCACAAAACCAAATGAAATTCAATATCATTAACCCCCCTTTTCTGGAGAGGTAGCACCAGTGCTCATCCTGGGAAAAACGTTTCAATCTACTTGCTGGCAGCGCAGTTGTATTTATTTTACCAGTTAATATATCATAACCTATCAACAGGAAATATACAGATGCAACAGGAAATGGATAACACACTATTCCTCTTCTTCCTGACATGTCATTTGTTAATGCAAAATGTCATATGGCAGGGAAATCAATAACTTTATTTAGGTCGTTTAGCATTGTGACAGATACAGGCACGGGACGGAGTTCTATGATTGCTCTACCTACTGGTAGCAAAAAACAAAACTACCCACAAGCATGATATTTGCAGATTTCTCATACTCATATATCATGATCTACCTTTTTATACCACATTGTATCTAACGTATAGAAGAGGGAATAATAATAATAACAACACAAGGCGAGTATATAGTAATGGTGCTTACGCGTATGGCTGGATTAACCTGCCCGATTTAATACAGAAACTCTGCATAAAGTAAGTTCAAAAATCCAACTGTGTCGGTTGGCGCGCGGCAATATGAGACAACACAGAGCCCCCAGTGGGGAACTAATACACTAAAATCCAAGCAAGTGGACAGAGCCGCCCCCTCAGGCATTTTTATACGAGGCAACAACCGCAATTCTTGCATTCGAAGAAACATAATGTCTACATGGTTGATAATGTTTGAAGGGAACCCATTCAAGACACCAAATAAGCAGGGCCAGGAAGCTGTTATCAGGGGGAAGGATGATATTAATTCAAATATGGCAGTTCCTATGAATTCCTTGGGTCCATGTTAGGGGGTAAGGAAATGTGTGCTGCTCGGCAGATAAACAATTAGAATAGCCATTGCTAGGCAACTAGCTGTATAAGCAACAAACCAATAGAACCATTTAATTCCTTGGGTCCATTATGGGGCGTAAGGTATGATTGTAATCAACCTCAAGAATATGGAAATGTGTGTTGCTAGGCAAATAAACAATTAGAATATCCATTGCTAGGCAACCAGCTGTATTAGCAACACACCAATAGAACCATTGAGTTCCTTGGGTCCATATTAGGGGGGGGTAGGTATGATTATTATCAACCTCAGGGCCATTGAAATGTGTGTTGCTAGGCAGATAAACAATTAAAATAGCCGTTGCTAGGCAACCAGCAGTATTATGAAGCAGACTCGTGGGTACCGTGGTGTACACGTGTTGAATAACATCACTCGTATGCAACCGCCGTGCTGTTTTAGCTTAATATGCGAGGTGTTATGGTAGACAGTTCTGCGGCAACGTAGGCGTAGCTGTGGTGGTTTCAGTGAGGGATGGATGAATATAATGCTGCAGCTTGCTCTAATGCTGAGCAGTTAGCATATTTTTACTGTAGATTCTCATGTAGAAGCCCTGGCCAGTAAGCAGGTTAGATCACCAGAGCGGCTTATATGGTCTGCCCCAAACTCGGCATGTGGCTTAAACATGAGTTTATAGATGTATACTAGAGTTCTAATGTCACCATAATCAGACCCCCTGTGCAGCTCATAGAATTCTCTCAAATTAGTGGGCAGCATATATACTCAAGTTCGGCTTGTACACGAGAATTTACAGTAGTTTATGTTGAGTCACTGTTATTATTGCGTTCTCTCAAATGAATGTATACATATGAATGCTACTAAATGTGTCCAGTCCCAAAGATCAAAGTGCAAATGACATGCTGTACTGCTAGGTTTGTTCATAATGCTTTAAAAGGCCCATTAGCAGATAATACTCACTTGCTTAACATAATGATAAATGCCAATACTGGAATTTGAGAATGGTGTACAATTGAATAAACATAAATGCATTAGAGAAGCATCCGCGAAATTAGAATATGAGTAATTTTGCTTCATAGGGAAGGGCTTTTGATACCCTTTGGAACTCTTCACATACAACTCTTCACATATTCCCGAATCAAATATGAATCTACAGGTAGCCGTTAAATAATAGTGGTGTTGTAAAGAAACATGAAGATTAGGACCATTATTAGACTGTGTTGAAGCATTCTGTTTTAATCCATAAAACATTTGAGTTCACACTGAATCATGTCAAATTACTTTTAAAAACTTTTAATTACTTTTCTGCCCACCCTCCCCCCTTTGGAGGGGTTGGAAATCTTTTGTCTCCCCCCCCCCCCTCCTCTCTAGAGGGGTTGAAATTTATTTGCCCCGCCCCATGTAGATAAATAATGACCACTCCCTAAACTGTTGGCCGCATGGTGACTTAAGCATATGAGTAACACAGACGGAGATTTATCATCTTATAATGGCATTTGCACGAAGACCTAAATTTAATGAATGTAATATCAATTGGAATAGACAGGTCTCTTAATTGAATGAATACAGTGTTTCTGCTATCATCCCTTCTTATTCAGGAGACTAGGAATGCGACATTGTATGTTTCAATAAATACATGTTATGAAATGGTCCGATTGTTTCCTTTATTTTAATTCTACTTAAATTTGTTGCAAATGTTATTACAGTATCATATCGTATTCGGAGGGTGAGGCACAGTAAAATATCCTAGATTGGTAATATGAGGCAATTTAAAGGGTCCCATGAGCATGGGCAAAGTCTTTTATAGTGGATTTTTAATGCATGGACTTATAGCATTCACTCCAAAAGTCTTCAATTGGGCATACAACTGACAATTAGCTACTTTAGAATAATGCTTAATAGAGGAGGTTGGACATGAAATATTACCATATTGAACATCCTGGTTCATTTTTAACCAAATTGATATATGAGCCCTGATCATCGGACAGTACCACTTTAAATAAAGGATAAATGAGGGATAATGTGGGCATATCATATCCTTCGACCCCAAGTGTCAATATGTACATACTTTATTACTGATAACAAGCAGTGTCACTGAACATCATTAATATTGTACCTGTATAAAATCGAGAGAGATTCGAGTTTCAGCTTTTATATAATAATAGAGGAGTGGGGTGCAAACAAACAGTTCATCCATTATATATTATATGAACCATATCTCACCTATTTGAACAAACATTTTTATAAATATAAACTCATCCCTCTAAATGAGAATTATACTGTGTTTGCCCCCAACCCCTCCCCATAATTCACAACCCTGTAATGTAGCAGTAGAGGAAACTCAAATTTCCCCTATTGAATATCAACAAGCCAGCATCAACGTGCCAGAAATGCAATACTAGGCCAGAAAAAAAAAGGTGTGTTTCAGGTTACATGGTCTGAAAATCTAGGGTAGGTAGGTCGGATTTTTTTTTTTTTTAATTTCTTTTTTTTTACTTTAGCCTGAAAAGTAGCTAGAAATCGACTCACGAACTACAATGCCGACTCGCCGACGACGGCCTCGACTCGTGAACTATCAGATCGACCCTTAAATAGCCCCAAAATGACCCAAATTATAAATGTTTTTTCAAAATTGCATAAAAATTTCTAGGGTCGGCCCTGTTTTGCTACGTAGGGTCGGGTAACCTGAAACACACCTTTTTTTTTATTTGGCCCTATATACAACATAAAAGTTTTTTTATTGTACATCCACTTGGTCCAGCAGCATTCCACAGCATTCCATTCCGGAGCGCTTCGGTCCACCAAGCAGAGGAAGCAGGCTCCAACAGCTCTGTAGTCTAAACTCAGATCCTAATGAATAAATTATCATGAATTATCCACAGATGGATGAAGTTGGCCGTATCGGTCAAGAGAGACAACAGGCTATGACTAGGCAAAGCCGAGTACCTTAGCCTCCTCTATTCTGTTTTATCTATGTTCAGATATTTTCATAGCATGGCTGCAACATTCAAACCGATATCAGCTTAATTTTTCACAATGCTACCATCTTGTGACATCATAGAAGTGTGGATATCCACTACTAATTCACAGCGGTCATCCACCTTTAGAATGGCTTCAGTCAGGCCCGTAACCAAGGGATGTGGTTCATCGGTTCGAACCCCCAGAACCCTGTCCCAAGATTAATAAGGTCTCCAGAGAGTAAACCATAAATGCATAATCCATTATGTTGAATGGACCATCAGGATCATAGTTCTGTTTACAAATCGAGTCACTATTTGTATATTTTAGATGAAAATCCACCAAGTTCCAATATTTAATTTATCTAGTTCCATCTTATCGAAAAAAAACTAACCGCCCTGCAAAGAGGGCTAGTTATGGGCATGTTAGTGGATAACAACAGTCTGAAACGATATATATATACAACACAGAAAATCTTCAGGCTCCAGAATTTAGTCAATACTGGATGACAAATCAGTCAACAGTACCTGAACTAGTGAGTCATTTTCTTTGTCCCTGTATGAGCTAGTAAGTCAGTACTGGCCAATTCACCTTAATTTAGTTATCTCCACATCAACGAGTATTAGGCTAAGTAAGGCATATATGTTGTTTTCGCCTGTCACAAAAGGCCTACAAAGCACAGTTTACATTTGCAGATAGATTTTCTTCAGTAACACAGTCATCCTGCTGTGATTAATGTGTTATTTATTAAATCCTTACATTAAACTAGAGTATAGGGTCTTGTCTTTAAGAAAGTGGCTTTATTAAGTCTAAAATCATTCTAATTTCCGGTTCTTGGCCGATTTTTGCCGATTTTTGACATCCTGTGGTTTCTCTAATAGTTGATAGATTCCCACGATCTTTCTAACAGTGTTCTATAGCATATTGTCTCTGCATATCTTAATAGCTTTGTACATACATAAACAATTTTAGAAATGCTGGGCATCTCAACTCGGATAAGATTTATCTCATTTTTGGCATAATTTGAGCAATCTTTAAGGCTAAAATCATGAAAAATGTCAAACAATTCTTTTTTGGGTAAAAAATTATTTTGCCCAATTTCATGCTGAAAAAGATGGTACCAAAAGTTTAGGTTATTTTGATGCATTATAGCCTAAATATAAGTTGCCATGGCAAGATATACACTAAAATACGTTAAATTAAATTTCAAATATGGCTTTATCTCTGTATGACGTCATATTTTGAGGGGGGGTTCAAGGGTTGCATGACGAAACATGGCAAGGGGGGTAGGGGGTTCAAAAAATGGTCCAAAAAAGCATGACATCATTTATGGACGGCCCCTCACATATAAAACTTTGAAAACAGTCCAGGGGCCCTCTATTATTTCAGCCTGCATAAAACCTGCATCCGATGCTTCAATTAATTTGATAACTGTGCCCACAATCTAAATGTTTTAGGCTTAACTACTTACTACTGGGTTAATTGCTTTATACATGGAAATATCCTGGCCGGTTGCAGAGGGTACTTGAATATTTGATGAACTGTTTCTACAAATGATATAGCTCGGTCAAGTGTTTCCACAGTCTGTACTTAGATGCATCAATTTTAGATATTGATTACTGAGACAGAAACTAGAATAAGATACCTATCAAGCATGCTAATTACGAATAGTAGATAATGTATGAAATGTTACCAATCTAAATGAGATTGCATAGTGATTAAACTCCATTTCCGAAGAGGTAGCACCCATCCTTATTCTTGAGAAAAGGCATCTTTATCATTTGATATCTCATTATCTTCAGTGAGGAAATCTACAGATGCACACAGAAAAGAAGTAGAGTCACTGTGACTCCCGACATGATCACTGAGGTAACTCTCCCCAGGACTCTAATGTGACTCCTTAACATTAGCAGGACTCTAAAATAACTCTACAATGACTCTATAATGACTCTGCTCTAAGACTCCCTAATGATTGGGAGTCACTTCAGAGTTGTGGGGAGAGTTATCTCAGTGATTGGGGCTGGACTCCCATTTGAGAGTAACAGTGATCCTACTTCTTCTCTCTGTGTGCTAGAGTAAGTATACAAGACACCTATTTTCCTGATGTTTCATTAATTACTGCACAATTTTTATGGCAGGGAATTCAATTATTTCATTTGGATTGTTTAGCATTGTGACACATACAGCCACAGAATTGAGTCCTCTGATCACCCTTCCTACTTATAACTTGTAAACTACTTAAGCCGTTGATTTTTGTCATTACCTTATTGTACAAATGGAGATATTGTTTATGAGCAATAAGGGGATGTACATGAGATAAACAAACAGAAGACAACTCTATTTCAAATTGAAAATATGATTGTATGGTATATATTTGCTATATTAAACATATGTCCCACACCTCGTTAAATGATGTTTATTCATGGACAATATAGAATCTTGATTATACTTATTCAGGATCAAATAATATTATGTTTGAAAAAATTGGGTTAATTTGGCAATTACTTTTTAGTGAAGGCATCAAAGTATGAACTTACACGGTTGTATCCATTTAATATGTAGAACCTTATCAATAGAAGAGATTAAAAGTTGTTATACACAAAGCAATGTGCAAAGAAGTCTGGTTTAATTGGTCCTCCATGGTATTGCCAGGGATGCAGACCTCCCACGTGGGTATGCTGTACAAAACAACATGACATATAGCTCCCTAATAAAATGAACTATTATGTTCTAATGCTATTCAACATAGCCCAGATTTGTGTGGCCTCCTCCACCTGATTCATGATCCAGGACCCTGTCTTTCAGAAAGTCTCCCTGCTTCTGGCTGAGTGCAGAGAATGACGTCAGAGCTTGCTCACAGAGAGTCTTGTAAGATGGATCTCCAAGACGCTGCACCATCTGGTGGAACATGCTGGAATCATCCTCCAGTAGGATGTGAGGATGGTGAAACTCCATCAATCTTCCTTCTTCTAGCACCTGGATAGATTATTGTTAATTTATATCATTCAATTACTCCTTCTTCGTAATGCTAAAGCAATGCACTGCTGTGTCGACGTCAACGTAAAAGAAAAGACTGATCATAAGTTCATGATTAATTTAATGTGATGATTCCCTTTGATTTAGTCATTTGAAACCAAATTTGATGTTCACAATGATGCCATTAAAGTTCTGTGGTAAAGATGAAATGATTTGATTAACTTTAAAGAGGTAATGGAAAATACACTGTACCATTATCTTGTCATTTGTGATAATTGTGTTCAGGCGGTGTGCAATTGTAAGAACTGTTGAGTCTGCAAACTCTGTACTCAGTATCTCCTGAATAGTTTGATCAGTTCTGAAATGAAATTGATTCAACAAGCTCAGGATTAACATCACATCACATAATGACCGGAAAATCATGAAAAAAAAAGCAGAAATGATGAACAGTATAGAAGAGCTCCACACCAAAAAAATGATGAATTCCATAAGCATCTTGATTTACCTGTAGTCAACATTGGCAGTTGCCTCATCCACAATAATGATCTTATTTTTCCTCATCAATGCTCGTGCCATACAAAGTAGTTGCTTCTCTCCCACACTGAAGTTATCTCCTGCCTCCCCCATCTCAGCAGACAGCCCACCAGACAGACCAGACACTTTGGTGTGGAGCTGGACCTATATTATGTAAACAGTAAGGGTATGCAAATGGAAACAGCTACTACAATTGCTAACTATTCAAGTGTAACAGATACAGAAGCATCTACATTGGCGGGAGAGCAGTACACTGCACACATAATTTGGGTAACCAATCTTCATTAACAACTAAGAAAGTTGATGATTGTGTGCAAACCAGAACACTACCTGGTGGAGAGCTTTCCAGAGATGATCATCCTTAAACTCCTCAAAAGGATCCATATTAATCCGCAGAGATCCAGTAAACAACACCGGGTCCTGCAAAGAGAAGAGGTTTTCATGACTTTTATTTTTGTTTTAATCTTATTGAGAAATATTTTGCCAACAGTCCAATTAGCAGTTGGCAAGTGAGAAAAATCAGACTGACAATATATTTTCAACCTGCGTCCATGGTTGACAGCTAAAAAACATATCTCTGGAAGTGATTTAGATTCCTTTTATCAACTGTATTTGATTTTCAAGTGCCTCTTGGTCAGAATTCCTATCAGCCTCGACGCAGTTTAAGTAATTGAATTATCTAGGTGGAAAATTTATAACACTATCCACAACCTGATCAAGACCTTTTTACCTGAGGTATAACAGAGATGTTTCTCCTGAGGTCAGTCAGTCCAATCTGTGTCACTTCTACCCCGTCAATCTTGATGCTGCCTGTAGGTTCAACCATCCTCAGCAGACTGACAAATAGAGACGACTTCCCAGCTCCTGTACGACCCACCACGCCTACCTTATTTTTGAAGCGCATTCAATTAAACTTTGTTTCTTTGTCCTACTTTTCATGGGAATTTTCAGATCATGATAGTTTGATTATGATTTGTACAATGGGAACAGTGTCTGTGATTTCCTACTTTATGATAATTTTGAAGTATAGATCAACATAATTGGTTTATTAGATTTGTGATTAACAAAGATTGAAATCTAACAGTATGAATGGTGTCTAAGGTGATGGAAGTCACATGGTGATCATCTCAGCATCAACTGACGCTTCGTCTGTATCAGATTCAGAATCACCTGACTACGATATCATTTTGTCCATGGAATCCTCAATATTGGCAATGCACACCTATATCTGCTGTCTTAGGTAGTATTGCATTCATTATAGATCATTTTATACAAAGTACACAAGGCAAGGGAATGTGAAAGAGAGAGAGAGAGTGCCAAACACTGACCACTAGTGTAAAGAACCTCATCTATTCATATTTGTATATTTTGTAAAACTAATAAGTGAGAATTGCCTCAGTGTGACCTAGATAACTTAAAGATGTTTGGCTAACCTTTTCGGCTGGGTGAATATCCAATGTGATTGGTCCAAGTGCAGATTGGTTCTGACCTCTGTAGGTCAAGGTCATATCCTTGAACTCTATGTGACCTTTATTTGGCCATCCTTCAGGTGGTGTGACATCTGTGTGCTCAAGTGCCTCCTGCTCCAATGTACCAAAATCCTGAATTCTCTCAACAGATGTCATCTAAATGCAAAATCAGTCTGCTCAGGTAAAAGAATTGATACAAGAATATACAATCAAACAAAATTGCAATAAAAACCTCAGAAATTCTGCTTCTTTCAAATGGAGTTTGTTAAGATAAGGATAACTGTTTGTGATACATACAACTGACATGAGCTCAACCAGTTGCAGAAGTGCAAATTGAAAGCTTGCCAGCAGAAACAGAAGATAGATAAATGCGAGGCCTGAGACTCCAGCGCCATTTGTTTCTGCTCCTGTGAAAATGTGCATGTACAATTATTAAACAAAAAATGATATTCTTCAAAATTGATATTCTTCAAACGATAATTGTCTGAATACTAGTGATTGAACAAACCACACCAGACAAGAGTAACATTGATGAGTAGTTCTTCATTTGGCTGTCAAAATGAGAAGTGAATGGAAGAGCGGTTGGAAACATCTTTCGGGTCAAATTGAAAAATGACAAAATGAAAACTTTTCTCCTAGAAAGAATTGCAGTGCACTCCCACTCCATATTCAATGTCTATTTGATTTTCCGAATAACTATATTCTTTGATTTGAGGCAGTGATACATGAAGGAAAAATTATGATAGTCTTCTAAAACAAAACAGTTTTGCGAAAGTTGGTTTTCAATAGATAATGATTTCAAAGATCACCTGGTGTTGAAGTGATGACTGCAACAAGTATGTAGGAAACAATCAATATGGTGGCAGAGAAATCAATGCGCATTCCAATAAAGCGCTGGGCACACAGAAAAGTGTGCCAGGCTGCTGTATGTCTGTCCATGTGTGTGTAAGCCTCTTCCAGAAAACTTTTTTGCTTCCTGAAGGCACGGATCACAGTCAGTCCTTGAAGAGTGGCTGAGAGATGGGAATATGTTGGGCTCCTGACTGAGAATAAGAATAATGTTCAAATATCTTTAATATCAAAAGAGAAATATTGATAGTCCAAAATACATGACAGTCTTGCAATTGTAGTGGTTGTGAAAGTATGAAACAAACACAGGTTCCAAATTCGGTTTGAATGCAACAGGTTTTATTCAGGTCTAAATCCTTTGGTTCTCATACAAACACAGCCTCGACAATAGGGTTCAACAATGTACAGGATAATTTTAGACATGGTTCAAAGTATACAAGCAGTGTTCTCGCAAGTTCGAATTTGGCAGAGCTGGTTGAACTGATCTTGTCCCAGCAAGAGCTGGTGCAAGGGCCAGAGGTCTCAAAAGTATCGAAGGATGTGGGTCTCGATATGGCTAATTGCGGCCTTTTATATACCCGGGTGCTGACCAAGAAGTGTCGATGTGACACTCCACCGGCGCGCCATCTGGAGTACCCCGCTTGAACTTGCAACTGGGTAATCGTTCAGGGGACATGGCATAGGACGCCAGGTGTTGCCACCTAACGTTAAGCTGTGCCATTCCCGCCTTGAAACAACTAACCCATGTTACACGTATGTTATTGCCCCTACAACATCGCTCCCCAGTACTTCTTTCCTTGATGTCTTCTTTACTAGGTTCACTGGACATGCTTGAAAGGGACTGATCAGGTCCTCCCTCCAAGCTTCCAGTCTCTACTGCACTTTGGAGATCATGACGCTCAGCATGGAGGATACCCATTGCCTGTGTCGGCATAGAAGCAGCATGTTGCTGGGAACCACCAGTTTCAAATAAAGAATCATCTAGGGTCAGCCCTAGATCTTTTCAAATAGCATCAGGGTTACCCCTTCTTGGTTCTGGAGTCAAACTGGTACGACTCAGCCCATAGTGCTTCTCCAAGACACAACCTCAGGATCTGGACTTGAAATGGGATGGAGAGACGCTCCACCCGTCGCCTGTTCAGTCATGTTTTTCCCAACAAAACTGTGCGACTCAACTTTCTACCCGAACTGGTCACGGCACCAATGTAGGGGTTGTGAAAGTATGAAACAAACACAGGTTCCAAATTAGGTTTGAATGCAACAGGTTTATTCAGGTCTCAATCCTTTGGTTCTCATACGAACACAGCCTTGATAATAGGGTTCAACAATGTACAGGTTAATTATAGACAAGGTTTGAAGTCTACATGCAGCGTTCTCCCTGGTATCGAAGGGTGTGGGTCTGAACTCGTCCGTGGACAAACTCCTCGATATGGCCAACTGGGCACCAAGCAGTGTTGAAGTGGCACTCAAGCAACGCGTCATCTGAAGTGCCCCGCTTGAACTCGCAACCGGATAATCCTTTGGGGGACATGGCATAGGACGCCAGGTGTTGCAACAGAGCATGAAGCTATGCCATTCCCGCCTCAAAACCACGAACCCGTGTTACACGTATAATATTGCCCCTACACAATTATACATTACAATCGATTTAGTCTTTCCTGAACTAAAGCTGGCTTAGTATTATAAACATGAACATTGACCATCAAATCTAAATTGACAGCAACTGATCTAGAATGAATATCCTAAATATACCTTTACTACTAAGGTGGGGAAATTGTAAAACTGCTGATATTGATAATTTCAATATCATTTAGGATAAGTGATATGATTGTACATAGAATACATTCATTACAACTATTACAGACATAATTATGTGACTGATTGACTTACAACTGCCTTCGATTTTCTTAGATTCTTGTATGCCTTTCTGAGCAAAATGCATAAATATGATGGCCATGACCAAAAAGAACAGGGCGACTAGCGTCATCCATGGGAAGATGACACATGCAAATGTTGTAAGTGCTAGTGAAATGATGAACACCTTGAAGAGAAAATATATGTAATTATATAATGTTAGTTTGTACATGAGAAAAGACATAAATAAACCTTTACATAGCTAGCACCAAGCTGAACTTTGGTTTCCTGTTCTCAAATGATCTTACCAATGTATTGTATTTGATATCTTTTGAAATATCTTTAGAAAGGTGAATTAATTAGAGGAAGGGTAGATGTTGCCATTACCTGAAATCCCATATAGAATGGAAAGGTAAAAGCTATATCCATGAAACCGGTATCGCGTGAGAATCTATTCAATACTTGCCCTGCAAAAGATGTTTATGTTCTTAAGAATAAGTGCCAGAACATGGTAAAAAAGCTATCCATTAAAGGAGTATACAGCTACTTCTGTTGTAAAGGAGTTCTAAAACTTACCGACAGGATTTGTCTCAAAGAAGTACATTGGTGCTCTGAGAACAACATCAAACATTTGGTTGTAGAGACGGCGTCCAGCTCTGTTTAAGAACAGAGAGACCATAGCAGCCGCAAATAGAGAGGAAAAAGTCATTGCAATAACAAGACCTGTCAGGACAGCTATGAACCAAACACTGTCATAGCCAGCTACTGGACTAATGTTGATTGTGATGTTAAGTCCAGCTGTTTCTGTTGCTGTGTACCTGAAAGAAGAAATATTGTATTGCTCCTATTGGTTCAGCAGAAACCTCTGAAGTAATAAGTATATTAATGACATCATAGGGTTGTGAGATACCAGAATGGCTTATTTCATGGGGTTGTGAAATACTGAGCCATATTTCATAAACAAATAAAGAGTTGTATTTCTAGAGGTTACATAATTCTCAGGTCACATAAAGCAGTCACACTTAAATTATGGTTTGCTATTAAAGGTCATGATAGAAAAGGACACTCAAAAAGTTGTTTCTCATCACCCGGTAGTGAAAATATGACAAGTTTTTTTTTTAAATTTCATCTTTCCTTTTTTCTTAATAAAGTCTAACATGTATTGTGAAATTCAAACTTTTTGTGAATGTTTTTTCAGGAACTTTTCATCAAATCATGATTTTCATGATGCACGTGGTGATGAGAAAGTAGTTTATTTTTTTGAGTGGTCTAAAGTACTTGAGTTTTCTCACCATTGGGAGAATATCCAGCCTGAGGAAACTCCACCCCCCTTTAAAGCAAATAGTCAATTAATTCATGGTACTGCCACCCAGGATAATATCAAAGGTAATAAGAACTATGGTATACAATGAATAGAAACATTGCTGAAGTTTTGGTCTTTTGGAAAGCAAAAGATATATCATCCTAGTGCCAATTTAACTGTATCTCCAAATCCACAAACAATGAGTTAATTGTCACTTTAACCAATGCCATTTTTGAACACTATATATTGTTAGATTCAATTTATTGATGCTGCTGCTCTCAAACAAAAGTAGCAGATAAATATTCAATATACCTGCGCTATCCCTGTGAAGAGTAGAAACAACATGAAAAATATGTGTCCTCGGCCAGCCTTGAAATAGTTCTGGTAGACTTTGTATGATACTCCTCTGGTCTCCTTGGTGTCAAGTCTTGATTTTCCTTGCTTGTAGTTTGTATGCTATTGATTTAAATGGAGGGTGGATCAATTATATTTTCAATATTGTTATTGTTATTTAAACATCAGGAACACATATCAATTGATACTTCAGCAACATGATCATACTAGCTGGCACAATCTCTCTCACATTCAAATTCAGTTATTACATTTCAGCATGTATTCAAATCAAGGCAAGTGATGAAAATGGCTGCACCATTCAAAATCACTTCTGTAGAAGTGGTTGTAAAGGGTACTACAACTCCTCGTGCTAAAACATTGTACCATTCAAAATCAGCTGACACAATGTTTGTGCAATCAATTTCAATTCCAAAAAAGATAATTAACACATTTATCACAAATATCTTTTGCCTTACAATCTTAGGATGGCAAATGAAATGATTGGAAGGAATGAATATTTCCTCCAACAGGATGAATAATTGTTCTATGTAAGATTATTGTCATTATGGACAAGCCTGGACATTGTACAGCTGACAAATTAAAGTAGTTTGGAGAGGATTTCACTTAAATGGGATAGTGAGAGGGAAAATGCTAACATGACATACTCTGCTTCTATATTGTGTCTGATTGCCGATGTCAGATGTCTTTTCGATTTTCTCCCCTCCTTGATTGATGCACACTGATAAGACATCATGAGTAACAGACCCGTTCTCTGCTTCATCTACAGAGGCTTTGTCATTGCTCATGCTGACATACTGTGTGAGCTGACCACTTATGTCATCGTATGTTCCCATGAGCATTATATGACCCTTAAAGATGAAAGGGAAAATACTTGATATGAATAACGTTTACAAATACAGTTGATTCTCTTTACATGGAGGACTGATACAAGGAATTTCCTGTTTTGATGAGTTTATTTAGTTTGTCTCAATTGTTTTGTTTTTTCTCAATATTCAATATTGGTTATGAGGAACTTTCCTTACAAAGAACAAATTTGGCTGGTCACTAGGCCCTCCTTATAACGAGAATTTACTGTATCAGTTAAAATCAGGTACGAATGAGTTTCTTCGAACCTGAAGACAAGCATGTCAGGATGGGTGATTATAACTCAATAACATGTTCAACGCATTGATGTTTTTCTCTATCATATGAAATAATCTTAGTTTACTATTTCAAGTTCCTGGAACAAAAGTCTTAAAGAAACTATCATATAAAGAACCTTTTACAAACTTTTTCCATGACTGCCACTTTGTCCACCAGAGGGAGATAGTGCAGGTTGTGAGTCACGAGGATGCAGAGTTTTGACTTCAATAGTCCACGGAGACATCTACAACAGTGTTGTAACACTTGTGATAACACACATGAAATATTAATCAATCATAGAAAAAGAAGCCATTTTCTAATAATTGTGTTGTTTTAATATCAGAGTAAAGAAGTGTTTTCATGACTAGAAATATATATACTTATAGTGTATACGTATAATCCTAAGCATTGGCGAGAAATCCTCAACGGGTCCTCAGCAGTTAACATAGGTTTGAGGTATGCGCAACCTAGGCACGCCCTTCCGCCTTCTTGTAGCAGGTTGTTAGCACTAATTGATTATTTTTTATATTGGATAATTGTAGAGCGTGATGTACATTTGTTATTGTTATTGTTAATAGATTTCAGTTCAAATAGTCCTAGTTCCAAGCCCAATTTGTGCTCTGTATGTATGACATATCCTTATATTGTTAGTTTAAACTATATTTACGTAATCTGGACTTAGTATGTATATTTGGCATAACAACAAGTAGGACAATTATAAAAGTAGGCTAATCCATGACCTACCTCTGAAAGATGTGGTTGCCAACCTTTCCATCAACAGCTGCCAGAGGGTCATCAAACAGGTAGATATCTGCATCCTGATATACTGCCCTAAACATTGCCCCACAAAAAAAGCATGCAATTCAGAATTACTTTGAGGGGCAATATCACCACTAGATTAGAACTAGAACAGTACTAGAAAATCTGAATGGGACATGCTTGGTGAGAATGTGGCTTTAATTACTTGTAAACTGTTTTTATTGTATTATGTATGTTTTATGAAGCAAATTTCTTGAGTACTATGCTGGAAACTTACCTTGCCAAATTTAGCCTTGCCTTCTGCCCTCCACTAAGTGAAAGTCCTCGTTCCCCAACTAAGGTCATGTCACCCAAGGGAAAACCTTTGATGTCCTAGATTTTCAAAATGAAGTTGGAATGATGGAAAAGTCATTGAATAGTATGACTAGATATCAACATTGTGAATACACAACATATTCATTGATGCAATTGCAAATCCTATTGTAGAAGTTTATTAGTCCATGTTAGCCTTACTTACCACATCAAGAGTACAGGCTTCCAATACACTATCATAGAGCACCTTGTTAAAGTATGAATCCATGATGATGTTACTTCTCACTGTATCCGACATGACCCATGCCTCCTGGGGTACATATGCAATGGTTCCCTGGACTTGCCGATTTCCTTTTGTTAAGGCCAGTTCACCAAGAATTGCCATAATTAATGAAGTCTGTGAAGTAATTTTGAATTAAATTACAATTCTATCAGATGATTTATACGTCATACATGGATAAATGGTCAGTAGACCTTACATAGACCTTAAGTACTGAGGGCAGGCCACATTTGAAGTCTTAACGGGTCCAACAAATATGTGATACTGATTGGCTTGGGTATTGGCTCACCGGGTGGCCTCACTCTCTTCATTATTGGACTACAAAAGAAACTGTATTTGGGATAAGTCAACAATGTAAAATGTCTCTGAGGACTAAAGTATTGAATGTGCTCCCGCTGTATTTGTAGTCACCATAGTCACTGGTGTAATGGTTGATCCCATTTCTATGTAAAGTACAATTTCTTTTTCAATTAATTGTTTACCCTCTCTGAGAAAGTCTTTTATCACAAACTGCCATATGAAGACATCTGTCATTGATTTTTTAAATGTACAAATAGAAATATTTTGGAATAGTTAAGTCAAATGCATTTTGGAATAGTTAAATTAGATGATTCTCTGATAGGACACTCACCTTCCCACTTCCCACCTTGCCTGTTACACCTACTAGCTGTCCCTTTAAAGAGAAGTAGTGACATTGGGATCAATTTTGCTGTGATGTAACAAAGTTGCAATTTAGCAAGGAAATTTTCCAGTATTTTTTTTCTCAACGTGATAGCCCAGTAAAAAGAAACGTTATACAAAATTTTATAATGTGATATAACGTTTCTCTAAGGCTTCTTACTAAGGCATAACTTTGTAAAAGTTCTAAAACATTATTTTGACATAAAATAACTTGGATCTGTTTGTTAGCGGGGGGGGGGGGGGGCTCAAACTATGTTTATTAGTACTTAGTAGTAAACATATTCACCAAACTTTCTGAATGGCCACTTACTGCTTCTGAAGTAAAATTTATTTCTGACAAAGTCAGACCGGCCGCATTCTGTTTTGGACGGGAATAAAAGATCTATTAGTGACACAGTTTTGTTACCCATGTTAAGTAAATGGGGCCGAAGTGACATATTAAAAAACCCAGATAGGGATGTCTAACTATTACAGGTAAAATACGGAGCCCCTAAGACGACATGCCCAAAATATATTATTTGTATCTCGTTTGCACGACTTATAACTCGTTTGCATGACTTAGCCCTATAGGGTCTAACTCGCCTGAAATATAGAGGAAACAGAACAGAACTAACGCTCCTACTAAGATGTATCAATTTGACGCCGCTACTAAGATGTATCAATTTGACCCTAACCATAGACCAACCGGTAGATCTATATTGAATTGACACAAGGAACCACCAGCTGACACCGTGCACTCAGTAGGGCACCGAGAAATTCAGCGCTTCTATGCACTGACTTTGTCACTGTGGATGGAAAGTCAGCGCATAGAAGCGCTGACTATGGTAGCACCAGAACCAGATTTTTTGAACGAATAAACTAAACTTGAACAATAAAGTAAATTGAACAATTGAACCAAAAGCCAAAAAATGGCGGATTGTGGCAACATAAACAGTGGTTGCCAGGCTGGAGACAGTGCTCCCTCTGTTGAGGAGTGAGGGAACTACTCCTACCCAGGAGGCCTATGGAAGCGGAGCCCCCTAAGGAGAGCCCTGACGATTAACTGGGTCCATTGATACGGATATAAAGGGGCTTTATATATTGAGTGACAGGCCAACTGTAAGCTATAGTAAATATTGGCCTATAACATAGCCTATAGGCTAGCCCCCCCCCCCTGTTATAACTGCTATAGGCCTGCTGTGTGATACTAGGCCTAAATCGCAGAAGAGAATATTAACCCAAACAGTGAGCTCGACCAGGAGGCCGTGTCTCACGACCTTGGGCCAATGTTTTTGTCTCTGACCGGGTGCCAGCTCTGACCGGGTGCCAGCTCTGACCGGGTTATTTAGGGCAGATGATGATAAAAATGGGCAACTAATTACTAGTTTAAAGTGTTCTAACATACATTAACCTTTTCAGCCAAATTCTATCTACATTTGCCCTAAATAACCCGTTTTTATTCAGGCTGGTCAGAGCTGGCACCCGGTCAGAGACGAAAATATTGGCCCAAGGTCGTGAGACACAGCAACAAACAGACTAAGGGGCCAGGAGCCTATTTCTCTTTAGAAACGACCACGTTTGCACTTAGAAATGCTGTGGTAATGAGTACTTTTGGGTGTTCATTATGACTGTATTTCTTCACTCTAGGGAATTCGTTTAATCTACCCACGATTAGGCCGCTACTAAAGAAAAAAAGGCTCCAGGTTGCCAGGAAAAACAAACCCAGGTCTGGCAAGCCCGCATATCTGGCCCCTCCTTCCTAGCACGCTAAATGAGGTGACTGGGGACTGCAGTGGTGGTCTAAGGTCTGGCAGGCCTACAAACCGGGGCCGGACCGACTTCCCATAGTCTTTCCCAGCAAGTTCTGGGCAAATTCTAAAATTCGATCATCATTATAGAATAGTTTTTCAATGTATTGAATTTTCATGATAATAGGACCATTATTACCTGTCATTTTTTCCATAGGTTTGGTTCTCAGGGGTTTAGGGTTAACAAACTGGATGGATCAACAACTGTGAATTGCCTAATTGGAGCTCAGTGGGAGCAACTATAGGGCACAAGGATGCATGAGGTTACCAAGGAGACAATTGTGACGTTATACTAACGTTTTGTGGCCGTAGGTGTGGCCGGCGAAAATGACATTTATTCATGATACACAATTTTGAATATTTGTCTTTAGTCCTCACCTGCATATGCAATGTATTAAGCAGACGTGGCTATGACACGGGAGGGGTGCACAAAAGGCACAAACGGGAAACGGGGAAACCCAGGGTCACCATGCAAAGGTACATGGCACATGCTGACAAGGCCCGTGTACCGGGGGTACTAGTAGGCCAATAGGTCGACCCCCGCATCCCGCGGACCCGCACCTTCAGTTATATTTGCTTGTGTTTTGCTTGTTGTAGTGGCGCCCCTACCATCAATATTAAGTCGTGTGCACGAGATATAAGTTGTGCGCATGAGATATTAGTTGTGCACACGAGATATAACTCGTACAAACGAGATATAACTTGTGCACACGAGATACAACTCGTGCACACAAGATATAACTCGTGCAAATTTGCTCATGTCGTCTTAAGGGGTCTGTAGTAAAAAGAGCAAATTATCACAATATTTGTTTAGTATGTGTGACTTGTGAGTTTACGTTCAAATCATTCCTGTGAATTTCCACCTTTCTGAGCTAGTTTTTTTAGAAGAACACCTGCCTGGATAAGCAAAGCAATTTACTACATGTACTTATTTGTTCAAAATTAATATTCATTTAGTACACAATTTTACAGTATTTCTGTATAACATTCATATTTCAGAAAGTATTGTAACTTACACTACTGCTGTCCTGCGCCTCTTCGTCCCAGATAGCTGACGCATCAGACAAATTCACAAGGGCTTTTGATTTTTCCTTTGATTTTTCTTTTATTGGTAACAAGGGCTCCTGGGTGAGATCCTCTTTCATCAGAAATTTCTTAAGACCAGGGAAATCATAGATATCTCAATTACTTTTTATGCAGTGAATCGTTTTTTAAAAATTATATCAATATGACAGTTTAACCTTGATTTCAATACCTCATCACAGTCATACATATTGCAGCACAACGTATTTTCTTGTCTCACCTTTATAAGTTCTGTAGACCCAAGAGTCTCAAACAGCATACCAAAGGCAAAGGGAGCCATTATATATGAACTTAGTAGCATGGCCCTTAACCATCCAAGCAACATAACCGTCAGCTGAAAGATAGTTTATCTACAATAGCAAATTAGCAGTCTTAGTAGTGATGTGTTCTCTTTAAGGGGTGGAATCCACTGAGGTAAATCTGTCGGATCGGACAAGATTAGTTCATAAGTTTAATATTGTGAAGGTTTATCTGATCTGACAGGTTTGCTTTAGTGCATTCACCCTTTTTGCTAGATCCACTTATCCCCTGTAATGAAATGTCTATCTAAGTTAAGGTGAGGGATGACAAGTACCACAGTATTAATCTCTATCATACCCCACTCTATAATGGAATAACAAAAGGCATGCCTCAGGGGTGATATCCAGACCAATGAGATATGATGTTATATGCATGGAGTAGACAACATATGTGGGCATGTGGAAACTTGCAGCCAGGCCTGACAGCATAAGGAGAGAGCGGCAGACATTCTTTTCTGTTTCATACCTAGATTAGAAATAGAATGGCATCTTTGCATTCTGTCCTATATGCTGATATTACATTTCAACCATAATTAACATAAAAGAGTGTCAACTCAGACGGATTATTTTTTTTATAATGAATGAGTCCAGCGAGGAAAATAATTAGATATTGAATATGATTCTCAAAATAAAATTTCCTACTTTCTCAGTAATTTGGCTTGTTTTGAGAAAGGCTTCTCCCAACAGTACATTTTGATGATTTTCATTGCTGAGATTATTTCACTCATTAGATTGACACGTTTGCTTGTCCACTCTTCTTGTGATCGCCTGTAATAAAAAATATGACCTGACATTGTGTCTGATATGAATATAATGAAATAAATTAAAGGTCTATGCCCGAAAAAGGTTATTCATAATTGGTGTGTGAATCACTTATCTTCATCAGCATAGCTTGAAGTGATGCACGTAATGTGTATATAGGAGAGTACAATATTAGGGGAAAGCGCCATCCTTGTGATCTTGAGATACATTTTATGGATACTTTCCAAAATAAATTGTATTGATTCCAAAAAAGGGAGAAAAAACTGTATTTTGTCAGTAATAACAGTCTGACATTGCAATGTTTACTTAGATACAATACATATTTTTGTACCTGATCTTGCCAAGGGCTTTGCCCATCAGAAAACGTAAAGCAAGAAACATGACTGTCAGCAAACATCCTATTATAATTGGATATCCAATTGTTATTCCTCCAAATATTGCCAGAGCAACTAAGGTCAATGGTGTAAGCACCAAAGAATGTAGAACCATCATGCACTGAAACAGGGTTAAATAATGGCATTTTCAGATGTGTCTATTCAAGCAATTATGGGAAATTCTGTACATTCTTATTCACTAAAATATGTTTACACTCCGAACATCAAATCATTCTATGTGTTAATAGAATCAATTCTTTTTTGTATAACACATTAGTCATTAAGCCTTCTTACTTTGAGTCTGGTGGCATAATTATTCATGTAATCAAATGGGTTGCTATACAGAATATCCAGTATATTCCTTTCATTCATATTAACTGATACTGACCGAATGAAAATTTTCTGCTTCTGTCGACATCAAGGATACTACCTGACCAGTTGACACCTCACGGCGAGCTTTGTTACTTATAGTTAGCACCTGAAAATACACAAATTATAATGCAAACAAGGCAGTCAGCTAGTGCCTCTTTTTAATGGAGACATGTGTACAGGCAGTTGGGGTGCTTGTAGGAGACACTAGCAATTTGGCAAAGCAGAATGGTTTAAAGCACAAGGCCACCATTAGTGATAAGCATACATCACTATGCTGATTTGCTCTTAAAACTTTGTGACTGACACTGAGTCTCAATCTATGGTGAGATATTGATGATAGATGTCTCCACCTGGGTGATTGAATCTTTGTGTCCTTCAGCTCACCAATGTAGCCTTCACTCTCCAGCAGATGTATAGTACTGACTAGAATAGAATGGCAGCCATTATCCACTGGAGGATATTTGCGAGTGTAGAAGATTTGAAGTGCGCAGAGAGTCAAAGACGTTCACATTGTGAGACACAGCCTTACCTCAAAATGTCAGGATGACACCAGTGAAGTTAGTTAGAGATCCTCTGATAACTGACACCTATATTATCTATCAGTGTGGCTTGATAAAAATATGTTATTTAGAAGAATGCTCATTGTGCCATACCTTCTTGTAGATCATCCCTGTACAGGTTGTTCTCATCAGCATACCCGTGTAATAGTGGAATATCATGTAGTGTGAGTGCAGTGGAACCAGGAGGATTGTGATGATCATAATGACAACTGTATAAATGTATGCTGTTGTCTCAGATGTTCGTCCACTGCCGTCCAAATACCGTATCAGCCCAAACACCAGCAGGGGACCAGCAAAACGACCAATTGCCTATATTTAATTATCATTTTTTGGGGAATTATATTACCAGATTAATTCTAAGCAATTTTAGTGCAATTTACTTCAGCCTTCATTCTGAACTTTTATCAATAAGGTTATACAGTCATCAGACATTCATTCTAAATAATTGTTAAATCCATTTCCATATTCTAGATATGAGAAATGGTGCCAATACAGTAACATCGCAATCCTTAAAGTAGACTTTCACCTCCTAACCAAATTTTTATCAAAAGGGTAAAGGCTAAAAGTGTTATTTTCTAAGTCCCCTGGTTTAAATACATATGAATAAATATTGTTAGTGGTTTTTATTATCTTTGAACATTTATTGTACAGTGTAATTGCACAAAGAAGATAAATTACTAGAAATAGTAGACAACTTACGGCTACAACTTCAAGAATGAGTCCAAAGGCAACTGTCTTTTTGAAGTGGAGAAGAAGGTGTTTGAAGAGACTGCCTCTTTTCAGTTTTTCCTCTTTGGACAGAGCTGACCAACGTCTAAAAAGGTAATCAAGAAATTTGCTCATCTCTAGTCTTGGTTTCATTACAGGGGAGGGGGTGAACAGAAGGAAAAGGAAAAGGAAACAGGAAACAAGCTCATCGAATACCAGATCAATAGAGGTCTTTGACCGAGTGATGTCTTAAGATTTAATGGGGCTATGTACACTAAAATGCCGGGAAAGGGTTAGTATATATCTTAATACTTTATATTACAAATTTCCAGGCATTTCTGTGTTCATTGCCCGGATTTCAGCCTTTTTGAAGTTTGCTGGTCAGAGAGGTCACCCGGTCACAGAATATAAACTTGTATTGAACTGGTGAGACACAGCCTACATCATTTCTAAACAAGTCTACTTGTGAACCTAAATAAGCGTGTGCTCTGCCAGCTTCTAATTTTATACACCCCCCCATCCAACCCCTATGCTTTATTTCTTTTACTTGCTATAGAACAAGGCTGTCTCAGTAAACCACTAAATAGTGGTCTTGCAAAACTGATAAATATTCACCAGTAATAAGATTTGATGCACAGATATCTTACCTTTCAAATCTGGATACATTTTCATCAGCTTTGGCCCAAGGAAGCACTTCAAAGATATCCGTCTCACTTATTGGGCGTTTGTAGGCTATATTAAAGAAACTGGTCATCCACCTGAAGATGTTCAAAAATGTTATTCTTTCAGTTTTCCCTTAAACTGGCCACAGTTTAGACTTTAATATTGACCATCAAGGAATTCTTCAGAGCTCAACACTATCATGAGTTAAGTATATTTTGGTGGGTATTTATTTTATTTAATCAGTTGTTATTGTAAGTGTCAGTATCTAGAAGATTTGTCAGAATGAGTTTCGGTAGCAAGGAGATTTTAAGTTGATATCAAGATGCACTATTGTAACTCTTCTAGTCCATCCAATGCAGTATATTGACAGTAGTATATTTAAACCAATAATGAATGGATATCAAGGCACGCGTGAGGTGTATCGTAGGATATGGGGCACGAGGCCCGTAGCGCCGAGTGCCCTATATCCATACGATGCACCTCACAAGTGCCTTGATATCCATTCAATATTAGGTTTATTACACGATTTTCCTATTCAAATGGTATTATTTACCTTATATATGTCCTAATTTAGCCATTTTGAAGGATTTACGCGAAGACAAGCAGCGGACATGGGCAGCGCCAATGTGATTTTGGCATACCATCACCCTGCTCTCTGATTGGTGGAGCTCAGCGGGCAGCATTCATTATTTAAAAGAGACTGAACTAGTTTCCCGCCCAACCTATCTGCAGTGTGTTAAAGTATACTCCGTCACGCGACCTGCTGGTTTGTAAACTAACTGCTCCCCAGCAGACTTGAATATAGGCAGCGTTTCCCTCCCCATATACCATGGTCACTGTAGCCTGGCGGTTAGCAGGTCCGACTCGCACACCAGAGGTCCTGGGTTCGACCCTGGGTGAAAACGGCCCCTTTTTAAAGGGCATATATATATGTAAAAAATTGGCCCTAGAATTATTTTAACGAAAACATAAGTAAAGTCCAACTTCTACCTTGCTAATGATAAAAAAAATGAAAAAAATGATTGACTTTGAAAGAAATTATGCCAAAAAATGTCTTTTCTTCTATAACTTGGTAAATAATGGCCCTAGGAGTCTACCTGTAGACTCCTTGTTTTGTCCCCTACTATTACCAGCGCCTCGAAGGCATGGCACGTAGAGCGTCTGACTTGAACTCTTGGGGTACCATGTTTGAATCACCATGAAACTGAGGATTTTATGGGTGACAAAATTTCAGAATTGCTCAGGACCAGGGGAAACGTGCTGATATCCCCGGGAAACGTGCTGATATCCACTGGAAATGTGCTGATATCCCTAGATATCAGCCCGGGGATATCCCAGAAATAGCATGATGAGTGGCCCAATCATGTAATAAAAAGAGATACCAAATTCCAATTTCTTACCAAAATGTTATTCTGGAGAACCAGTTTGCTGTCAGTGATGGATGTTGTAGTCGTGCCACATTGGAGATGAGTCTACTTTTTTCCCCTCCTTTTGGGGTAAAGATGTCTTCCAGCTCAACCTCGGCCATGGCTTCCGGGTAGTATCAGCATGTAAATCTTCTGATTTAGAAAAATAATTCTAATTAGATGCTCCTGCAGGGGTTGTGTATAGCTGGTAATTGGGTTTTACCTAGATCCACTAAAAATAAAACCCGGGCAGCTGTAACCGATTACCAGAATGCTATCACTACTCCACAGATCTTTCTGTCCACCTATATGCATCACATGTTACTGGATTGATACAGGAGGGATGCACTCCTACCTCCATAGTAAGGGAATCACTAAGCCCCTACACTTATATTGTTAAATCATCTCATAATTATGTTCTTCCTTGGTAAATGCTCACAAGCTACACACACACATACATACTTACATACATACATACATACATACATGTATATACATACAGAATATAACATTAGGAAACCTCTGCATGCACATAATACACACATACACACATCTATGTGACTAGGTGTGCAATGTATGGCATTGGTTTTGGTTTAAACAATAAACCTCCCCATTGGAAAACCTACAGCTGTATTCAACAGTTGCTTGTTAGGCCTTTTTCCTTAATGAAACTCAAGATTAACACCAAGGAGAACTTGGTTGTATTGTTTTGTTGATTTAATTTTTCTCTGGTTAAATGTGTACTGAATTCCATTTACCAGCTTTGAAACAATCCAATATCAAATACCAATCAAATGACTAAAACTTGTCTAATTATAATCAAATGTACAGTCATTCCCAGTACATCCTCCAAGTGGCACTTTTGTATGTCTATACTGGGTGCTGTCTACCATAATTTATATTCCACCTCTTTGTCAAATTCACTACTAAAATAATATTTTGAAGTTAGGACATTGGATGTAATACAGTTAAGGAGGATTTAAAAACCTGTTAAAAAGCGGATAAAGCCACTTTAAGAACTGACATACCTAATCTGGGAATCTGGTTGGATCAACAATAAGGAGTACCTAATTAGTGTTTGGTTTTAATCATCATAACATTAAACCTTAAATAAGAATTTCTGAAAACAACATCATTTTTAAAAGGAAATTGAAGTGTAGTATCCTAAAGCCCTTTTAACCCATTGAGAGCGAATGTCGACTATACTCTACATCCATCTCAGGCCGGATGTCAACTATTTACTACACCATGAAGGGCCGGATGTCGACTATAATTGACTTAACTATATGGGATTAAGTAAACCCCCGTCCCCAAGGATAATTTAAAAAAAAATCCGGCCCCCTGGCTAAAATAAATTTTCTTTGGCCGGCCTCAATGGGTTAAGGAGGCCTAGGCCTGGAATTACAATCTCCAATTCAGAAATCTGCTAATTGCATTTCTATATACAGCTCTTCACTCTAAAGCACAGTAGTCAAACTACTACAAATGAACTTTTCGTCAAATTTATTCAACTTGGTGGGCAATTAAGATAAAACTAATGAAGTCTTTGCATAGTATTAGTAACCATGGCACTATATTATATGCATCAGTATCTCTAATGTCGTATTGTATAATAGTAGGTATCCCAGGAGGTTTGAAGATATTATGAGATTGATAGACCTTGTTAAAAGAGGAAAAATGTATTTTAAATGATACAGATCGGTCAAGCCGATTATATTTGGGAGCCATTGGAAAGTGTCATGGTAAAGTCTGGATTTGGCCCCTCTCCTCAAGCTCATTACGCATGCATATTGTGAGTACCGTAACTGCCGACACTCTTACTCTCCGCGCCCTCGATCTGTGTAGCCTCCAGTGCAAGCCATACCATGGCACTGATGTGTATCTGATTTCTTTTTCATTTTGGGACATTTTATTGTGCAAAGGGTAAAGAAAATAGATGTATTTTTATCTTTGGAGTGACCCTGCACAGTAAAACTGTGTAATGGTTTATAGTGTTAAAAAAATTGTCCAACCTGTTTTGTACATGAACATGTAAGATAGAAAGCCATAGGAGGTGTTTGAGATGTGATGCAGGGGTTTAGCCATGTGATAGTGAGTACCGTAACTGCCGACACTTTTACTCTCCGCGCCCTCGATCTGTGTAGCCTCCAGTGCAAGCCATACCATATGACCTCTGGGTCGTACTTATATCAACCTGTTTTATGAATGTATAACTGTGTATTACATGCAATGATATGAACGTCATTACACCTATTGTGTGGTTGGTGTTTTGATGTGTTGGTGTATATATACAATCATACAGAGTCCATATTACAGTGTTTCAAAGGATGGAACAACTTATGCTCAGCCAAGGACTAGTTGCCTCACATGATAGAAGGGCATTACAAACAAGGGGAGGGTCACAGCAAGAAAACACAGATTTCCCTAGGTACAGTAATAATAGTGACAACTACTATAAATAAGGTGGTCAAGAGACAGCCAAAAATGTACAAAAAAGAGGGGGGGTATAGTCTAATACTTTACACCAGGATTTAGTATATAGCAGGCCGGGTGGCCGCGTTTGATCATCTTGCAGTAATTACTAAAGTCTTTTTCCAGGGTGTAGTCCTTTTTTAACTTATTCCATTTACGTATAGCTCTATAGTGGAAGCTATTATATACCACCGGGTTCCTTGTAAAATGTCTGAATATATCTTAAACCTTCATTATACCTCGTTTCTCTATTGTTAATTTTGATTGTATTTTCCAATAATTGAATCTTAAAGGCATACAATATTAAATGGATGTCACGTCTATCATGTAGTGATCTACAATGGTTCTTAATAGTGTTTAAAGTAATAGTAGACATGTTTGCCTTATTGAATAAGGGTAGAGAGGTTCTTCTGTGCTGATTTTTAATTATTTTGGGATATTTTATTGTGCGAAAGGTAAAAAAAATAGATGTATTTTTGTCTTTGGAGTGACCCTGCACAGTCAAACTGTGTAATGACTGATGATTTATAGTCTTAAAACAACTGTCCAACCTGTTTTGTACATGTACATGTAATGGGGGAGCAGCAGACACTCCAAAAGATGCATATTTCAAGAGTTTAATTTGAGGAATTACTGAAAGCTATGGCATGTTTTTCCAACTCTTCTGGATGGAGAAAATTTATGTTGTGGTAATGAAAGCTTGTGCAGGCACATGAAATTCAAGATGGCCACCAAAATGTTATAAATTCTTGAAAATGACATATTTTTTTGTTATATTCAACATAGAAGCATGATTTTAAGTTCTAAATATACATTTCCAAGGTCAGGGAATTCAGATTTATCAATTATGAGAACCTAAGTGGCAGCCATCTTGACTTTTTAATGAGTTTGGGTGCCTAAATATGTGAACTTCTTTTCAGAATGTGAATTCTAGTTCTTATCAACATGCAGAACAAATTTATAGTTCAAGAACCATGTATTTCTGATAATAAGGATTTGAGATTCAACACTTGGCATAATGCATGTGGCAGCCATTTTGAATATTTAATGAGATTGATGTCACAATGTACAAACTCACATTCGCACAACCTTAAGACATGTTTCAATCAACACAGAAAACAATTTAACATGCATCTCTTATGTAAAGGAACTCAGATATACCACTCTTGAGAATCCAAGTAGCAGCCATCTTGAATTTTTAATAAGATTTGAGAGTTTGTGGATTTAGTTGAGATTATATGTTCCTGGTTCTAATCATCATAGAAATGGATTATAGTTCTGGAAAATGCATATTTCTTATTAAGACTGGACACTGATTACTTATCTTTGTAAATAGTGGTCACCCAGATAAAGTTACTGTCAAGAGCCTGGGGTGTGGTGTAGTTTGGGGGTAGGGGAATCTGGTAAGATGCGTGGTGGCTCCCATGGTGTACATTGGAATTTGATTGGTCTAATATCTAATATTTTGCAATTGATTGATCCTACACAGAATAACAATTTGGCCTCCTACTATAAAGGCTAAATATATCTAATGAGACAAAATTTAGGGAATTATGCACAGCAGGCACTGGGAGCTTATAAATGTCAGAAGGGAGATCCCAGGGGGTGGAACCTATGGACTGGAGGGATTTGAATCTGAAATTGACAATCTGACAAAATGTTCCTCTGCAATTCTCAATATTTTTTCAACTTAAAATGCCTTTATGCTGCAATGTATCTATGGGTACACCAAATAATGCTCTCTGTACATGTGAGAATTCATGACAATAAGAACTGAGCTTGCACTGTGCTCTCACTCCTTGCTTGGATAAAAAGCATGTATATGAGGGAAATGGGTTTATGATGTAATACAAATGAAGAAAACCTAGGTTTAGGTCTGCCAAGTTGTATAGCAGCTTTAAGAGAAAGTACATGTAGATGTACATGGATGTGTATCTCTTACATCTTAGTACTACGAAAACATACTAGAATGGTTAACTGTACACTGATCAGGTGCACTGCAGACAGGAATATCGGCCCCATGTCTATCAACCCTGTGAAAGATCAGCCTCACAACTAAAGGCAGCCTGATTGCAGGCCCCCCAGACTATAAGCCTCTTTCCTAATGTTCGAGCACAGATCAAACTAATGTCCGGGTATAATTCAAACATTTCGAGTATAGGCCATACTAACATCTGAGTATGCAGCAAACTAACACCCGAGTATATGTGCAAGATCAGACATTATATAGGTGCATGATTCGACGTTATATGGGTGCATGATCAGACATCAGTACCACCTTTGCTCGGACGTTAGGGGCATGGCTTATTGTGTGGAAGGCTTAAAGTCATGGGGGCAGATTGTCATAGGGCCTATTGTTAGGGGGGCCAATCATCAGATCATCATGTGGCTAAAATGCTGAGGGTCTGTCGTCCTGGGGCCAATGGTCAGGAGGGCCCCTGACCCCAACACCTAAATGAACATCCCCTTCTCATTGCATACTGTAAAACCTCTTGTATAAGCCTAACTCATGTATACATCACAGCCCGAGTTTGGTGTGATCCTATAAGCTACAGCGGCCCTCTGAAGGGCTGAGATGTGAAGTTAAGGCATTGCCACCCTGCTAGCATTCTAACAGTAACAATGCACCTTGGGGCCCCCCAGACTCGTACCTCCAGTCTCCAATTCCACCACCCTCTGTGTCATCTAGAGTAGGCAGATGTTAATTTGCACAGCTAAATATTCCCAGGCATCAGCCCTTGCTATTTAGAAAAACTGTCCTGATGTTGCCTCAATTGGTAGATTGTATGTCAATCACTGGAAATTAGCCCAACCTCATTAAAAACTCAAGACGCTGCCACCTATAGGCTATAATGCATCTTTTGAATTTAAAATTATGTTGCTCTGTTGACAGCATTGTGATTTTATGTTGACAGGAACAATTTGTTCATAATTGATTTTGGTTCTAACACTCCCGGTCGGTGAAAGCGATCATGTGATCGCAATCCAATGATGTCGTTGGTCGGTCATGGGTGCCGCCATCTTGTATTGTCACGAGACCCATGCACTCTGACGTCACACATAACGTTTCTGTCTACGTGAATATGTTTCACGTAGACGTAAAAAAAATGGAGGTGTTTGACGTCGGAGATTTGGTGATGCATAAGGATGCCCTGTGGTCAATAAGAAAACTATTTAGTCCTCTGGGATACAAGATGTTCAGCATAGTGTCAGTGGATGATGAAAATAAGAGAAAGGTGGTTAGCAGACTGCAGATTGAGAGGCCAGACCCAGACACATTTGAAGATGATATGATGGAAGTTGGAGGTGGAGATGGTGGGCATGTTATCCACACCAATCCCAATCCCAATCCCATCTTTGCTGCTCCCAAAAGAAATGATCCCCCTTCAGCCCCTTCTAAATCTCGGTTTTACATGCCGACTGAGTCGGAAATAGATGAGATGAAGAGAGCGTTTACGTCAGGCTACTATAAATCGAAAAAAATCGGCAGTCAGTACATTCAAAGGTAGGCCTACTGTGGAGAAGTAGTTCCACATAAAGATTTCCCCTTCTTAATCAATAAAGCAATAACTAACCTTCAGTGTGTCTGAGTAAGAAAGTGATAATCCAAGAGTGTATTTACAAGTTTGTGTCATGACACGGACGGGCCGCGAGTAGACTCAGAGTCTGAGAATGGGGTTTGTAAGGGGTTTTGGGAACTGAAATTAGAAGTAGATTCTACAGTGTATAATATATGTTCAGTGTTCTATAAAATAACTGGCCAAATTTATGATGCAATGGTATTTGATATAAACTTCAGAATGGTGTGAAGCTGTTGGCCAGGATGCAGATTTCGAGAACCATGAGCCGGAAGAACTGGCCAAGAATCTAGAGCGGTTCTACACAGTAGCACAAAAGACCAATGGTGGTCTGTACAGCAAGAGCGGTCTCAAAAATCTCCGAGCTGGAATACAAAGGCATCTTGCAGCACCCCCCTTTTCCAAAACCTTCAACATCAGTACTGATACAGACTCTCGCCAGGCAAACTTGGCATACGGTGGCTATCTGTCAAAGATAAAGAAGACAGGAAATGACAAAGTAAAACATAAAGCTGCCATTCTACCAGGGGATGTCCAAAGATTATATGAGAAAGAGTTCTCCCTGCATAACCCAAGGGGCCTACAGAAACGTGTATTCTACAAGGTGATCCTTCACTTTGGTCGGCGTGGGCGTGAGGGACTGCGCAAACTGAACAAGGACTGCTTTATAATAGAACGGGATGATGAGGGGATAGAGTTTGTCCGGATGACATACAACGAATTAGAGAAAACGAAATCTGGGCATGACGATGATGAAGTTGAAAACAGCAAAGTTATGTACAGTAAGCCAGAAGACCCCGAAAAGTGCCCACTCGTGGCTTTCACGAAGTACCTGTCGAAATTGAACGAGGGTCTTAACTGCTTTTTCCAGAGGCCAAAGGAGAAGTTCAAAGAGGAAAATCAGGTGTGGTACGACTGTGCCCCGGTTGGGCCAAATAAGCTGGGGGAGATGATGGCCGAACTGTCGATTGATGGGTCCCTAAGCAAGAGATATACAAACCCTTGCATCCGGAGGACGGTGATTGACACGCTGGATAAGGCCGGTTACAAGCCAGAGCATATCAAAACGGTGACTGGCCATAAGACGGTGGCAAGCCTGGCACCGTACTTGGGGGTACCAACTGCAAAGGAGAAGAAAGCCATGAGTAACACTCTGGCTGCCTTTGGCAGGAAAGGTACCGTTAGGCTTGCACCAAGTGCCGCCTTGGGCCGAGCACCTACCCCAGAAGCAGCACCTACCCCAGAAGCAGCACCAGCTCCTGTCTCTGAAAGTCAGGATGATAACAGTGATGCCAAAAGCACCTGAAGTAGGCCTACCTTTAGTAGATCATGGCTATTCACAACCCGGACCAAAACCTCAGCAAGTGCCCGGACCTATAGGGCCACTTCGGGTAGTGCGTCTACTTAATACCCAGCAAGCGAAACAATTCTCAGCACTGCAGCCTCAACTTGTAGGCCTACCCCAACAAGTGCGCCAAGTACCAGTGATGCAGAAAGTGCCACAACAAGTCCCCCGGCCCGTAGTCCCACCTGCTCGTCAAGTGCCACAAAAAGTCCCCCGGCCCGTAGTCCCACCTGCTTGTCAAGTGCTACAAGTCCCCCGGCCCGTAGTCCCACCTCTTCGTCAAGTACCGGTACCCCGACCAAATGGCCTAGCAGGAGTGCGCGGACCAGTACGGCAAAAAATGCGCCAATTAAATGTAAACCAGGAACAAATGGTACAAGGACTGTTTGGGGAAAACACCACATTTTCTGGTTGTTCTTTCAATTTCCATTTTGGCAATTGAGATTCTAGATAGGCCTAGCCTTAACTTGTAAGGAAATTGCCATATTTGTGGAAGAGCGTATTTACTAGTGACTATATGTTATATAAGGTATTTATAAGACTTATTCTACAATTAATGTAGCCAATAACTTGTGATGAAATCCACAAATTTGCTGTACATGTGATATAAATTAATATTTATTCTAATATGTTACTAAAAAGCAGTTATGTTAAAACCGTGTTTGTCTTTTTGTTCTCCAATATAGGTCTACTGCCCTAACATAATAACCAATATCACATAAACAGTAGCATATTGGGAATTGGAACTGTGCTTTCCCCTTTCGAGCCCCCTTTTCTATAGTAGATCTCTACAAGGAGTTCCAACATGGTGGAGTCAACTTCAAGCTGACAAGTGGGAAGTTTCTGTAAATGGTTGGCGTTTGGGGATTTCTTCTTTTATTATATCAAGTAGTGTTAGAAAGATAATAATGACCTCTACCTTGCCTTGGCTTGTGACAATTTGGTCCCCTTGAGCCTCGGGTTGGGCTTGATCGCTTCGCGATCTTGCCCAACCCTCGGCCCGCGTGAAATTGTCACAAGCCAATGCGCGGTCTCGGTGCATTATTTTTACGACATTGCACCATCAATCTCATCAAATAATCAAAATGGCTGCCCCACACATTTTGCTAAGTCTTAAATATTAACTCCTTATTGTTAAATATATGTCTCCTGAGCCATTAATAGGGTCTGCATGTTTATAAGAACTGGAAACCAATTTTTTTAAATAAATTCATATATTCTGGTGCCCAACGTCATTAAAAGTTCAATATGGCGGCCATTTAGGTTCTCATAGGTTATCATTCAAAATTCCCATACCTCAGAAATAAATATTTCAAACTTAACATCATGTTTCTATGTTGGTTATAGTGGATGTAGAATCATTATTTTTAAATGGGAGACAAAATACACATTGTTTCTACTTTTACCAGAATAACAGAAAATGCATATAAACAATGGCTGTTTTCATATAGCCTGCACGAGATATCATTCCCACAACATCACTTTTCATGGTCACCAGGGTCCCATTAACATGAAAAACCATGCTGTAGCTTTCAGTAATCTTACGAATTAAATTACATCTGATAGTCCTGCTGCTACTCCCCTATAAGATAAGAGCCATAGGAAGTGTTTGAGATGTGTAGCAGGGGTTTAGCCAAGTGATAGTGAGTACCGTAACTGCCGACACTTTTACTTGCCGAGCCCTCGATCTGTGTAGCCTCCAGTGCAAGCCATACCATGGCACTGATGTGTATATGATGGTTCTTAATAGTGTTTAAAGTAATAGTAGACATGTTTGCCTTATTGAATAAGGGTAGAGAGGTGCTTTTGAGCTGATTTTTAATTATTTTGGGACATTTTATTGTGCGAAAGGTAAAAAAATGGATGTATTTTTGTCTTTGGAGTGACCCTGCAGTCAAACTGTGTAAATATTCATACTTTTATGTCCTTTGAGATCAGCAGAGTAAAGACCTTGCAAATTGAATTGAATTGATTGCATTGCTTATGATCAGTGTACTTCTTCTGCTATGGATTTGGAATAAGCCCACATAGATGTGTATTGTCTACCAGTTTCTAGTTTGACATTGCCCACCCCCCACCAACAAAGGCAGCCTGGATGACTCCCTGGCCGACCTAAAGGAGCCACCTAGGGGAGTCTCATAGCTCCCTGACTCATGCACCTAAGGGTGTCAGATAAGGAACTGGGCTCCCCTAGAGAGGGCAGTCATTCTGAAGGCAACCTGGACTCCCATTCTTTTCTATGTGTACAAAAAAGGGGTTATTGTTTCGGTATTAATTAACCTATAGTTTATGAATGACTCAATATATATTCTCCATATAAAAACAGTACTCACATGTAGGTGTAGTATTATCCGTCTGTACAGGCTGAAGTGAGATGATGCACTGAGCTAATCCACAGGATGCGGCAGACAGGATCCAGTGCTCTCACCTTGAACTAAAATGATAGACTAAAGAAGGGCATATGGTGGCCAGTTCAGACACAGTCTGATTCATGTGGGAGCTGTTTTTTTTTAAACAAATGGTATACCTTAAAACCTCGCGTATAAGACTAACTCACATATAATCTGCATGACTTTTGGCCGATCCTATAAGCCACACTGTCCATCTGATTATGGTGACTTTTTTACTGTATCATAGGAACAAAAACTCACTCATAAAATGCACCTGGACTCTGTGCTAATTCTATAAGCCGCACCAGCGATGTGACTTGCGTACTAGCTGCGGCTCATAGGTGCTGTTTTATGGTAATCATAGTTCATTGGAGTGGAGTGTCCCATTTCTATCCCAGATGATTTACGACTGAGGGAGACACTTAACTGGATTTATGTATGTTCTGTCATCAGAGTTCAACAACACCGGCAAAGATCCAGGTCATGTATACTGTATGAAACTATTCTCTTCAAAAACATTGTATCTGTGGCATCTACCACTGCTATTGCTTCACTGTTCATCTGAAGATCATGTTGAATTAGTTTAGGATAAATCATATGCCTCACTTCACACTCAGATATGTGAGTGCTAATCCTGTTCAGGCAACCTATCACTATATGATAAGCATCCTTTTGAAAAGGGTACATTTAAGTTGTTCATATAATTTATATTGAAGTGTACAATATTAGACAAGGGTACCTTATAAAACGTTTTTGACAGAAAGGCCAGTCTTGAGTAGTTGGCTAGTTCATTATTACAGAGAAAACAAAAGATGGAATGGCCCTATATCCTTCAACATCAACAGAAAACAGAGGTCTTATTATCTACCCAACCACATCATACTACCCCTAGCGGCACGGTTTTCTATCATACCGGCCCTCAAAGACGACACCACCACCACTGGATTAACACTAAAAACTATTGAAAGAACCACATCTCTACATGCGACAGAAACCCAAGACTGCATAGTCATTGACTCTCAGAGCGACAACACAACGTCACTAATCAAAAACCCAATAGACATGACTACTACTGAACTATTGCATAAACAAAATACACTGCTCCATACCTATCGCTAAACATGGCCTAAGTAAAAGCTTAGTACTCTTCGTAAATATTGAAAAATGAAATCTTTTTACAGCTATCCTATATACTTGTATTATGATATATGACGGAAGTGAGAGATATATAGAAACAGTACGTCACAACCCACTAATACCATTGTACTACATTGTATTGACACTAAACATGTAAATGACCAGTAAGTTAAGGCTTCCCGTTATTAATAGAACGGAAGCGAGACATATAGCATCAGTACGTTACCATTGACTCACTATTATAACCACTGCATGAAATGTAAGTATCATATCTGACGTCTCAACTCTCATCTTTACGCCCCACATCGATGTGACAGGGATTTTCCCAGCCACAGTACACAGGGTTGCTTACTGACCAGACTGGGGCATGACTTTGTTTCTGATTAGCTGAGACATAATAGTTGGTCCAGTATATGTGTCAATTTCCCCTGTCCTGATTTGATGATTATAAGGGCGAACTACTTTTCTGGCAGTGGACAGGGTAAATACAAGAATATTTATCACCACAGTATGCCATCTCCCTTTGTTTTAATGTATCAACCTCGCCAAGTGATAATAAAGTACAGTACTAAAATGACCATTTCCAGGCCTCTGGTGCGGCTTATAAGGTTCTCCAAAGTCCTGGTTGGGGTTATACGCTAGGTGCGGGTTATACACTAAGTGCAGGCTATATGCGGGAATTTATGGCAGTACCAAATACTAACACTTAAAATACATGTTGGTAGTATCATAGAAAGGCCTCATCTGTGACGGTGATTAGTTCAGTAATCAGCCTGCTACTCAATCATTGTGGTTTAGAATAGGAGACATATTATACAACACTCACTGTGTACTATTGCAGGTGTTCCTCCTCACAGGTGAAAGATGTATTCTGTGCTGAACTAAATCTGTGGTAAAACCATCTAGGGCATATATAATTTGTAACCAGTTCAGTAATTAACATATATTCAAGGCACATAAATAGGCACATACAGAGTAGCCTTAAGCCTTTAATGACAGATGTTGCTAAAATATGAATTGGTTGTGATGATGCACGTATGCAGCCCTGGTGAGTAATTTGCCAGGGCTGCGTTGGTGCATCATGCCGACCCTATGGGAGTATCTAAACCCATAGGGTTGGCATGCTTGAATGCAGCACTGGCAATTATTCGCCAGGGCTGAATTCATGCATATTGACGACCAAGGCATGAAGAATTAATGCACTATGCCCTCCTTAAAAGGGTTAAGCATATAGGCCGTAGTTTTAAAACTGGTTATAGTTATGTTACCAATCTAACTAAGAAGAAAAAGAAAGAAATGGGAGTTTGGATTTCGGGGGCACAGCTTATGGTTTTTGTCATGGCACTCTTTTTAGTTAGTCCCAGTGTGCGTAATACATGTCAACAATATCCAGTGCTCTACATTATATCTAAGTCATGTAGGGCAAATACAAGAGTGCGCTTTTGTTTTTACAAGGGGGGCACCCATAAATTATATACGCAGAATTTTGGCAGAAATTGACTCCCCTCCCCCCTGTTGCACCATGTACTCATAAGATTGCCCCTACCCCCATAATGTACATACTCACTTGGATCACTTGGACACCCCCCCCCCTTTCCCTGACAACTATGTAACATATAAAGAGACATTACCAACAAAGAGGCATTTTTCTATTCTTTACCTACCAGTCATTAATTTGTAGTGAGGGGTCATCATTTTTGCCCCCCCCCCAATAAAACACAACTCGGGGGGGGGGCACTTAGTATATTTTGTATACACAGGTGTGCGGCTGGCAAGGGTACTTTTTTTTTAAATCTCCTGTTTCAGAGAAAACAAATGTCCCTAGCAAGGGTCTAGTTTAAAAAAATGTCCCTAGCTAGGGTAATTTTTTCACCAAAATTACCCTTTCTTTCTGTATGGACATTTGTAGAAAAATATGATTTTCTCATGAGGGCCTAGATACGTAATGCACTCAAATGTGAATGCCCTGTTAAAGACAAATAAACCCCAAACATATGTTTTTTTTCCCTTTTCTTTGTGTCCCATACGCATCAGGCTAGTATCCCTGAGATTTTTAAGGAAAATTGTTGGTCAATCTAAAATTAGCTAGATTGTGCTGTATACCTTAAAGCAGTACAGCCGTAAAAGGTATGATTGATATGGTAGTTTCTTACACCACAGTGTGTTATCTAAGTTTACAATGTTTCTTCTATTGAGAACTGTGTGAGGAAATATGTAGGATGGCTAAACGCATCTTCTTACTTCTATTCCGGTGCTGATGTATGATCAATGTAAGTTAACAGCTAATTACTTTTCAAGTATGGTGTAGGTGATCATATATATATTTATGAGGTTAGTAAACGAACAGCTGTTCCACATCACATAGGTAAAAGGTTCACGGGCATTTGAATAATAACTATATGTAATCCCTTTTAATGAAGGGTATGGAGGGTTTTATTGTTTAATAAAGGCTACCTAAATGTTTGAGGCTCTCATGTCGCATTGATGACATTGTGTGTGAAGTGATCTATAATCGATATCACTTGGGAAAAAAGATAGATTTACATATTTAAATATGTGTTTTCACTGTATGGTTATTGTTCAACAATTGTCCTGCTCTTTGTGGGTAGAGTGATTCCAATATCCCCTGGTTGATAATGGCCGCCTCTCACATTTAGTCAGTTCCAAACATCTGCTGGAGAGTGTACCCCTGGGTTGGAGGACTGAGGGGTGCAGAGACCACTCTGCCACAGACTGGCTGTTCCTATGATTTTAAATAGTGGAGGCAGTTTTTATGCACTATTTAAGCATGTTCTACTATCTAAGATCCAAGTCATATGTACACAGAAATAATTCCCTAAAAAATAGTGAAACCTTAGCAGCCGTTGTGTTTATTTCATGAATAATAGTAAAGAACCTACAGAGAGTCATTGTAATTGAGAGTATTTCAGTATACGACTTCATGGGTATTTCATTTATAAATAGTAATTCACTCCATTGAATCCTTTCACTTGAAAGTCAACTACTACAATGCAACAAAATGCTGGTCAGATTTTGATATGCACACACAGAATAACAGATGTTTATATATTGACAAAACCTAGTTCTAGTTTGTGCTAATGGGAGACGGTCCTTCACCAGTTTAATTTATACTTCTGGTCAGTCTCCACTGATGGTTGAGTTGGATGAAAAAAAATGAATTTCAAAGTTTAGAATGAGTTATTAAACCGTGAACGATGGTAGAATATGTTAATGTGCCATGCCCCTGATCGGCATGATACAGTCCTGGTGATACACCCCCGATGGGAGAGCATGATGCGCCAATTCAGTGTGAGGCATTAGTGTATCAGTGCATTATGAGGCCAAATGATCATAATTCCTTGATGTATAATGCAGGCAAAATTAATTGTGAGTATACCAAATGAACATAAGGTTTTGATTTATAGTGTAGGTAATTTTTGGTGACTGTTGAATTGTCTGTACAAAACATATATTACACAATATTCCACATAACATTCACATTGTTCCTATCTGATATAATCATTATCATGGATATGTACCACATGTTCACTATCATAGTATGATATTTCTATTCAAACAAATCATGCCAACTAGAATTCCGGTTGTTGCAGCGTAAAAAAATGCCTCAGGCATTTTTATACGCGGCAACAACCGCAATTCTTGCATTCGAAGAAACATAATGTCTACATGGTTGATATGTTTGAAGGGAACCCATTCAAGACACCAAATAAGCAGGGCCCGGAAGGGGTTATCAGGGGGAAGGATGATATTAATTCAAATATGGCAGTTCCTATGAATTCCTTGGGTCCATGTTAGGGGGTAAGGAAATGTGTATTGCTAGGCAAATAAACAATTAGAATAGCCGTTGCTAGGCAACCAGCTGTATTAGCAACAAACCAATAGAACCATTGAATTCCTTGGGTCCATTATGGGGGTAGGTATGATTATAATCAACCTCAAGAATATGGAAATGTGTGTTGCTAGGCAAATAAACATTTAGAATAGCCATTGCTAGGCAACCAGCTGTATTAGCAACAAACCAATAGAACCATTGAATTCCTTAGGTCCATATTAGGGGGGGTAGGTATGATTATAAACAACCTCAGGACTATGGAAATGTGTATAGCTAGGCAGATAAATAATTGGAATAGCTGATGCTAGGCAACCAGCTGTATTAGCAACACACCAATAGAACCATTGAGTTCCTTGGGTCCATATTAGGGAGGGTAGGTATGATTATAATCAACCTCAGGACCATGGAAATGTGTATAGCTAGGCAGATAAACAATTAGAATAGCCGTTGCTAGGCAACCAGCGGTATAAGCAACAAACCAATAGAACTATTGAATTCCTTTGGTCCATATTAGGGGGGAAGGTATGATTATCAACAACCTCAGGACCATGAAAATGTATGTTGCTAGGCAGATAAACAATTAGAATAGCCGTTGCTAGGCAACCATCTGTATTAGCAACAAACCAATAGAACCATTGAATTCCTTGGGACCACTAGGGGGGGGGGTAGGTATGATTGTAATCAACCTCAAGAATATGGAAATGTGTGTTGCTAGGCAAATAAACAATCAGAATAGCCGTTGCTAGGCAACCAGCTGTATTATTAGAATTCTCTCAAATTAGTGGTCAGCATATGTGGACAGTCAAGGGAAAAGGGTCCTCCAAGGTAAAAACCTAATAATAAAATTGATGTCATCAGCTTTCCAGTAATATCTTTTATAAGCAGGTACCACTTCTAGTTTTTGAGTACTGGCTCTCTGAATATGTGTGGTCACTGTCCAATCTTAAATGCCAATAAGCTCTATCTTCCTTTGTTTTAGAGATATTCCTATCTAATTAGCATAATTATGCTAATTACCAAATATCCAAACTTTTTCAAACAATTGGCCACAGCTTTTGATCTAAAAATGGTATTTACATTCTGTTTTCAGCATAGAAATCGTTTTGGGGCCTTCTTTCATTCAATTCTTTAAAATTTTCGATTTAGAATGAAAATCATGTCTCCATGGCAACCAACATGTGCAAAAGCACCAATTTAGGCCCAAAAACGTTCTTTTCCATTCCAAATATGGAATGTTTTCAAGAAAAATGGAATCTTCTAACTTGGCCTATCATATTCTACATAAAAAAGTAATATAGATAAGTTTTTGCTATATCTTGGTCCTTTTTGGCTATATGGAGCCCCCTGGTGGCCAAAATTGGTACTAAAAATCCCCCGCGGAGGTCCCTTTTCCCTTGTTGATCCACATATACTGAAGTTCGGCTTGTACACGACAATTCACAGTAGTTTATGAGTCACTGTTATTATTGCGTTCTCTCAAATGAATGTATACATATGAATGCTACTAAATGTGTCCAGTCCCAAAGACCAAAGTGCAAATGACATGCTGTACTGCTAGGTTTGTTCATAATGCTTTAAAAGGTCCATTAGCAGATAATACTCACTTGCTCAACATAATGATGAATCTCAATACTGGAGAATGGTGTACAATTGAATAAACATAAATGCATTAGAGAAGCATCCGCGAAATTAGAATATGAGTAATTTTGCTTCATAGGGAAGGGCTTTTGATACCCTTTGGAACTCTTCACATACAAGTCTGAGCATATTCCTGAATCAAATATGAATCTACAGGTAGCCGTTAAATAATAATGGTGTTGTAAAGAAACATGAAGATTAGGAACATTATTAGACTGTGTTGAAGCATTCTGATTTAATCCATAAAACATTTGAGCTCACACTGATTTATGTCAAATTACTTTTAAAATCGTTTAATTACTTTTCTGCCCACCCTCCCCCCTTTGGAGGAGCTAGAAATCTTTTGTTTCCCCCCCCCTCCTCTCTAGAGGGGTTGAAATTTATTTTCCCCGCCCCATGTAGATAAAAAATGACCACTCCCTAAACTGTTGGCCGCATGGTGACTTAACCATATGAGTGACACAGAAGGAGATTCATCATCTTACAATGGCATTTGCACGGAGACCTAAAATTGTTGTTTTAAATTTATGATACAGGCAAAGGACTCAAACATGAGATTAATACACGATTGATATTAATGAATGTAATATCAATTGGAATAGACAGGTCTCATAATTGAATGAATACAGTGTTTCTGCTATCATCCCTTCTTATTCAGGAGACTAGTAATGCGACATTGTATGTTCCAATAAATACATGTTACGAAATGGTCCGATTGTTTCCCTAATTTTAATTCTACTTAAATTTGTTGCAAATGTTATTACAGTATTATATCGTATTCGGAGGGTGAGGCACAATAAAATATCCTAGATTGGCAATATGAGGCAATTTAAAGGGTCCTATGAGCATGGGCAAAGTCTTTTATAGTGTATTTTCAATGCATGGATTTATAGCATGCACTCCAAAAGTCTTCAATTGGGCATAAAACTGACAATTAGCTACTTTAGAATAATGCGTAATAAAGTAGGTTGGACATGAAGTATGACCATATTGAACATCCTGGTTCATTTTTAACCAAATTGATATATGAGCCCTGATCATCGGACAGTACCACTTTAAATAAAGGATAAATGAGGGATAATGTGGGCATATCATATCCTTCGACCCCAAGTGTCAATATGTACATACTTTATTACTTATAACAAGCAGTCTCACTGAACATCATTAATATTGTACCTGTTTAGATTCGAGAGAGATTCAAGTTTCAGATTTTATATAATAATAGAGGAGTGGGGTGCAAACAAACAGTTCATCCATTATATATTATATGAACCATATCTCACCTATTTGAACAAACATTTTTATAAATATAAACTCATCCCTCTAAATGAGAATTATATTGTGTTTGCCCCCAACCCCTCCCCATAATTCACAACCCTGTGATGTAGCAGTAGAGGAAACTCAAATTTCCCCTATTGAATATTAACAAGCCAGCATCAACGTGCCAGAAATGCAATACTAGGCCAAAAAAAAAAAGGTGTGTTTCAGGTTACATGGTCTGAAAATCTAGGGTAGGTAGGTCGGATTTTTTTTTTTTTAATTTCTTTTTTTTTTACTTTAGCCTGAAAAGTAGCTAGAAATCGACTCACGAACTACAATGCCGACTCGCCGACGACGGCCTCGACCCGTGAACTATCAGATCGACCCTTAAATAGCCCCAAAATGACCCAAATTATAAATATTTTTTCAAAATTGCATAAAAATTTCTAGGGTCGGCCCTGTTTTGCTAGGTAGGGTCGGGTAACCTGAAACACACCTTTTTTTTTATTTGGCCCTATATACAACATAAAAGTTTTTTTATTGTACATCCACTTGGTCCAGCAGCATTCCACAGCATTCCATTCCGGAGCGCTTCGGTCCACCAAGCAGAGGAAGCAGGCTCCAACAGCTCTGTAGTCTAAACTCAGATCCTAATGAATAAATTATCATGAATTATCCACAGATGGATGAAGTTGGCCGTATCGGTCAAGAGAGACAACAGGCTATGACTAGGCAAAGCCGAGTACCTTAGCCTCCTCTATTCTGTTTTATCTATGTTCAGATATTTTCATAGCATGGCTGCAACATTCAAACCAATATCAGCTTAATTTTTCACAATGCTACCATCTTGTGACATCATAGAAGTGTGGATATCCACTACTAATTCACAGCGGTCATCCACCTTTAGAATGGCTTCAGTCAGGCCCGTAACCAAGGGATGTGGTTCATCAGTTCGAACCCCCAGAACCCTGTCCCAAGATTAATAAGGTCTCCAGAGAGTAAACCATAAATGCATAATCCATTATGTTGAATGGACCATCAGGATCATAGTTCTGTTTACAAATCGAGTCACTATTTGTATATTTTAGATGAAAATCCACCAAGTTCCAATATTTAATTTATCTAGTTCCATCTTATCGAAAAAAAACTAACCGCCCTGCAAAGAGGGCTAGTTATGGGCATGTTAGTGGATAACAACAGTCTGAAACGATATATATATACAACACAGATAATCTTCAGGCTCCAGAATTTAGTCAATACTGGATGACAAATCAGTCAACAGTACCTGAACTAGTGAGTCATTTTCTTTGTCCCTATATGAGCTAGTAAGTCAGTACTGGCCAATTCACCTTAATTTAGTTATCTCCACATCAACGAGTATTAGGCTAAGTAAGGCATTAGTCATATATGTTGTTTTCGCCTGTCACAAAAGGCCTACAAAGCACAGTTTACATTTGCAGATAGATTTTCTTCAGTAACACAGTCATCCTGCTGTGATTAATGTGTTATTTATTAAATCCTTACATTAAACTAGAGTATAGGGTCTTGTCTTTAAGAAAGTGGCTTTATTAAGTCTAAAATCATTCTAATTTCCGGTTCTTGGCCGATTTTTGCCGATTTTTGCCGATTTTTGACATCCTGTGGTTTCTCTAATAGTTGATAGATTCCCACGATCTTTCTAACAGTGATCTATAGCATATTGTCTCTGCATATCTTAATAGCTTTGTACATACATAAACAATTTTAGAAATGCTGGGCATCTCAACTCGGATAAGATTTATCTCATTTTTGGCATAATTTGAGCAATCTTTAAGGCTAAAATCATGAAAAATGTCAAACAATTCTTTTTTGGGTAAAAAATTATTTTGCCCAATTTCATGCTGAAAAAGATGGTACCAAAAGTTTAGGTTATTTTGATGCATTATAGCCTAAATATAAGTTGCCATGGCAAGATATACACTAAAATACGTTAAATTAAATTTCAAATAGGGCTTTATCTCTGTATGACGTCATATTTTGAGGGGGGGTTCAAGGGTTGCATGACGAAACATGGCAAGGGGGGTAGGGGGTTCAAAAAATGGTCCAAAAAAGCATGACATCATTTATGGACGGCCCCTCACATATAAAACTTTGAAAACAGTCCAGGGGCCCTCTATTATTTCAGCCTGCATAAAACCTGCATCCGATGCTTCAATTAATTTGATAACTGTGCCCACAATCTAAATGTTTTAGGCTTAACTACTTACTACTGGGTTAATTGCTTTATACATGGAAATATCCTGGCCGGTTGCAGAGGGTACTTGAATATTTGATGAACTGTTTCTACAAATGATATAGCTCGGTCAAGTGTTTCCACAGTCTGTACTTAGATGCATCAATTTTAGATATTGATTACTGAGACATACCACACCTACATACACAAGCCATCATCAAATCTATGACGAACATTAACAAACTATCATCAGACATCACATTGGACCTGGAACCCTTCACCAGGAATATTTTGATAGAAGCCACAGACACAGCAGACATTCTAGACAGACCAATATAGGACACACCCATTCGAGAGACCATAGCTAGCTTCTTCGCTAGCCCCATATGGAATTATATAGTACAAATTACATGCATCTTAAATGCTGTAGGATTCTTCTACTTACTATACGTACCTAAAGGACCTGCACTATTTGCAACCATCCTGGCTGTGAGTACCCGCTCCAACAACATTTCTTGGAAATTCATCAACCCCATCCCTCAGAGTAAAAACACGGAAAACCCCACCATCAATTTGGACCAATATGTCCACGCCCATAACATTTTTACCCTGATATTTGTAGCTCTAATTATATACGCGGTTATCAAAGCCATTTGTAAATGTAAAACCAGGATAGCTCGACACTTCAGAGTGACCCACCCTGGACATAAGACCAACCCTACTATTACATTCAAAATATACCAAGGACACGCCAACCACACCATCCCACTACTATCCCTACCCTACGAACGCGACTCTATTGTTAATGAGTTTATCCCAACCCTGACAGCCATATCCGCCCTGTCATGCCCCTACCCACACATAAACATGACATGGAACGGCCCTATATCCTTCAACATCAACATCAACAGAAGTCCTATTATCTACCCTACCACATCATCCTACCCCTAGCAGCCCGGTTTTCCATCATACCGGCCCTCAAAGACGACACCACCACCACTGGACTAACACTAAAAACTATTGAAAGAACATCATCTCTACATGTGACAGAAACCCAAGACTGCATAGTCATTGACTCTCAGAGCGACAACACAACATCCCTTATCAAAAACCAAATAGACATGACTACTATTGCATAAACAAAATACACTGCTCCATACCTATCGCTAAACATGTACTATCATAATATACTAAGTACTACACATGGCCTATGTAAAAGCTTAGTACTCATCGTAAATATTGAAAATTGAAATCTTTTTACAGCTTCCCATCGTATATACTTGTATTATAATATAGGACGGAAGCGAGACATATAGAAACAGTACGTCACAACATTGTACTGACATTGTACTGACACTAAACTTGTAAATGACCAGTAAGTTAAGGCTTCCCAGAAGTATAATTGTATTATAGAACGGAAGCGAGACATATAGCATCAGTATGTTACCATTGACTATTATAACCACTGCATGAAATGTAAGTATCATATCTGACGTCTCAACTCTCATCTTTACGCCCCACATCGATGTGACAGGGATTTTCCCAGCCACAGTACACAGGGTTGCTTACTGACCAGACTGGGACATGACTTTGTTTCTGATTAGGTGAGACATAATAGTTGGTCCAGTATATGTGTCAATTTCCCCTGTCCTAATTTGATGATAATTAGGGCGAACTACTTTTCTGGCAGTGGACAGGGTAAATACAAGAATATTTATCACCACAGTATGCCGTCTCCCTTTGTTTTAATGTATCAACCCCGCCATGTGATAATAAATACACACTAACATACGAGTCTGCAATACAGCTATTTTTATCAGACTCCTTTATGAAGGGTGTAGTGATATTATCAGCAGAGCCCGCAGGGCGAGGCTGATAATATCATTACACCCTTCATAATGGAGTCTGATAAAAATAGTTGTATTGGGGACGAGTATGTTTGTGGATTTATTATCATTTGGCTACCCAAAAACGAATTCAGAAGGTTAATATACCTATACTAAAGGAACTACTTCTCCATATGTTGGAATCACCCCCAAGTGAGGCCTAAGACACTTGTTGTTTGGTGAAAGCACCTGTCCTGCCCTAGAAGGGAGTGGTCATTTTTACCAATTGGAGGGGTGGGGTGGTTGTGGACTTTGGTGTGAGGACAGTGGGATCCCCCCCCCTCCCACTAGAGAGGGGATAGATTTGTCCTATCCCTCCTCACCAAGGCTGCTTCAAATTGATCACAGATTAAGTCTTTCAGCTATAGTATACAGCCTTTTCAATGAAGAGGAGAGATTTTTTGCCCCCCCCCCCATCCCCATTGGAAGAGTCAACATTCTCATGGGGTACAAACTTGTTGGTTCCACCCAAAAGAAATCGACCCCCCCCCCACCATTCTAAATGAAAACTCCCTTAGTATACTCAACTGCCCTGACCTGTTATGACACCTGGTGATTGCCACCCCTCTGCAGCATTATGCCTACCTGCGAATGCCCACTTTTAACAAGTACCCTACTTAACACTGGGCATGATAAACACATTGGTCGGTCAGTATATATGTCAGTGCCCTCTTATTTGATTGGATGATAAGGGGCTGTCCATAAATGATGTCACGCTTTTTTGGGCCTTTTTTGACCCCCCCTCCCCCCATGTCACGCTTTGTCACATTTTGCTTGACCCCCCCTCTAAGCGTGACGTCACACAAGCAGTTACCCCCCCCCCCCTTTTGATCTTTAAAGAAAACAATACCCCGATACCATGAGGAAATGACTAAATAGGCCCATACTTGATATCAGAAAACACTTCTAAAAAGAGAAGAAAGAATACAATTAGTAATTCACAAAAAAGAAAGTTCAAACCCAGCTTCATGTGTATAAAATCAAAGAATACCGAGGTCTCTTCCCCCCCCCTCCCAAAAAAGGGAAATTGCTTCCTTTTTAAAATTTTGTGTGATTTATCATGAAACCTTGTGAAGCCATTAGAAGGATCATCTGCTTCGGGTACAAATTAGATGAGAGGTATTTATAAGTATAGTACAATAATAAAGTACTTAGTGCTGTAGATTTTAGCATTCTTGTGTATAACACACCCCTAGCTTTGAGGAATCCTATAAGGCCAGAAAAAAGGGTTTGTTTCAGGTCACCCGACCAACCCTATCAAAACAGGGCCGACCCTATGTTTCTTTTAATGACAAATTGAAGAAATTTCCGTATTTTTACCCTTTTTTTGGTTAATTTTAGGGTCTTCGGACCGGCCTGCCGGCTGGTATTTTCATGTTAAAAAAAAAGTTTTAAAATAAATCTGACCTACCGACCCTACATTTTTAGCCCATGCTACCTGAAACAAACCCTCTTTTATTTTTGGCCTAAGCTGAGCAGGGCATCTGATTATGGTGAGTTGAGTACTGTAGTATTGTCCACGAAACTCATCCCAGGTATAAGCTGTACCCTTTAGAGGCATGTTTGACTCCAGCCTCAGTACAAGCCACTGCTTTTAAGAACAAATTAACACCTTTTACAGTACCGTAAATCCCTGCATATAACCCTATGGGAACAAAACCTCCAGTGCGGGATCTATAAAATTATCAAAGTCTAGGTGTGGGTAACATGAAGGGTTTTGGCAGTATAGTAGTAAGTACAGTACTAAAATTGCAATTTCCAGACCTCTGGTGTGGGATATACGGTTCTACCAAAGTGAAGGTTCCGATTATACGTGAGATACAGGTAGTCATAATCAGACCCCTGGTAAGATTTATAGGGTCTTCTCATACATTTCTTATACTTAACCACCGCAATCAGGCACCTGCTTTGAATAGTGCTGGTCTTGTATAAGCGTCGGGAGTATATAAAAGGGACTCCAAACCTTTCTTAAGGCCCATAATTCAAGTATGGGGTAGCCTCTAAAACTGGACCTTGAATAACCACCTCTCATGAAAAAGGTGGCTGCAGAGGGGTCAAAAGTGACCTGGCAACCTGGGCTGTTTTTCAGGCGACCTAGCACACTAATTTGGGTGAATCTCCGACTTTTGAATAAAATTGAACGCAGGAATTTGGGTTAAAAAAGCGACTTTGTGACTTGGGACCCTCTACACCCCTAAAAAGCACCCTTGGGTAGCCCTCCCATACATATATTGATTATCATAAATGAGGCAGTAAGGTGTACAGTTGGTGTAATATACAGGCTCTCCCATACACCGAACAGGTACTTTTCTGTTTTTCTGCTCTTAACGTAACATTTACTTCATCTTTGATTGCCTTTCCATATAGAAAATCCAACATACCTGATTGGAAACCTTCACTATTATTATACATGTATTCAATCTAAAAGTTGTAATAATGACCAAGAGACAGATTTCTAGGGTTACACTGGTTTAGCTGTAGACTATTACATAAAACTGTAAACAATTTTTTTTGAAACGTGACCTCATGCACTTGCCAACCCCCCCCTCCCCCCCTTGTCACGTTTTGTCACAAATTTCTGTGCCCCCCCTCCCCCCCCTAAGGCGTGACATCATTTATGGACGACCCCTAATTAGGGCGGACTACTTTCCTGCCAGTGGACAGGGTGAATACAGGAACATTTATCACCATAGTAAGCCGTTCACCTTTGTTTTAATGTATCAACCTCGCCAAGTGATAATAAAGTACAGTACTAAAATGACCATTTCCAGGCCTCTGGTGCGGCTTATAAGGTTCTCCCAAGTCCTGGTGGGGGTTATATGCTAGGTGCGGGTTATACACTAAGTGCGGGCTATATGCGGGAATTTATGGCAGTACCGAATACTAACACTTGAAATACATGTTGGTAGTATCATAACAGGTTAGAGAGGCCTCATCTGTGACGGTGATTAGTTCAGTAATCAGCCTGCTTCTCAATCATTGTGTTGTTGTTGTTGTTATTTCATTTATTTTTATCCTGAGGAGATACATAACCTTATAGATTGTATTTTTGCATTCCACAGCATTTTCTACATATAATATTTCCGTTAAGCGGGCTATACCCACTACCCTATTTGGGCGTGGTGTTGGTGTGATACTGACCAAGGCACCCGGTTTAGAATAGGAGACGTATACAACACTCACCGTGTACTATTGCAGGTGTTCCTCCTCACAGGTTAGAGCTGTATTCTGTGCTGAACTAAATCTCAGACATTTACCTGTGGTAAAAAACATCTGGGGCATATATAATTGGTAACCAGTTCAGTAATTAACACATATTCAAGGCACATAAATAGGCACATACAGAGTAGCCTTAACCCTTTAATGACAGATGTCGCTAAAAGATGAATTGGTTGTGATGATGCATGTATGCAGCCCTGGTGAGTAATTCGCCAGGTCTGCGTTGGTGCATCATGCCGACCCTATGGGAGTATCTAAACCCATAGGGTTGGCATGCTTGAATGCAGCACTGGCAAATTATTCGCCAAGGCTGCATTCATGAATAATGACGACCAAGGCATGAAGAATTAATGCACTATGCCGTCCTTAAAGGGTTAAGCATATTGCCTGTAGTCTTAAAACTGGTTATAGTTATCTTAGCAATCTAATTAATGAAAAAAAGAAAGAAATGGGAGTTTGGATTTCGGGGGAACAGCTTATGGTTTTTATCATGGCACTCTTTTTAGTTTGTCCCAGTGTGCGTAATTAACATGTCAACAATATCCAGGCTGTGTCTCACGACCTTGGGCCAATGTTTTCGTCTCTGACCGGGTGCCAGCTCTGACCGGGTGCCAGCTCTGACCGGGTGCCAGCTCTGACCGGCCTGAATAAAAACGAGTTATTTAGGGCAGATGATGATAAAAATGGACAACTGATGACTAGTTTAGAGCGTTATAACATCCATTAACCTCTTTCTACATCTGCCCTAAATAACCTGATTTTATTCAGGCCGGTCAGAGCTGGCACCCGGTCAGAGCTGGCACCCGGTCAGATCTGGCACCCGGTCAGAGCTGGCACCCGGTCAGAGACAAAAACATTGGCCCAAGGTCGTGAGACACAGCCTCCAGTGCTCTGCATTACATCTAAGTCATGTAGGGCAAATACAAGAGTGCGCTTTTGTTTTTACAAGGAAGGCATCCATAAATTACATACGCAGAATTTTCGCAGAAATTGACTCCACTCCCCCCTGTTGCACTATGTACTCATTAGGATTGCCCCTACCCCCATAATGTACATACTCACTTGGATCACTTGGACACCCCCCCTCCCTTTCCCTGACAACTATGTAACATATAAAGAGACATTACCAACAAAGAGGCACTTTTCTATTCTTTACCTACCAGATGAGTCATTAATTTGTAGGGAGGGGTCACCATTTTTGCCCCCCCCCCCCCCAATAAAACACAACTCGGGGGGGCACTTATTATATTTTGAATACACAGGTGTGCGGCTGGCAAGAGTACTTTTTTTTAAAAAATCTCCCTAGCAAGGGTCCTGTTTCAGAGAAAAAAAAATGTCCCTAGCAAGGGTCTAGATTTAAAAAAATGTCCCTAGCAAGGTTAATTTTTTCACCAAAATTACCCTTTTCCCAAAAAATGTCCCATTTTTCGCATTTTTCGCCGAAATTTTGAGGACACTGGAAAAATTGTTCGGTGAAATTACTCATGCATTATACATTTAGTGTTTTTCCTCTTCAAAACAAGGACTTTTCAGCTGAAAATGCCTTAGAAGCAAGAGCTCCCTAGCAAGGGTAAGGGTTGTCATTGGTCCAGCCGCACACCCTTATCAGAAAAAATTCAAGTACCCCCCCCCCCCGGGTACACAATGCTTATGCCAAAATAGCTCCAGACCACCCCCCCCTGTACAAATCTGTATGCATTTGGCTGGACCACCCCTCCCCACCTTGGTGCATATGTAATTTATGGATGCCCACCGGGGGCAAACTAGCTGACACGGTCTAGTTCTTAACCGTTGCACTGAAATCAAAGTGAGAATAAATTAGGGCATGTGGTGTCAGGTATACAACACAATATATGCATGCGGCACCTGGTAGCAAAAAACAAAACTACCCACAAGCATGATATTTGCAGATTTCTCATACTCATATGTCATGATCTACCTTTATATACCGTTTAAGTGTTGTACCATATCTTGATGACTATATTTCCTTTTTGCCATATCACACATGCCAATAGGCTCATACAGTGTATAGATCACTTTTTATTTTGATAAATTCAGGATAATTTCATTTTGCCTGTGACCCCATTTTTCTTGGTTCCTAATGACCAAATAGATGCATGCCTGCATATTCATTGAGAAATTGTTGATAGATTTCTTTCTGTAGGGACATATGTAGAAAAATATGATTTTCTCATGAGGGCCTAGATACGTAATGCACTCAAATTTGAATGCCCTGTTAAAGACAAATAAACCCCAAACATAGTGTTTTTTTTCCTTTTCTTTGTGTCCCATACGCATCAGGCTAGTATCCCTGAGATTCATTAATGAAAATTGTTGGTCAATCTAAAACTAGCTAGATTGTGCTGTATACCTTAAAGCAGTACAGCCGTAAAAGGTATGATTGTTATGGTAGCTTCTTACACCACAGTGTGTTATTTAAGTTTAGAATGTATCTTCTATTGATAACTGTGTGAGGAAATATGTAGGATGGCTAAACGCATCTTCTTACTTCTATCAGGTCCGGGAAATGGAGGAAAACCCTCCCCAGAGCCTTTATTTACACCAGTGTTAATTTTCACAACGCAGGTAGGTGTGAAAACACTGCAGGGCTCACTTTCTTCTGGGTGAAGTAGAGGAGCACAGAGGGAAAGTCTATAGAAAAAGCTTATTTATATGTGATTTCATGACAATCCCATGTATGATTCACTATTCACCATGTATGATTCAAGAGCATACACTAATCTATCTGATGGGAGATATACATTAAACAGCAAATTGATAGAAAATTAAGCAAATGGGTTATAAGAAAACCGTTGCTAATTTAAGCCCTGTAGTGTTTATGCTACAGGCAAAACCATTGCTAATTCTAGCCCTGCAGTGTTTTCACACCTACCTGGGTTGTGAAAATCAACACTGGTGTATATAATGGCTCTGGGGAGGGTTTCCCTTCATTTCCCGGACCTTTCTATTCCGGGGCTGATGTATGATCAATGTAAGTAAGATAGGTTGGTTGTCCAGGTTCAACTTATAATATGCCCTTGGTAACAGCTAATTACTTTTCAAGTATGGTGTAGGTGATCCTATATATATATTCATGAGGTTAGTAAACGAAGAGCTGTTCCACATCACATAGGTAAAAGGTTCACAGGCATTTAAATGATAACTATATGTAATCCCTTTTAATGAAGGGTATGTAGGGTTTTATTGTTTAATAAAGGCTACCTTAATGTTTGAGGCTCTCATGTCGCATTGATGACATTGTGTGTGAAGTGATCTATAATCGATATTACTTGGAAAAAAAGATAGATTTACATATTTAAATATGTGTCCTGCTCTTTGTGGGTAGAGTGATTCCAATATCCCCCGGTGGATAATGGCCGCCTCTCCCATTTAGTCAGTTCCAAACATCTGTTGGAGAAAGTACCCCTGGGTTGGAGGACTGAGACTTGCAGAGACCACTCTTCCACAGACTGGATGTTCCTATGACTTTAAATAGTGGAGGCAGTTTTTATGCACTATTTAAGCATGTTCTACTATCTAAGATCCAAGTCATATGTACACAGAAATAATTCCCTAAAAAATAGTGAAACCTTAGCAGCCGTTGTGTTTATTTCATGAATAATAGTGTAGAACTTACAGAGAGTCATTGTGATTGAGAGTATTTCAGTATACGACTCTATGGGTATTTCATTGTTATTTCATTTATAAATAGTAATTCACTCCATTGAATCCTCTTCACCTGAAAGTCAACTACTACAATGCAACAAAATGTTGGTCAAATTTTAATACGCACACAAAGAATAACAGATGTTTATATATTGACAAAACCTAGTTCTAGTTTGTGCTAATGGGAGACGGTCCTTCACCAGTATAATTTATACTTCTGGTCAGTCTCCACTGATGGTTGACTTGGATGAAAAAAAAAGAAGTCATAGTTTAGAATGGTGCTAATTGCATGGCCAAGACACAGATCAGAAGTCCACATGTTAGTTACTACAAACATATGGCTTCCCACAACTTCATACCCCTCCCTCACTAGGATGGGCTACCAATTAGAGACCAAAAGGGAAATATAGGGCCTAGGCCTACAAATCCCTTTTCTTCCTCTAGCAATATCAATGTATATTGCACCACTCTGACCAGAGACTGACACTGACCAACATGCAGTGCAAGTCTACCCCTTATATCAATACTATCCCATAAAGGAGGTCTTGGTGTATTCTATATTTTTTATTTTTTTGAAAAATAAAAAATATGCAAAGTTTTTTGCACCCTAAAATGCTACTGATGAGTCAATTGACGAAACCGAAGAGCTACAAGTTACTTAAAAATATACTGGCACATGTCCAATATATTCTACAGTGTATTGCACACTGAAGGTGTACAAATAAGTTCAAAATAAACAAAAGGACTTATGCAAGTCTACAGCCTGGGTATGTTCTCACCTGGCCTTGACCTTGCCCCAGCACTAGGACCAATAACAGGCCAAGTTTCTGGACACACCTTAGTAACTAGTAAACCCCTACCTGGATACCTTTGTCCTGGTGGTGTCACATGGTACAGAAGAAGTTGTGGAGGTGAATCTCACCCTGATCTGTGTCGTATTTTCGGTCTAGCAACAGGGTCGCCCACACCTGTCCTCGTCTGCCGGTCCCCCTCGGACGGCTCCCACATAGTTTAGAATGAGTTATTAAACCGTGAACGATGGTAGAATATGTTAATGTGCCATGCCCCTGATCGGCATGATACAGTCATGGTGATACACCCCCAATGGGAGAGCATGATGCACCAATTCAGTGTGAGGCATTAGTGTATCAGTGCATTATGAGGCCAAATGATCATAATTCCTTGATGTATAATGCAGGCAAAATAAATTGTGAGTATACCAAATGAACATAAGGTTTTGATTTATAGTGTAGGTGATTTTTGGTGACTGTTGAATTGTCTGTACAAAACATATAAGTAGTATAATATGTATCGGAACGGGACTATACTAAGTACTGGCTATTACTCACTGGACATGCAGCCAATCAGAGGCCTCCATTTGGTCACCTGACCCGTCAGAGGCCAGCATTGACACATTATAAAGTCTGAATATTCAATTGGGGTATAACATGGACAACTCAAACTGCAGTTTTCGGATGTGAGAGAGAAAGATTAGGTTTATTTCAGTAGCCTGTACAAATATGCTAATTCTCTGAGCATCGCTTTCTAGGATATACTATGAATACAAATGACAATTGTTCTGGCTATAAATACACAGACAGAGCTGCACGATGAGAATTATGCCGTGTAAATATAATACCTGCTTTACCATAGCGAAAACCACAGACTGATACAACCTAGGTATAATTTGATATAATACAGTGAGCAGTAATGGTACTATCATGATAGGACCACCTCGACATGTGGAAGGTGTTGTTTGCCACACATCCCGCCCTCCCCCCTTAATTCACGACCCTGTGATGTAGCAGTAGAGGAAACTCAAATTTCCCCTATTGAATATCAACAAGCCAGCATCAATGTGCTAGAAATGCAATACTATATACAACATAAAAGCATTTCTATTGTACATCCACTTGGTCCAGCAGCATTCCACAGCATTCCATTCCTGAGCGCTTTGGTCCACCAAGCAGAGGAATCAGGCTCCAACAGCTCTGTAGTATAAACTCAGATCCTAATGAATAAATTATCATGAATTATCCACAGATGGATGAAGTTAGCCGTATCCGTCAAGAGAGACAACAGGCTATGACGAGGCAAAGCCGAGTGCCCTAGCCTCCTAGTCCTATTCTGTTTTATCTATGTTCAGATCTTTTTATAGCATGGCTGAAACATTCAAACCGATATCAGCTTAATTTTTCACAATGCTACCATCTTGTGACATCATAGGAGTGTGGATATCCACTACTGATTCACATCGGTCATCCACCTTTAGAATGGCTTCAGTCAGGCCCGTAACCAAGGCGTGTGGTTCATCGGTTCGAACCCCCAGAGCCCTGTCCTAAGATTAATAAGGTCTCCAGAGAGTAAACTATAAATGCATAATCCATTATGTTAAATGGACCATCAGAATTATAGTTCTGTTTACAAATCGAGTCACTATTTGTATATCTTAGATGAAGATCCACCAAGCTCCACTATTTAATTTATCCAGTTCCATCTCATCGAAAAAAAAACTAACCCCCATGCAAAGAGGGCTAGTTATGGGCCTGATAGTGGATAACCACAGTCTGAAACTATATATACACCACAGATAATATTGAGGCTCCAGAATTTAGTCAATATGGGATGACAAATCTGTCAAAAGTGCCTGAACTAGTCAGTCATTTTCTGTGTCCCTATATGAGCCGGTTAGTCAGTACTGACCAATTCACCTTAATTTAGTTATCTCCATATCAATGAGTATTAGGCTAAGTAAGGCATTAGTCATATGTTGTTTTTGCCCAGTCATGTTTGAATATCACTTATCATATCACTTCCTGACTAATCGCCTTCTCCTGAACAACAATCTGCATATAGCCAGCACAGAATAAGGTTATGGGAATCATGCCTCCGTTTTCTCACAAAGGAAAATGTTCTTTCACGACTTATTCAAATGGTGAAACTGGGTGCACCAACAAATAGTTCGCTGACGGATGTATCTAGTGACTTTTTGGCTGAATTTTGGCTAAATTTAATTATAAGCGTCCAAAAAGACAAATATGAAAATAATTTACGTAAGTGTTATGTGGAAAACAAAATACAATGATGGATTGAGACACATGTACGTTATTATTGTCAAACTATCTACATCAAGTCAATAAAGTTGATTCTTGTTCAAAAAAAAGTTATCAGTGAAGTGTCAAGATTGAGGCTCCACGAGGCGGCAGAACTTGGCCCTGCTGCGTAACAGTTCCCGTATGCGGCTAGCGGATTGCTGCATGGAGGGGCGGGACAGGTTACCCAGGATGTTCATGTCCGTGTCGTAGAAGTGTCTCAGGTCTCCGGCCTCCAGGGTAGATGCCAACTGGGACAGCATGTCCAGCACCTGAAACAGCATCACAGATCTTTAGCTATGGCGACTGAAAGCTACTATGTCAGGTAAGGGAATGGTAATTTTTTAACAACAGGGAGGGGGGGTAGGTGGATCTTTGCATGAGAGGGTTGAAATTGTATTGGTCCCTCCCACGGGAGGGGTCGAAATCTTTTTGGACCCCCCCTCAGGCAAGTTGAAATTAGGCCAGGCCAATACCTATGAGCTATTGTAACACACAAGGTTTTTCACTAAAAAGGGGTGCAATTTTTTTGGTCCCCCCCCTTCAAGGGATGCAAAGTCTTTTGGTTCCCCCCTTCAAGGGGTCAAATTTTTTGGTCCCCCCCAAATCCACCAACCCCCCCCCCCCCCCATGTTGTTGAAAAATTACCACTCCCGTACTTTAGCTGATTTTATCATTTTAGATTGATTTCATGATCCATATAGTAGTATGCCGCTATGGAAAGTTGCAAGGCTCTCATTCATTATTTAGCATGATAAACTACAATATATTGTCACAAATAGATAACCGTGGACTTGCAGAAATTAAGACCTGTTAGGGGTGCATCATAACACTATTGGCTTTAGCCTGCAATGACAACACAACAAACTATACAGCCACTAGATTCAGGCTATTCCTACCTGCAAATTACAAAATTACAATTAGGAGAACATTGATACCATAAAGAAAAACAATTACAATGTTACTTAATAACTTAATTTTGGGGCGTTTTAATAGAAAATTTATCTTTAGAAATGGTTCTTAGCCTTTGGGTATACCGCCAACAGCCTTTAAAAGAGCCCCATTGGTTGACTCTTTTCATCGTTTTAGAAAAATATTGCCTAAAAACGATTCAACAATCAAATTTGAAAATTACCAATGACCAAGAAAAAGGAAAAAGAGGCCCTCCCACACCTCCAGAAAAAGGTTTAACAAACGATTTAGCAAAAAACCTCTATAAAAAATATAGTTTCGGTACATTATGCCTTTGGTCGGTATGATAAAATAAGTTAGTAATTGGCATTTAACCCTTTAAAGACAGTCATGCCTAACTGCATCATGCCCTTTGTAGTCATGATGCATGAATGCAGCCCTAGTGAGTAACTGGTCAGTGCTGCATTCAAGCATCATGCAAGCCCTATTGGGTTGAGACACTCCTGAAGGGTTGGAATGATGCACCAATGCAGCACCAGTGAGTTACTGCCAGGGCTGCATTGTATATCATGCAGACATGTCACCCTTTAGCAACATGCTGAAAGAGTTAAAATACTTAAGATTACAAAGGCTGGCTCACCCTGCGCCCCAGGTCTGCCTGCTGCCAGGAGCCGTGCTGCCTATTGGTGATGACGAGCGTCTTCAGTATGAAGGAGGGGATGTAGCGTAGGGTGGCCTCCCGGTCACGGATAGCCTTCAGTACCCGCAGACACGGCTTACGGCACTGGTTACCTGCATCGATACCCAGCAGCATCGCCTTCTCCTAAATAACAACAACCATACCAACATAAATAACAACATTAACAACAGTCACATCGACAACAATACAGTGATACACGGATAGCCTTCAGTACCCGCAGACACGGCTTACGGCACCGGTTACCTGCATCAATACCCAGCAGCATTGCCTTCTCCTGTACCACAACAATAGCAACAATAACATCAACAACAACAACAATGGTAACATTAACATCAACAACAACTTGATACATATAGCCTTCAGCACCCACAGACACGGCTTACGGCACTGGTTACCTGCGTCGATACCCAGCAGCATCGCCTTTTTCCTATACAACAACAACAATGATAACAGCAATAGTAACATCAACATCAATAACAACAATACCAATAAGAACAGAAACATCAACAATACCAACAACAGTAACAGCAATAGTAACAACAGCATCAACTTATACATACAGCTTTCAGTATCTGGAGACACAGCTTATCACACTGCTTACCCGTATCGATACCCAGCAACATCGCCTTCTTCTATACAACAACAACAACACCAACAATAGTAACATCGACATCAATAACAACAATACCAATAACAACAGAAACATCATCAATAACAACAACAGTAACAACAGTAGTAACGACAGCAATAGTAACAACAACAACTTGATACATATACAGACACAGCAGCATCGCCTTCTCCTTAATAACAATGCCAACAATAACACTAACAACAACAATAACAACAACAGAAACAATAACAACAATAACAATATGATGCACATTATAGCCTTCAGCACCAGCAGACACGGCTTACGACTCTGGTTACCTGTATCTATACCGGCCAGCATCGCTTTCTCCCATACAGCAACAACAATGATAACAACAACAACAACAACAGTAACATTGACAACAAAACAGTGATACACATATAGCCTTCACCAGCCGCAGACACGGCTTACGGCACTGATTACCTGCATCGATGCCCAGCAGCATCGCCTTCTCCTAAATAACAACAATAGTGACATCAAAATAAATAACAACAATACCAAAAACAACAGAAACATCAACAATACCAACAACAGTAACAACAGTAGTAAACACAGCAATAGTAACAACAACAACAACAACAACTTGATACATATAGCTTTCAGTATCCGGAGACATGGCTAATGGCACCGGTTACATGCTGCATAAACACAGTTTGAGCGTTTCTATGTAAACTTGGTTATTATGGCACCATAATGATGCTCCAAAGGGTTAACAATTTAATAGTATCGGATTTTTCGACCATATGGGGTCTAGCGTGCAGTACAGTTTATGTCTTTTAGATATTTAGTCACAGACACTTCATGAACTTTGGCATTTAAGCAAATAGAATTATTACTTAAAGTCACCCTTTAAGCAGCTTTAAGTTCAGTAAATGCCATGGAAATGTCATGGAAAGGTCATAACGACATTAAAGTGGCTTTAAACAGCATTTGCTGGATTTAAATATGCATAAAACATGACTTTAAGCAGTCCAATCTTTGCTTAAATGCCAACATTTATGCAGTGAGACCTACCTGTAGTGAGTAGGAGATCCTCCATGCCACTTCCTTCATGTCATCCTCCTCCTGCTGCTGCTGCTGTCTCCTGCCCCCCAGGTGTGTCCCATCCTCCTCCCCCTCACAGTCAGCCTTGTAGGGTTTAGCTACAAACCTCAGTATGGGGCTGATCTCTACGGTCGGCACCACGTCCACCGTGAACCACAGCTCGGTGCCCCCCGGTCGGTGCACGTCCAGCTGTATGGCCGGGCCGTGCGGACGGAGTCTAACGTCCCGAAAGTCTGCCCGGTTGTCATTCAGACACTTGTCTATGTGGCTGTGGAGCTTACTCAGAATCTACAAATATGGATAGAAATCATCCTTAAATTAAACTGCTTCTGTAATAGATACTGCAGAAAATGTGTGGTATTCTGTTAATATTGTGTACCAACCGTAAGGCTGGTTAACAAGGGGTGTATATCTTCCCACTGCTAATATTTGGCATAATTAATTTCCCATTTGAATATCTGTGACAGATAATACTATACTCTTTTGTTCAATTGTGGAAGGTTTATCATAAAAAGAATGCCCAGAAGACCCTTTTATAGCCCACCTACCATATTTTCTTGTCAAATTGGGGAGCTTTGTCACTGACTTTTGTTGTTGAATCGAAAAGTGTGTTACATTGCGGCCATTGATCTATGATCACGTGACTACTGTGCTAGCTACTGATTGGTCTAGAGCACCAAGAATCGTACCACGCAGAGGTCTGTTTGGAAAAACGTACCACACCCCTAGGTGGTAGATTTTTCCTTCTTTGTTCTTATTAAGGAGTGTACCAATAACATTGTGTAATAAACTCACCTTCTGTGGCATGAGGTACCAGTGCCCGGGCTCCCCGCTCCTCTTGCTGCCCATGTAGGGCTGCAGCTTAGGGTTCTGCCCCTTGTTTGCAGCCAGCGTGAAGAACCCGGGCTTCCACCTGATGTCTTTATGTAGCAGCCCCTGGTCGAACCCGGTCAGGATCACCATCAGGTCAAACTCAAGTTCCTTGGTGGGGATCTTTACGCCCTCGTACACCGACCCTGTGTACTCCACTCGCGATATAAAGTGCAGTTCCTTAGACAGCCTGTTACACAGCCCCTGTTGAGAATACAGCATGATCACTGCATGAATATTTGTATTTAAGTAAATTAGGAACACATTAAGCATATCTAATTTGAATAGTTGCCGATTAAAGTCACTTAAATGCTGCTATGACCCTTCCAGGACTTTTTCATGGCATAACTGAATTCAAAGTCACTTAACCATTTAAAGATGCATGTTGGTAAAAGATGACTTTTGTTGTCATGCTGCACCAATGCCACCTTGGCGAGTAACCAGGTACTGCATTGGTGCATCATGCCAACCTTTCGGGGAGTGTATCAAACCCATAGGGTTGGTGTGATGCTTGAATGCAGCACTGGCCAGTTACTCGACAGGGCTGCATTCATGCATCATGATGACCAGGGAAATGATACATTAAGGCTTCATCCTAAAGTGCCCCTTTGAGGCATCTCAAATTTGCCTGAATGCAAACATTCATGCAGTAGATGTTCACTAAGACCAATATTTTACTTGAGTAGCTACATTATTTAGTTACTCCCATTCTCCATGATTTGGTTTATATGTATTCTGATTGCCAGGTTTATGTTCTATGCTTTATATTTTGAATAATATTTCATGCGATAAAATATAACGCTACATGGTAACCAGGGGAGTGGTGAGACCTCTTGTGAGTCAATAGAGAACCACCCAGACAGAGGTACTCTAATTGATACGTTTATAAACCACACTTTATACAGCCCATAAAAAAACTGGACTACATGGGACCCCTGTGGAGCCCCTATGAATAAACGTATTTTGTCCTTCATACCCCTAATAGTATACACTGTTACAGTGTTTGAAACACATTAAACTCCTGCTGTGGGGAGAAAATGCCATGACAATTTTAATTTGATTTGAAATGACTATTTAGCAAGGAGATTAATTATGGTAGGTTGATTATGCACCAAGGTAATCATATATATTCTACGCTGGATTTTGTGTTTAAATATGGTTATTAAATAACATGGATAAATGATGCAATAAACTGTAATTAATCTAATTTCAATCATAACACTTGTCAATCCCCTCAGCATCAACATCTAGTCTGTGGATAAGGACAAGGCTGTTGCTCCACTGCAAAGCGACCACGCTAATTCTTTTATATGAAGCTCTTTAGGGTAGGACACAAAATTTAAAAACGTTTCCACAGTTTTTACCTGAATGGTCTTGGAGAGTTTATAGGTGGCGTCCTTAATGCCTTGTTTGGGGTAGCGGGCGTGCCGGTCGTGGAAGCGAAGCATGGTGCGGTGGAAGTCCTTAGTCCTGAACCAGGCAGCCTCCTCCTCTGGGTGTCCAGCTGCCTGGTCTTCCTGCAGGTTGGGGTTAGGCTGAGGAGCTGGGAAGACAGAAGTGTATAGGGATCAAGTTGGACGTCCTGTGGGCGCATCCATTACTTAAGCCTGTAACTGGCGAGATAAGCACTGATACCAGCGGTCGCATGGGTACAAGCTGTTACATAATGCACCCTAAAAATTCCGCAGTGAAGGCCAGGGAGTTATCTCATTGGTTGATAATGCATCCAGCTACATGCATATAAAGTGTGGTGTTTTACATCACAGAACCAGACACAGTTCACATTATTTAAAGTTTAAATACAAATTAGTGAGTTTAACGTATATTAGATGCTATGTCACAGGTAACGTGAGGGAATTCCCCATACAGACCCCATAGCAAGAAGCAGATAATATTATGGATTGAGGCCCCAAAAATCTAGTTAGTGCAATGTCTCCCTATAGAGTAGTTATATATAAATATATATATAGACATGCAAATTTATAGCTCCACAACACCTACATTTAGTTCATATGTACCTCGCCAGGTGTCCTCACACTGAGGAGGTTTTGTGGACTCTTTCCTATTTAAAACCCTGCTTTGATGGGACTCGAACCCAGGTTGGTAAATGCTCCAACCTAAATGCCTGCATGCTAACAGGTCGGCCACAGGGGATGACCTATCTAGAGAATGTCAGAAGACTTACTGTATTGTTCATCACGTGTTGCATTATGTGATTTGATAGCAAGTGATTTAATAGCAAGTTATATAGATGCAATAAGAAAATCTAAATCTAAAACTAACGTGATGCTACATGTCATAGTCCATAACCAGTTTAAATCACGACCTGAACGAATTGCGTTTTGCACTAATTTATCTAGAAATGTTCACTCTTTTACCTCAGAATATCAGGGCTATTATAAAGGCGATGGAGTATAAGCTAGAAAACCTACTTGGAGATGTGGTATATAAGATGGAATATAAGCTAGAAAACCTTTATACAGGAGATATTTTCAAAATATAAAATTGTATCTCTTGGTGAATCGAACTCATAACCTTCTGTTTGATTGACATATGTCATAGCCGTTAGGCCACGGAGCTGGCTATACCACAGCACATTGTGCAGGTCTTATTACTCTATTTGATGTACTCAATGTTGCTGTAGCAGGTTCGAATCACAAACGAAACTCAAAACAAATTTTACAAAAAATCTCGAATTTATCATTAAAAAGACCCCTTACTATTAGGTAATTCATGCAGGATGGAGTATAAGCTAGAAAACCTCCTTGGAGGTGTAGTATTTGCTGTAAAACCTCCTCGGCTACGCCTCGGAGGTTTTACAGCAAATACTACACCTCCGCGGAGGTTTTCCATCACATATTTACTACTCTCGTACACTTTACACCCTTTCTTCTGAGGCATCCTATTCTACCTATCCAGACGGGCAAAATCAATAAGGCAAAAAAATATTTTGTTAAACTATGGACAAGGGACTCGTAAAGGGAATAATTGTGGTGACAAGGGACAGCATAAACTTCCTAAAATCGACAAGGGACAAGAATAGTTGATTAAAATTGACGAGGGACAACACCAAATTATGCTGTAAAGGCCTACCTGGTATGGGTGCCATGCTGCTGAGTAAGTAGCTCCTTAAAGTAGTGTTATACCCGGTACACCCTTTAGTGGTATGGTAGTGTATCTTGGCCCAGGTTACCACTATGTCAGTGTGTGTCTGTGCCTCTGTGTGAGTGGTACAGGGGTGGTGGTGCAATATCTACATGACCTGAAACTGTGGGGGCAGTCCCAGACAGTTTCACAACATGTGGTGTACCACAGTGGTTATAGCGGTACAACCACACCACCAGGCCATACAGGCTGCACAGGGACTACCCAGTCAGACCAAGCCGTACTGTATACTCACGGAAACATTCAGGGGGTGTTGATTATTTCATTGTTTAACAAAAGGAGGGATGGGTGTATTTTCTTTGGGATGGGAGCGGGGGGGGGGGTGGTATCGGACCCATGGTATCAGACTTTTTCAGAGGCATTAATATAATGTTGTGAGTGGGAGTTCAATGTGTTGTCACCTTTGACAAGGTGGCATGGGAACTTTAAAAAACATGCCTCATGTTTGAAACAACGCAAACCCCCTTATGCCATAAAAACGAAGGGTTGATTCTCTTTGCTACATACCATTCTTTATGTTTGGTAAATCTGACAATTAATTTGGATTTCAGAGCGAAAAATTTAAAACTGTGTATGATTCCACATTGCATGCGATTTTAGGGGCCATTTCTCAAAATCCGAATATAGTGGGGGGATCAAGATTACTTTCGGCTAACTGGTAGGGGCGTCGGAATCAAAATTGCCGTTTTGGGAAAATACACCAACCACCCGACCCCCCCCCCCCCCCCCCCGCCCCAGCTAGTAATAAATGACTCGGCCCTTAGGGACTGTCCATAAAGTATGTCACATAAATATGGACCATTTTCAACACCCACCCACCCCCTTGTCACACTTTTCCCAATACCTTAATCTCTGACCAAGATCCCCCCCCCCTCCAGCGTGACATACTTTATGGACGGCCCCTTATGTGCCTCTACATGGGTAAAATCGACACGGGCGACACGGCGACACGGCCCCTTTAAAAATCGACGGACATGGTCACATGAAGTAGAATGTATACTAACGATATGGGATAAAAATCGACATGGTGACAAAGCCCTTTTGCTAAAAATTGACACGGCGACATGGTCAAAATTACAGGTATCCATGTAGAGGCACCCTTATGTGTTGTACACCAGTAGCGTGGGGCAGCCCCACCTTATCATACACTTATATAGACATACTGCTGACTACACCCCCGCCACACACACACACGCACACACACAGACACACACACACACAGACACACACTCTGAGTCATGCCCCACAATAACCAGTGCTGAAACTAGGCCTGTTTGACCTCAGTTACCAATACATCAACCATATCTAGTCCTACCAGGGACACATTATGAATACAAGGGGTCTGCAGGGGGGGGGGGTCCCCATGTCGATTGTTGATCTTAAAAAATGCCAATGTCAAAGTTGCTTAATAACGCCAATGTTCCATGTCGATTTTAAGAATCACCTGTCACAATGTTTTTCAAGCCTTATGTCGCATGTCACTAAGCGATTATTGCTACCATGGATATAGTACAGGCTCTTGCCATTCTTACTGGATTAAGTTGTGATTTATTCAATAAGTAACAGTGTGTACACTCTACCTTACTATGGCCTACACAGATAATCTTTGAACTGAGTCGATAGCAACTAACCCAGTTAGTCACTTTTTTGGCTCCCTATACAACCAACCGTGGTTATTTAACGTGGCATGATCAATGAGCGTGTGCCGTTCACATTTTTAGTATTGTTCTAGTCTACTATGTAGTTAAGTGTGAGTGGTGATATTGCACCTTTAATACTATTAGGTATAATCAGCCAAGGTTCAGCATCCAATGCACTGTAATGCATCATTCAAGATCTCAGACACTGTAAGTTCACTCATATGTGATTATACAATACGTCACGATAGGGTAGGTTTTTTGGAGTTGTACTTTCCTGGAGACTTGACGGAAAGTTTAGGATTTAAAAGAACATAAACATTAGAAATCGCATTATACATGAACAACCTCAAATCTTACTATATATTCCCAAAGGGTGTTCTGCTTTCATTTCCCTTATAAACTAAAGTGAAATAGATTGATTGACCCAATGATCACTCAATACAACTAGAAACTTCATACCTATGACATGATTATTTTGATAATCTAAAGTTATAAATGTGGGCCATGTGTTAGGGCAAATCAATAGGGGAATGTCTTAACATGGATCCATTTCCAAAGAAAAATGTCATGAGGTGTAAAAGAAATCAAAAGCTTAACATACCTAATAGCTGTATTAAGAGGAGTATTTGGGGAGCTATACATTAGAGTTATATCTGAAGATAAAAGTCATATAGGGTCATCAGAAAACCCAAAATAACTGGCATCAAATGATCAAGCAAACTGAGAGAATTGTCATATGAATACAAAAATGTGATAATTTCATCTTTATTTCATTTTTGTCTAGATATAAAGCTACACAATAGGATTCAGTCAATATCAAATTGAAACTCAAAATAAATGTAGTGGCTATAAATAACAGAGGGCCGTACATTCTGGAAATTAAAGTATGTTTATAAGAGGTGCATGGATATTCAAATAGAGTTTTACAATGTCAACCTATATCTCTTTGGAACTGACAGGTTTTTCCAAACCAGGAAAACAAAACAGACCTGCAAATATTCATCAGTTTTCAATGTTTACTTTTCCAGCAATTATCTTCCATATTCTTATATTCTTGGATTTCATGAAGCATTTGCCACTAGTATCCACGTTTTACAAAATTAACACATTTTTTTCTTAATATTTGAAACATATATTTCTCCAGAAATTTTAAACATGAACACAATACAATGAAATTTATCTCTGTATACTACAAGCAATTGTACTTAATTGATTGATTATCTCTATATGCCTATTTATGTGTACTGTCTGTGCCTGAAAAGTCACAAACGTAGGTAAGGTTGCCTATTGGCAGTATGTTTCCTTTGATAATATTGAGACTCTGTTAACAACTGGATTGGACTCTATTATTAATATCCTGCTGTAATATTGAGATGCCTTATACCATCTTGGAATATATGAAACAACATCATTATATATCATGTGTTTAGAAAATCATCTTATAAAAAATAAACGCTCACTGAACTCAAAATCTCAGCCTTGCAATATCATTTGTAAAGTACCTCTTGGCAGTGTTTTTTGCCTCCAGTGTTCATATCATAGATTTAGGAATTCTGCTTGGACATTTTAAAATGGCAATACTATGTAGAAAGCACTATATCCCACAAGTGTTAGTACATTGACTAAAGTAACAATATTCATTTTGTACCTAGAAGGTGAGCGGAATCATACCGCAATGATTGCTTACCAAGTTGACAAATACTGTATTCATTAATATCAGATAGTGACGATTAATGTAATATAAACTCAAAAATATTGGAATAAGTTTCTATATCTGTCACCTATTCAGCAGATGATGTAAACAACATCACATGCATCTGACACCAGCACAAGCATAACAACAACAAAAGCCTCTCACTCATAACAAGTCGTTGCCCATTTCATAGGATAATAAGGAATAGGGAAGCTGCAGTCATTCCATTGGACGGCGTACAAACAAAAACATGCTAAACAAAACTGTCCTTCGTTCAGCAGAGTTCTAATTGCTTGGTGCATACCAGCATTAAACATTACAACTGACATTATTGAATGGATTTGTCTTCTTTTCAATAGGAGGTGGTTGATTTAGGGAAGGGTGGTATTTCAACTCCTTGACTGGTGGTTGGGTTAAAAATTCACGGCCTCTTGGGGGCGGGGGATAACACACCAGTTTTCAGTGAAAAGGCCCTCATGTAACAATGCTTAAAAGGGTCCGTGTGATCTCTGATCTCCAATCTCTGGAGGGGGAGCAAAATATTTTGGGAGGGGTCAAATCCCATCCATGTAGAATTACCCCGCCCCTTGCTGTTGTTATTATAAGTCCCTAAAACTAGATCTATTGTACCGTGTTTTGAATGGCAATCTTCTTCTGATGATCTACGCATTCACACTACATGAGTAGAAACAACAGATACAGTGACAGAACTGCCCCTGGTCATGGGGGATGGTGTTGAAGCAGTCTGGGTGTTGAGGCAAAAGCAGCTTTTGATCCAATTTGGCAGGGCGTGAACAAGGGACTTTCTGTAAACTGGGTTTGATATGAAGATAATTGGAGTAGCGGCTCCATCAAGAAAGGACAGACAATGAAAGATAGAGACGTAATGCAGAACACTAGCAGTTTTCTGATTGACAAGTGTCAGCGCTGGGATGAAAGGAATAAGGAAACTGATGACAAATATAAAGGTCACATATGCAGTGACACGCATTGTCAGAATATCCATTGAATTGCCTAAGATCATGCCTTTCATTGCATTGTTGTGCCTCTTGATAATGATAATCAGACTAATATAGCAGATGATAGTACCAACAAACAGTGCAAAAGTAACAATTAGATAATACATCCAGAGTTCAGGCATTTTGCTGTTGGCCAGTATAACTTTGTCATCGGGAAAAGTCATGTTGGAAAAATTAGAAATTGCAGAAATGGTTGTTTTTATATCCTGCAGTGCTTCAGAGTATAGATCGTCGTGATGGGTTGTAGTCTGAATGTAATGAACCTCCTCTTCAGCAGATGCATTCATCCTGTTAGCTGTCAGCAGGCCTTCATTTTGCAGGATTTCTATCCACACGTCATTGGGTAGATGTCCTAAGCAGGTGCGATAAGTACGGTCATTTCTGTCTAGCCCAAAAGGAGCAGTAAGGAAGGCCACACCATAGATGGCAGCTATGATCTTACCGATCTTCTTGAAGGTTGGCTTTTCTGGAGTTTTGCGGAGTCCGGCGGATAGTCGCATCGCTCCAAGACTAAAAATGATCATCATAGAGACCGAGAAGCAGAAAGTACTGAAAAATATACGGGCATCACACCATTGAAAACTCACTTGAGGATAGGCCATCAGAATGCGACTAAAGTCCATGGGTCCTACGATCGTGGTTGCCACCCCATTGGAAAAAGCGAGGGCGACAACAAGCATGTTGATAGGATTACGGAGTGACTTTGTCTTTAAGACACACCAGATGACCACCCAGTTCCCAATACCACTAAGGATGATGAACACCCACAGAACGCTTACTACAATATCATACTCTGGGTAGAATTGTCCAAACAGCAAGGAGTAGTCAGCTGTAGTTTCCATGATGCTGCACAGAATCTGTCGATGAAAGAAACAAACATAAGTTTTAATCTAGATTTGTGTTTTAAATCAGAAAGCTACTTAGTCATTGTTTACATTCAAACATACATGTGAATATTCAGTATTAGGAAAGTCTCGTGTACATCATATGATTCTATGAGAAGAACCCTCTATAGGTGCAGCTGGGCCCTGGATGTTCCACCTCATTAACACTATTTCTCAGGGATCAATGAGCTCCACTTTCTGCATTAAAGTTGTGGCAGGTTTATTTACAGTAGGAAATGCTGTTGAAAGCATTATTTAGTTTTGTTAACTACCAAAGTAGCAAAATAATAAAGATAATTGTTTTAACTTAATACAACACTTGGCCATAATCAGAGCCATGCAGAAATGTTTTGAAACTTTTTTCATTTACAGGGTCATTTGTAAAAAGGGGCTCTGTTAGAGAGATTATGGTGAAGCCTTGTCCACATAACATTATTAATATATCAGCCTCACCTCAAGTCCTGAAGAATGTGTCTGATGATACAGCCTCTGCTGCTCTGGGAGTCTGTGTTTTTCTCTGGCTGCTGCAGTTGTTGATGAGTCGTCCTGAGGTGCCGCCAGTGTCTGCACTGTACGCTGATCTGTGAGCTGCTCTATATAATAGAGGAGCTCAGCTGCACGCCTCTAGCCAAGTTAAATGGATAGGGCTCAGATATCCAAGTGGTGCATGTCCGCTTCGGTCAATTCTGCAACATCATGGCTTCGTAAGTTCTGATCCCTGCACCACCTGAGGCCGCCTCACTGGTACTTTGTATTGGCCATGTCTCACCAAATCGATCCAAGTTGAAAGTCTGTGACTGTGTGCAATCTATAAATGGGTGCAATCTATGACTGGGTTCAATCTACAACTGGCTTGAACAGTTTATTTAGGGAAGATTCAGATAGAAATTGAAATAAGATTAATGATAATAAAGTCTTAAAATATCTATCAACCTTTTCCCCTATTTCTACCTGTCATTTTTTCTCAAGCCGGTCATATATTGCAACCTGTCATAGATTGCACCTGGTCATAGATTGCATCTAGCCATAGACTTTCAACTTGGATTGATTTGGTGAGACACAGCCTACTTTTAAGTGCCAATCATTCTCACATGGCGCCTTGACATTACCCATTTCTTATGCGTGTACTCTATACTGCCATTTCCCATCAGATGGGGAGTATTATTATAGGGCGAGATCCATATATATGTAGATTCCCTTCCAAACTATGTGCAGTTCAGTTAATAATATCTTTCTTTTCTTACCTTCTTTCCTTCTTTGAAACACAACTATATCATCAAAGGTATTACCTTCAAGGCTTACTTTCAAGGAAACCTCGCATCAGCGTCAAGGAACTTGTGAGGGGAGGGGGCATTGTTAGACATTGAGGGAAATCGTAAGCTTATAAAGTAAATAAATACTATTGCAACATTTTAAGATAGGCATTTTTGCTATGTGAACACAGGAGTCCGGTGAGCTGCTCAAAACGACAGAGAAGCTCAGCTGTTTGCCTCCAGCCTCCTTAAATGGTTAGTGCTCTGATACCTAGACCTAGAGGGTGGGCGTCCTGTACAAACTTCTGCAATCCTTTGTGTCCAAAAGTTCTGATCCTGCATTCCCTTAGGCTGGCCTACCTGTACATCTGGGACCAGCTGTGGCTGACTTGTGAGCGGCTCTATTTTCTGCTGTATGTGATAGGGGAGCATGCCTGCTTGCCTTAGGGAGTGATCATTTTTTAACAACAGGGGGGGGGGGATGGTGGGTTTGGGGGGGGGCAAACAATTTGGACCCCTTGACCGGGGGGGGGGCAAAAAAGTTTGGACCCCTCTTGGGGGAGGGGTCAAAATAATTTAAACTGTTTTGAGCCAAAAAGCCTGCGCGTTACTATGCTTCAAAGGGCCCGCGAGCAAGCCCATTTTGACCCCTCGACCCGCGCAGAAACCCACCACCCCCCCCTGTTGTTAAAAAATGATCACTCCCTTAGGCCTTCTAAATGGTTCTTAAGATCTGATTCCTACAACACCTGATACTGCACACTATAATTCACAAAACTATTAAAAAAAGGGATTCATATCATTTTGTGAATGATAATTGTTTTTGTGTTCAAAAGAGGATGATGGATTGTTTTTTTTCTGTGCTCACCGGGAAGTGAACATGATGTACCAGTAGAGCGCTGGTGTGCTACTCAGAGGTTTGCATTTATGCATCATCATCATGAATGACAATGATATCTAAACTAAAAGTTCAATGACCATTTTTTGCAATTTTGAGTTTCCGCAGTTCTGATGTCTACACCACACTTAGATATTGGTGCCATAATATAAATAAAATGTACAGGTGCAGATGATGCTCGGACTGAGATGATAGTACTAGGCATAGTATTAAATTCTAACAGCTATGACTTTATAAAACGTTGATAGGTAAGGTAAACATAGTAGGACCATGCTCCTAAATGAGCCTGCTCCTACTATATCCCATTTATGTTCAAAAGGCTTAATTGCCTTTATTACCTCCGCTCATCGGAACAATTGCTGGTGTTTGTGTAACACGGTCTACCAGGCCATACATCCTGCCAGGGTAAATAAAAGAAATTCAAATCAAATCACTAGTGCTGTCCGTGTATCCCCATGTATCTTATCATACATATATAGCTGTATGGTACTAGAAATGTGTCACTCAAAGAAAAGAAAAGGTTCATTGTTGCCATGCTCTTGTCTTTTTGAGAGGCCTTACATATTGTACATAAGAAGTAAGGGGGTAAACATGAGAAATAAAGCAGAAGACAACTCTTTTTCTTTTTGAAAATTTAATTGTTTGCTATTTATATAATAATCAGTTAGTAATTACATCAATAAGGTTAAAATCCAATTTACAGAAAATATATTGTCAATTGTCTGGTTCAATTGATACTACACTATTTTGCCATAGGCCCACATTCTCTACATGTGTTCCCTTCTGACATAAAATGTGGTGATCTAATGCTATTCCTCAAAGCCCAGATTTGTATGGCCAGCTCCACCTGACCGATCGGCCAAGTTCCCTCCTCTTTGGTTGTCTCCCTGCTTCAGGTTCCTCAGTGCAGAGAATGATGTCAGAGCTTGCTCACAGAGAGTCTTGTAACAGACATCTCCAAGACGCTGCACCATCTGGTGGAACATGCTGGAACTATCCTCCAGTAGGATGTGAGGATGGTCAAACTCCATCAACCTGCCTCCTTCTAAGACCTTCATATAAAAGATCCCTAATTTTTATTATTCATTTATTAAAATATAGTCAGTAGATTACACATTAATTTATAACCTCGGCAAACAACTCCAAGGTGGAGGTAATGGTGCAACAAGTTAACAGTTAGGACCATATGGGTACCCAGAAGATACTTTTTTTTGCAATGCTATACCAATGTATTGGCTATTACCTTTGTGAACTGATAATCATTGGATGATGACAATTTATCAAGTGATAATCATTGTATATTGACAATTTATCAAGTTTATGTTCAGGTTCAAAAATATCAAATTGTTGGAATTTCAACTCGATTTTAGCACTTCTGACATATGATTCCATGTGGTGAAGATATACAGCAAAACATTTTCTCATGACTTTAAGATGAATGTTCACTTATTAAAAGCTTTAAAGAGGTAATGGAAAATATAGTGTACCATTATCTTGTCATATGTGATGATTGTGTTCAGCCGGTGTGCAATTGTTAGAACTGTTGAGGCTGCAAACTCTGTACTTAGTATCACCTGAATAGTTTGATCAGTTCTGAAATGAAGTTGATTAAATCCTACTTGTATAACTGGTTAAATTGCATAGCTTTTGAAGAGTTTATATATATTTAGTGTACCTATTGTATAAACAAGGAATGCTCTTTATATGTGTTCAATGAGCTGATATCACATAATGTTTAATGAAAAGATAAACGATGAATAAACAATGAACACAGCCATGAAAATGTTAATTTCATTAGAAGATTGATTTACCTGTAATCAACATTGGCAGTTGCCTCATCCACTATGATAATTTTGTTCTTCCTCATCAATGCTCGTGCCATGCACAGTAGTTGTTTCTCCCCCACACTGAAGTTATCTCCTGCCTCCCCCATCTCAGCAGACAGCCCACCAGACAGACCAGACACCTTGGTGTGAAGCTGCACCTGTATATAAATGTTAAATAACTAAACCATTCATCACTGCCCTGAATGAGGGTCATTGAATCAAATTCAAATCCCTGGTTGTAATTATGTTTCATACGTTATGAGTTGTAAACAAAGAAATCAATTAGCTTTGAAAGAAAGCAATTTCAGGTAAATAAATAAAATGGATATAGTTGAATCATACTTGATGAAGAGCTTTCCAGAGATGATCATCTGTAAACTCCTCAAAGGGATCCAGATTCATCCTGAGCGAGCCAGTAAACAACACAGGGTCCTAGGAAACAGAGAAATCACTCAGTCGGAAACCTCAGTCACACTCATTTAGTCCAATATATATATAACAGTATCCAAGGAAAAAGAAACCAAAATTCATAGCGGCTGACTTTGGGCACAATCATATAGAAATTGAGCAAATAGTAACAAAATATTTCCAATTCCTTTTGTCATTTGAGAAACCTACTGCAAGTCTTTAGGTTTTAACTTAGCCATATAATGCACATGTTCATATAACATTTTGGTCTATATGAATAAGTACCTGAGGTATGACAGAGATGTTGGTCCTAAGGTCAGTCAGTCCAATCTGTGTCACCTCTACCCCATCAATTCGGATGCTGCCTGTAGGTTCAACCATCCTCAGCAGACTCACAAATAGAGACGACTTCCCGGCTCCAGTCCGTCCCACAACTCCAACCTAAAATAAAGATGAACCCTCTTCATTTATCCTAATCAAAGGACTCAACAATTATGATACCCTGATCATTAGAACTTAATTATCAATATATATGTCCATTGTTGAGTTACTCAATTACACATAAACATTAAACACATGTCTATATCATACTCATCAAAGGTCTTAATTGTATGTCAACTAACTTTTTCAGCTGGGTGAATGTCCAATGTGATTGGTCCAAGCGCAGCTTTGCTCTGATCCCTGTAGGTCAGGGTCATGTCTGTGAGCTGTATGTGACCTTTATTTGGCCATCCTTCAGGTGGTGTCACATCTGTGTGCTCAGGTGCCTCCTGCTCCAATGTACCAAACTCCTGAATTCTTTCAACAGATGTCATCTAAATGAAAAAATATATAGATGATGTTCTTAATCCATATTATGTACATGTTCAATGAGATACAGAATCCTTTTGGTTTATCAACATACTTGTCTTGTTACACTGGCATTTGCATTTCTGCTGTATCTCATCTGTCACTTTCATTATAGAAAAACGTATTTCTGATTATCAAGAGCATTAACATATAACTTACAACTGCCATTAGTTCAGCAAATTCCATAAAGGCAACTTGAAATGATCCAAGCAGGAAAAGTAGATAGACAAAGGCAAGACCTGCTGCACCGGCTCTGCCTGTTTCTGCATCTGTGAGGAGAATGTTTGTACATGATATACTGTTTACTTCGCGGTTACGCCTTACTCACATATTAGCTACACCTAGATTTTGGTAATGTCCTTGGGCCTCCAAGGAGACATAATTAAGGCAACCTAAGTACTGTAGTATATATCTAAACACTCATGTATATGAGCTGCACCATGACTATGTCCTGATCTTTTAAGCCACACTGGCAATCTGATTTACATACTAGCAACAGCCTGTATACCAGGTTTTACAGTTTATCTAATTCATTATGGTGTTTCCTATAATTTAAATAGAATATCGAAAAAGCATTGCTTTTCTCATCTATACTGACAAATTGCATTTGCTTGTAACATATTTGTTAATATTCATACCTGGTGTAGCAGTGCTGACTACAACAAGGATATAAGACACAACTAATGTTGAGGCAAAGAAATCAATGCGCATTCCAACAAAGCGCTGGGCACACAGATATGTATGCCATGCTGCTGTATGTTTGTCTATGTGTGCGTAAGCTTCTTTCAGAAAGCTAATTTGCTTCCTGAAGGCACGGATAACAGTCAGTCCCTGAAGAGTGGCTGAGAGATGGGAATATGTTGGGCTGCGGACTGAAAATACAAGAGTTGTCTGCTTGGTCTGCCATGTCAGAGGGTCCATCATGAGAGTCTATATATGAACATTAAAGTGCATCTTTGCATCAAATACATGCTCTGTCATAATGATACATCTTCATTGCTTTTATTTGCCTTGTGTGGTATTTGCCTCAATAACATATTTCATATTCATTAAGCTGTTCATTATGTGTGATATGAAAATGTCACAATAATGGAGTTTAAATCATGGCTAGACTCATAGTACTATGAAATAAACAGTTTAGATAATTATTTTCATAAACAAATGTTTGAATGACTCACGGCTGCCCTCAATTCTTTTCACTTCCTGGATGCATTTTTTGGCGAAATGCATGAAGAGAATGGTGAGTCCCGCAAATAACATGGCAACAAGCGTCATCCATGGAAATATGACACATGCAAATAGCGTAAATACAATCCCAATGACCAACAACTTGAAAATAATAAAATAAATAGTGTTTATTACATTTTGTTGATGAAATTATTAAATACTTTATGATGGTAGCAATTCAAATGTTCACAACAAGCAAAATAATTTTATGTTATAGTTTATCATTATAACCACATCCTTCCCATAGGGCACAAGATACTCAACATCAAATCAAAATTGCATCGACATTGAATCAACATAGGCAACCATTTAGCAATATTGATTCAATGCACTTTGGCCGCCTGGCTTTAACCATGACAGAAATATTTCTGCTGATAACCCTTTAAGGTCAGCGCAGCTTGAAAGTGACTTGACTGAGCTGCATTAACGCATTGTGCTGAACCTATGACCACAAATAAACAAATATAAACACAGCCAACATTAAAAGATAAGGGTTTTGTGTAATACTTGAGGAGATTGGTGAATGGGGATGATGATAGCCATATCCATGAAGCCAGTGTCTCGTGAGAACCTGTTCAGAACTTGCCCTGCAATGATTTTAGTTTTTTGATTAACATAAGGATGCAGTTTCCTCTGCTGTAGGTCTACAGTTCATTGCAGGTGAACAGTAGAATCTACTTTAACATTGCAGTACGTGCTGTAAAACTTCAATAGATGTTGCTGTACACTTACACCTACTATTTACAGTGTAAATAACACATTTAATTATTTCAAAACTTAACTTCCTTAAGAGTACAGAATATTGATAAACCTTTGTACTATCATTTTAATAGAGAACTTACCAACAGGGTTTGTCTCATAGAAGTACATGGGTGCTCTGAGAACGACATCAAACATTTGGTTGTAGAGTCTGCGCCCTGCTGTATTCAGGAACACAGACACTGTGGCAGCCATAAGTTGGGATGAAACCATCATTGTGATAACAAGACCTGTCAGAACAGCTATGAACCAAACACTGTCATATGCAGCCACTTGGTTTTGAGCAATAGTAATGTTCATCCCATGTTTGTTCATCTCTGTGTACCTAAAATAGATACCAGTGTTTTAGATATAGCAGTATTGTCTCTATGGACTTGCAGAGATATGCAACCTGAATTTGTGATTTTTTTATTGGCACTAGAGAAGCTTTAAAAAGATGACTTTAAACACTTAAATACATTTTTAGTAAAAGTAAAGTCCTATTCTAGCAGTACCGGAAAAATTCTTTGAGAATGGTCTGTCTCATAAAGTGTTCCTTGTTTTAGTTTTTTTCTAACGTATCTACAGCTCTACTTACCATTGGGAGAATATCCAGCCTGATGATACTTCTGACACCTGTAGATGAAAGGCTGGTAAGGTAACAAGCCATTACTACTTACATTACCTATGCTGACCCTATGTGGTTTATGTATAATAGAAGGCATTGCATAATGCACCAATTCATATTAGTAACTTGGTCATGTTGCTTCGGTGTATTATGAACTACTACAATAGTAAAAAAAAATGGGCTGGTGCATTAGGCAACTGACAACTTATCCTCATGCTAGAGATTGTATTAGAAAGCCCAGTAGGTAAAATGTCTGAGTGCCTATTTATACAAAATTCGACCATTGATCATAATCTCAAACTCAGTACCTAGGATTTTGTATGTATCTTACCTGATCTATCACTGTGAAGAGTAGAAACAGCATGAAAAATATGTGTCCTCTGCCAGCCTTGAAGTAGTTCAGGTAGACCTGGTATGGTACTCCTCTTGTCTCCTTGGTGTCAAGTGTAGATTCGGTTTTCTGCTGGTTTCTAAGCTGCTTGCATATGAAGCAGGAACAGGTCATATTGATATATTTCCCCTTCAATTAATCCCAATACAGTCAGACATGTATATAAAAGAAGAACTTTTAAACATTTCCCTATATAGTACCTGGACCAAATGGTACCAGCTAAAAACTTCACTTCACTTCTATTTGACAGTATCAGAAGCACAGTGTTGAAGGTACTGGGTCATGCCCAACATAAAAGCAGTGAGGGCAGAGATTATAGACATCCTCTAACTTCCGATAGCCTTGTAATTATAGTGGCACCGATTAAGGGAACTAATGACAAAAGTAAGATATTTACTTGTTCTCCTTGTGTCTCTTTATTGATGATGTTCACATCTGAAACCATATCTTTGTTCTGCTTTGCTTGACTATCAGTAGCTGGGAGGGCATCAGGTGCAACATGACCATTTGTTATAGCATCGTTTGTAACTTCACCTTTGCTTTGACTGACATACTTTGAAAGCTGGTCAGATATGTCATTATACTTTCCAAGCATCACAATGTGTCCCTTTAAAGATAAGGAGAAGCATGTGAGTCCCTCTGTATACATTTATCTTTATTAAAATGTCTGTTGAGCATGAATTTGAGAAGAGCTTTCTTTCAACCTGAAGAATCTGACACTGTATAAACTTTGAAATTCAAGCAAGTATCAAATTGTAAGGATGCTTTCGATCCTTGTTGATATCATGATGAAGCCATGACTATATCATATTTGCTTTATATACCCACACTTATGCCATCTAAATTATATTTCTTGGGGTACAGTACGGTTTTTAAGTCATTATACTATTTGAGGTACAGTACGGTTTTTTTGTCATTATACTATTTTCCAAACCTTTTCCATGACTGCCACTTTGTCCACCAGAGGGAGATAGTGCAGGTTGTGAGTCACCAGGATGCAGAGTTTGGACTTCAGTAGTCCACGGATACATCTGTAAGCAAAGATCACACTAAGAGAGGCATTGTCAAAAACCATAATGGCGGTCTTAGTTTAGTTGGGTGGGATTACTTTCAAATTGACTGTGCACACCTTTTTTGCTTTGCAACATACTGTGTCTCCCAAAACTAGCATGGAAATCACTTACAAGGAACTCATAAAAGATGATTTTAATGAAGACTTACTTATTGAGAATATGGTTGCCAACCTTTCCATCAACGGCTGCCAGAGGGTCATCAAATAGGTAAATGTCTGCATTGTGATATACTGCCCTAAATAATTAAAGAACATGTTCATATAACCACATTTGTAAATTATGTAACTGAAAGAAATAAAAAGTTTTCATTCATATAGAACGTTAGATAGTACAAAACAATCAGAATTACCTTGCCAAATTTAGCCTTGCCTTTTGCCCTCCACTCAGTGAAAGCCCTCGTTCTCCAACTAAGGTCATGTCACCCAGAGGAAATCCTTTGATGTCCTAGGTTTTCATATTTGAGATGTGGGAAAGAACAAGTAGTAAATTTCAGAATGTATTGTGGATGAGCCTAATTTGATATTCACAGCAACCACTCCATTTGTAATTTTGCCAATATAATGGTGTATATTTTTTTATCAACCATTCTAATTATAAGCAGAAGTAGTACTCACCACATCAAGTGTACAAGCCTCCAATACTCTGTCATAGAATTCTTGGTCAAAGTCTGAATCTAGGACAATGTTACTTCTCACTGTATCTGACAAGACCCAAGGTTCTTGTGGAACGTATGCTATAGTGCCTTGGACATGTCGGGCTCCTTTAGTCAGAGCAAGTTCGCCGAGAATCGCCATAAGTAAGGAAGTCTGTTAATGTATTGGAAATTAGTTTTTATATGTAATCTATAATAACATTACATCATTTTGCTTTCTGCAGACTTTATGTAAACGTTCTTCTTAATATATGAAGAGTTTCGTTGCAAAACGCAACAAATCCATTTTATGAGTTTTGAGATAATAGGGTATTTTTGATTTTTACGAATTGGTGAATAGAAACCATTTTTCTTTAATGATTAATGATTAATATGCCACAAATAAAATACCAAGAAATCGATTTTTGAAATCCTTGGATTTTTTTTCTGGTAGAAAAAGGATGATTTAATTTGAATTTTCAGTTTTTTTGCAAAACGCAATAAATCCAAAATCTGTTTTTCTGCATATGTCCATAAAATCAGTAATAGCCATTTTTATTTTGATATTTAATTTTCTTGGTATAGTGGGACATACATGAAACACCAACAAGTAGCTTTTAAAAATCCTTGCATCATTTTTCTCTAATTTAGAAAAAGGATTTAATTTGCTCAATTGAGTTTTTTTGCAAAACGCAATAAATCCAAAAGCAGTTTTTTTGCAAAACGCAAAAAATCCACAAAAAATCATGAAACGTAGTATGTGTGTCCATATTTCAAATGCCTTCTAAATAAATCGTTTTTTTAATTTTCAAATAATGCTCTTAACAATATAGACCAAGATAATATTTAATAAAGCATTATTTAGACCGTACGCATAAAAGAATAAACAGTCATTCATACAAAAACCATGTTTGATGAGGTGGATTTATTGCGTTTTGCAAAAAAACTGCTTTTGGATTTGTTGCGTTTTGCAAAAAAACTGAATTTTCGACAGGCCCTATCTTCTAAATGAATATATTTTTTTCACTTTTCTTTTCACAATCTTTTTTCCATTTACCCTAAACAATACCCCTGCCTTGTTTTCTCCCGATTTTGTATTTTGGCGCTTATTGCGTTTTGGAACCAAACTCTTCATATATAAAGTGGATGAATTTTGATGATAGTTTGGATTCTACTATAGGCAATATTGTAAACATTATTTTGCTAATGCATCTAAAATCTAATGCTTATAGAAGAGTTATATCAAGATGAGATATTGTATAGGACATACTCACCTTACCACTTCCCACCTTGCCTGTTACACCTATTAGCTCCCCCTTCAAAAAGAACAAGGCAATATATATGAATGGTCTCTAAACACATCATAATTGTATTAAGAAATCATGTTTTCTTGATGTTGCATGGAATGGTTATCAGAACATCCGATGTGCACTGGATCAGATGTGCTCATGTTATTAATATAGGGTAATCTTAATAGTTGATTTATTGATTGAGAACTGAATGACTATAGTATAGTAGTAGTATATAATGTATCGGAACGGGACTATGCTTAAGTACTGTTTATTACTCAATCGAGATGCAGCCAATCAGAGGCCTCCATTTGGTCACGTGACCGGAAGTGACCTACTTAGGGGATTAGTGGTGACGTCACGTGACCTAGTTAGCCAATCAGAGGCCGCCATTTGGTCACGTGACCGGAAGTGACGTCATATGACCTACTTATGGACCGGAAGTGACGTCATATGACCTACTTAGGGGACCGGAAGTGACGTCATATGACCTAATTTAGGATCACGTGACCGGAAGTGACCTGATGAGTCACGTGACCGGAAGTGACGTCACATGACCTAATGGACAACCGGAAGTGACGTCATGTGACCTCATTGAGGATCACGTGACCGGAAGTGACCTGATTGATCACGTGACCGGAAGTGACGTCACGCAACTTAATGAAGAGATTAGCGTCTGAGAGGAAGAAGTGTGTCTCTTAATTTTTTTGTTTAGGAAGTGATGGTCTTTAGGATCACGTGACCGGAAGTGACCTGATGAGTCACGTGACTAGAAGTGACGACGTCACATGCCCTAATTAGGAGATCAGCAGCGACCGGAGGAAGTGACACTTTAAGAGGACACGCGACTTAATTGTAATAATTTATTTTTTTTTTACTTACTAATAAAAGAAGACGTATGAAAATAAAACACAACAATAATTTTATTTTATTTTTTTATTTATTTTTTTTCAATCTTAATAAACACACTATTTTTGAAAAGATGCGCTCAATCAATCAATAACACACTTTTTTTTTTTTTCATATCTCTAAAGGACTCTTTGGCACACCGTCAGAATGCACGCGACGCTTATAATACAAGTAGCGCACGCCATCTTTCTCTATGGTGTAAGTGACCATTTTGTTTCGTACCACTTTGAAATTTCTATTTACCGCAAGGAGAGTTTTTCGTTTGCGAAGAACATCCAAGAAGTCGTCTGGTTCTTTAGGGTTTTGTTTCTTCTGTACACCTTTTGCACTCCATTTTTTGGATTTTCTTTCACCGGTGCCGCTGACTCGATCGTAGCAAATGTAAGTCTTAGGGTTGAGACTTAGGATCCCGTCACCTTCCCACTCCGCTTTAATAAGCCCCGAAGTTCTCAGATCGTGAAGGTAACGTCTCTCACAACATCCGCCGGGCGGCGGACACCATTCTCTTTCCGTTTTTGTCTTCACGAAAAGCTTTAGATCGCACACCGCTGTCGGAATCCACTTTCGTTTCTCTCTGAAGTACGTCTCTCTCAGGTGAGGTTTGACTAGGTCATCCAACGTGTCACCACTGAGAGCCATGTAAAGACTTTCGGTGTCCATTTGACAAAGAGCATAATCGCGCCGATCGACGAATCTATCCAAGAAGTCGTATATGAACTCTAACATTTTCAACTTCGCGTACTGGTATACCATGAACCCTATTTGAATAGGGAGGTTGTTCTTGACTGTTTTCGGTTGTAGTTCGACTTCAAACAGATCAGAACTCAACTCGGACGCCTTTTTGAAGCGCCACGAATTGGCCAATAGTTCGAACTTCCGACTGTCAGTGTATCTCACCGCCGTGTGTTTTTCTTTGTTGCAGATTGTTTTACCGTACGTAGCGTTTCCCATTAACTTGTAACAGTCTGACAGAATTTTCTCGTTCTCGTTCACGTCGCCACGTCTTCGCGCCGCCGTTACTTCGTCCGCGAAACCGGCAAAGGAGCGTTTAGGTAGGTATTCTACGACCAGCTGTACTTTGGTGACTATCAAACCGTGCTCTAAATACCACTTGAGAAGGGGCGTTCCCAAGAGAATATTTTTTCCGTGGTAACTCCCTATCAGACATCTCTGAGGCGTGTTCAACAGCTTTTCTTCCTGCGCAAAGTCTGACATGTGAGGTCCTATGTCTGATTTTGAAACGGACACGTTCTTGAAAACGGGGGTCATTTCTTCGAAGTAGTCTCATAGGTGAGGCGGCGTAGTGATGTCCACTTGAACTAAACCAAACATTTTCCCGTCTTTGACAGCGGAAAGGATGTCGCTCTCGCTCATAGCGTTTCGAGACACTTTCAAAGCGTCAACCTTCCAGTGTTGTTGGGAGGCCTTAACCCGTTCATCTCGACGCTTCATCTCTCTCCATTCGCACTCCCGCACGACAACCAGCTTGTGACCTAGCGCTTTCAAGTAAGCTCTTACTCTAGCCGTTCTGTCGCGTCTCTCCTCCGTCAGTGAAGCGCACTGATATCGGTGCGACGGTATGCACTCGTGAGCGTGGAACCAACACCCGTGAAACTGGAAAACCGTATTAGAGGCCGCGTGAAACCCGTCGACGCGAATTCTTGGACACCCTAGAACCATCTCGCCGCCGTTGAAAGCGTGGCGCAGTTTCACGTCGCGGTCGTGCTCTACGAAGCGTAACCACTCCAAAGCGCTGTGAGAGTTTCTTTGCCTAATTTCGGGCTTGAACTCGGTCTCAGGTCGTCTCACCGCGTAATAGCCCGTGCAGTGCGCTTCGCTCATGCAGCGCAAGTACAGAGAGTTAGCGTCTAGCCCTAGGATGTGCTGGCACGTTCTCGCTTCTTCGCTGTACTTGTGCTCCCTTATCCGCGTGGTGCCCTTCTCGTGAAATCTATGGAAGATGATGGCAGGACCACCGACTAGATTTTCTTTGATCAGAGCGTGGAGAACGGCGTCGAACTGGGGGAACGTTGTGAACGCGTCTTCTAGGTTTTGGAAGAGGAACCGTAAAGTCAAACCGGCGAGAGAGATCCCGTCTTTCAACATGTCAATGCCGCGATCTTGGACAAATTTAGCGTGATTTTTCAGAGCCTCTATGAAAGGTTTGACGTCTTTGTTGTTGTAGTGGATCAAGTAATCTCTCACAGTTTGCATCTTCTCGTCGGACCAAACTTTCTGACACGCGGCGTAGTCGGATTCGGACATTTTGACGCCCGTCAGTTTGCTGTCAAAAGCCGATCTCGGTGGCAGTGTTCTGTTTCCCAGTTTCCTGGTAGACGTCATCCATTCGTAAGGAAAGTGACCTTTCTCTTCGTTTCTGGTGAAAGCTCGCAAATAATTCGCGTAGTTGTAACCGGGTGCCAAATAGTTGACTACGTCCAAGAAAACCGTGTGCTGTGTGTAAACCGCCAAGTATTGATTGCTTCTCTTTATGACGCTGAATTCTTGGTTTCTTCGGTCTCCGGAGGCAAAGAACGAGTGAAGGCGTATTTTGATCAGGTTCAAGTCGTAACGCCCCGAGTTGAAGCCCACGACTGGAGCTTGACGGATGTATCTCAGAAGCCGCTTCTTCAGTTGAACTAACGGGTGTCTGGTCTGAGCCGCAGCGAAGCCGCCTGGAGAAGGGGTGAATGCCGCCTCCTCCAGCAGGAGAGCTTCACCTATCGCCGCATCTAACTTCGCTAACGTCGGTCGGTAAAGTTCTAGCACAGCCGATGACTTTGGCGTTCTCATTTATGTGATTTAAAAACTCGGTCCAACAAGGGGTCGGAATCTGCGTCGGATTCTCTGACGAAGGAGACCGGCCCCTCCCACCCCGGGAAGTCCGATGCGACGCTAGCCGACAAAGGGACGTGATCCCACAGCAGGGACACATGTTCGGTCGACGGTTCTCTGCACGGTCTGAAGAAAGCCTCGAAATCGAAGGTGATCTTGTAAGGGTAGATTCCGGAATGTCCGTCGGGAGGAAAAATGGAGAAGTCTGCTAGCCCTTCGAAAATCGTTCTCGAATTTTGGTAGATGCCACCTACGTAGCGCGACTTGACTTGTCGGCAAGAGGAAAGCTGGTTCCTGTGTCTCTTCAGCAAGAACTCGGTGGTGAACGCCGCCTTACACTTGCAACATTCCTATATGCCCGCGTACGCGTTGAAGTCCATGACCAGAGAGACGTGCAAACCGCCTTTCGCCGTCAGGTGTAGGTTGACTTGACCTCGGGCGGCCAGAGTTCTGGAAGGCGGTCTGATCAGAGTAACGCGTCTTCTCAACTTCCGGCCCGGCACCTGACGCGACGCGGTGTAAACCGCTATTTGTATGTCAAACAAGTTCTCTAACGCGGGTAAGTCGCGTATGTTCAAACCCGGAAAGGTTTCAGGTGTGGCAGCGGGACAGAACAGACGTAACAAATCTGAAGCGCGCTTGCTGGTGTTGTATAAGTGAAAGGAAATGCAGCGGAAGACGCAGAGGTTGTCCTTGTTGGGAGAATCTAACACACCGCTTCTCTTTCCAACTCGACCGGCCTGAGTGATCCTACCGCCTATGGGAAATTCCCCCGGTCCCATGTAAACGCAAATGTTCAAATTGGTAGGAAAAAGAACGTGCCACTTGGTGTCAGCGTCGCAAAGTTTCCGTACTTCCTCGCAAGCGACGGTGTTTTCCATCTTTGAGAGGAGCTCTTCCAAAGTTTCTGAATTAGTTATAGTAGGGAGCGGTTGTATGAGAGTTGCGTTGTTCTGGGAGGCGTGAAAGTAGCGCAGTTTGCTCTTGTCTTCTCTGTGTTGTAAGAGTAAGCCTACCGAGAAACCCACTTTGTATCTGAATCTTTGCGTGAAGTGAATGCGACGCATAGTATCTACAGCGTCACTCAACTCGCCGGTTGGTAGTCTGAAGTTTGTTACACTCACGCTAGTCCCGTGCATCCTGACACCCGTTTGTATTGCAGGCCAATTCGCCGTGAACGTTTCCTCACCGTTCGGTACAGCACATATGCGCGGAGGGATAGTCACCCTGTCCAGAGATTCGCGTCGACAGGTGATCTTTCGGCAATCGCCTTCGCCGCATAGAGGGCAAAACTTAGGTATTACTCTACATTTTTCTACGTGTCTGTCGTGATTGTACAGTCTTTTAAAAATTTTGAAACACTTTTCGCAGACGTTCTGCGTCATATTTTTTGTTTTTTTTGTTTTTTCACTTAGTTACCAATTTAGCCGTCTATCTATCTATTAATCTATCTATCTATCTATCTATCTATCTATCTATCTATCTATCTATCTATCTATATATATATCTATCTATCTATCTATCTATCTGTCTATCTATCTAACTATCTGTCTGTCTGTGTATCCATCTGTCTGTCTCATACAGCGTACGTCAAACACTGTGTGTGTGCGCGCGTGAGCGTTGAGCGTCTCTCATTCCAAATCTATACCGAGAAATTTGAGAATAATCTCTGTTTTGTCATCCAACTCTTTGAGCACTCTGGCAGACAGCGTCACCCCCTGCTGTGTGGGTTTTTTGTCAGGACCTTCGTACTTGCGCACGTGGATGAGGTTCTTACCGCTGTAGTAGCTCACAGCTGCGTACACTTCGCCCTCCTCATCCAGCACTGTGAACCAGGGGGTGTGACTAGGTCTTCCTTGCGCGGACGCTGTGTCGTGTATGCGCACCACTGCGCGGATCTTGGCGATGCGCGCTATTAGCTCGCGCAGCGCTTCGGCGGTGAAGTGCACTCTCTTGCCTCTGGTCAGAGACGCCTCTTTCACCTGGCCGTCTTTTGTGTAGCGCGGCCTCCTAGACAGTCTAGCCTCGTCCTCCCAGATCATCAGCGTCAAAGTCCTGTCTAAGCAGAACTCTAACCCGAGAGGACGGGTTTTCTCTGCTTCTTCTCGTCCATCTTCTTCTTTTTCTTTTTCTTGTATTTTTCTCTTCTTAGTAGGCCTTTTTCTTGTATTTTTCTCTTCTTAGTAGGCCTTGTTGTTCTGGAACCCGCCTTAGAACGTTTCAGACCCACAAGAAGAGTAACACCATCAGCGTGAGCTGAATCAGCAGCAGAACCAATAACAGGAGCAGCGTCAGCGCTGGTATCCGACGACTCGTTGTTGGAACAGAGCAGCCACACGCCGTCGGTGCTGAGTGTAGCGGTAGAAGATGGAGTGCCGCCACCCTCGTAAGGTGGCGGTGAGGGCAGTCGCCACGGACCAGACGCGCTACCAGTGGAAGTGAGGTCGAAAGTAGTGGAAGAGGGGAGCCGAAAACACGTACCGTCCACCCGTAGCCCTTCGGGTTCGTCGTACCCCTAGTAGCAAACACACTGTGGCCCCGGACGGGGCCAGACTGTGTTTCCAAGTCTGGCCCGGAGTGGACTAACCGACGGGCTCCCGTCGGTTTAGGGCATTGGGCTTTGGTCTGGCCCCGTGCGGGCTTCCCATGTCGGGCGCAGATCGGGTTTTGGACGGGAAGCCCGCTTTGGGCTCAGATCAGTTTTTGGACGGGCTTCCCACTTTGGGCTCAGATTGGTTTTTGGACGGGCTGAAAGTGGGTTCAGATCGGTTTTTGGATGGGTTGAAAGCGGGCTCAGATCGGTTTTTGGACGGGTTGAAGGCGGGCTCAGATCGGATATTTATGGGTTTTTAGAATCTATTCATTCATTCTCCAATGATTTCTTCTATTTGTTGAACCAGATATCCTAGGTCAACCCAAGGCATAATCATGTACTCTTCCTACCCAATAATGGAAGTAGCAAGCAGGCCTATTATCATCAGGTTTGAGCCACATGCAGCATAGACAAGTGTCTATGGTGCACATTGGCCTTCAAAGCCATAGTTCATACCTACATGGGGCACATGAGTCTTATATTAAGCAGATTGTAATGCCACAGAAATAGTGTTTACACTGGATAGCTGCTTAGAGAACCTCTTTTTTTATCATTCAAATATATATAGTCTATCTTATTTCCAAACTGTGAGAACATCTATTTATTGTTTCCTATTCTACATCACTTTAACATTTTATTGTATTATTATGTAATGTCAATTTCATCTGGTTTTGTTGGAAAACTCTAGATATTGTATAGTAGTGACATATGGTGTCAATCATCAGAACTACTAGACCAGTTGCCCTGTCCAAACCCAACCTCAGCCCTCATCGGCCCGGAGTGGGCTAACCGATGGGCGCCCGTTGGTTTAGGGCACTGGGCTTTGGTGTGGCCCCAAGTGGGCTGCCCGAATTGGGCTCAGAACGGGTTTTGGACGGGTTTCCTGTCATCTGGCCAACATGAACCCAAAGCGGGTAGCCCTCTTTGAAACTGATCTGAGCCCGAATTTGGGCAGCCCGCTTTGAAACTGATCTGAGCCCGAAATGGGCAGCCCGATCGGGGCCACACTTCAGCCCAGCCATCTGCCCAACATGAAACCCAGCTCAGTTTTGCCTTACTTCAAACAGCAAATCCGAGCTAAAACCAAATTGGCCCCGTGCGGGCTTGTTACTAGGGACGCCTCGTCGTCAGCGTCGTTCTCTGTCTCACCCTGTTGCTGCTGCTCCTCCTCCTCCTCCTCTTCTTCTTCTTGCTTTAGGGCATATATATGTCTACTACGCGCTGCTGGGGCTGAGTGTCCGAATAGCTGTAAGTCTCAGCGCGAGCGGCGTCGATGGCGTCGGTTGATGTAGTGGTGGAGAGGTGCTGTGCAACGTGCTGCGGTTCATCAAAATCAGCAACAGTAGTGGGGAGGTAAAAACCCGGTTGCCAGTACTGCGCTGTGCCAGGAGAGTTGTCGTCAGTAGTAGTAGCGGCAGTCGCAGCAAGAGGTGCAGCAGCAGCAGCAGCAGCAGGCGCAACAGTAGCAGGCGCAGCAGCCTCAGCAGCAGCAGCAGTAGCAGGCGCAGCAATAGCAGGCGCAGCAGCAGCAGCAGCACCAGCAGCACGAGGATCACCAGCACCAGCAGCAGCAGCACGAGGAGCAGCAGCAGCACCAGCAGCACGAGGAGCAGCAGCAGCAGGCGCAGCAGTAGCAGCGGCAGCGCGCTTAGCAGCAACAACCGTCGCGAGTGTAACAATATCGCTACCACGACGACTACTACCAGTAGTACCGCTACTACTACCACTACTACTACTACTACTACTACTACCGCTACTACTACTACCACTACTACTACTGCTGCGAGCGCTCGCTACAGCGGGAGGGTGATAAGACCAAGCGGTTGCGGTGGTAGTCTCATCTTCAGTAGCAAGAGGAGACGCTGACGCTAAACGAGGGCTGTTCCGCGTACTCTTCTTGTTCTTGAACTTGCTTGGATCCTTGGACGGCACTAGGTGTTGTCTTTTGCTCATGGTGTCGACTGTAGAGAGCAGCAAAAGACTGAGTGAGTGAATGGGTGTTTCCAGACCCCTTATATACGCCTTCTCGCTTCTAGAGCTAAGCTACTTACTGCCCTGTTCAGCTGCCGCCGGCTGACCGGCGGTCATTCACAAAGAGAAACAAAAGACATAATGCATGACGTTTTCAGCTGGATCCCTTTCCCCCTTTTGAGAGATCGACTGACATGAGCTAAGCTACTTACTGCCCTGTTCAGCAATTCAACACGCATTAGCTGTATAAAGGATTAAGCGGTTGCTGCCGCCGGCTGACCGGCGGCCATTCACAAAGAGAAACAAAAGACATAATGCATGACGTTTTCAGCTGGATCCCTTTCCCCCCCCCTTTTGAGAGATCGACTGACATGAGCGGGCGGTGTACCGACTGTGCTAATTCAATGCGCATTAGCTGTATAAAGGATTAAGCGGTCATGAGCTTAGAGTGTGTATACAAAAAAAACTACAGGAGGCGTGTGGCGTGAAGCAGGACCCCCGCCCCTCCCCCTAAGACGAGTGTGTCTGTCTGTGAGTAGAGTCGTGTGCATGTGGTGAGCGACTTAAGTGTAAAACAAAAAAAAAATCACCACCTCCTGCCGTGGTGAGTAGACCGGGCCGGCGGCGGCCGGCTAGTTCAATAGGGGTGACAGCTGACTAAGGCTGTGCATGAAAATCCGATTTTCACCTGACCTCTGACGTTGTTACAATGAATGTCAGAGGGAGAGAGAGTCGTCCTCAGGTAGGGGGTAGGAGGTTAGGCTATGGATAAGGAAAAAACGCCATTTTCAGCTGGCCTCCACAGATGGCGATGACATACTCCTCGTCATCTAAGCTCTTAAGGAGCGGAGCGGCTGAAAAGCGTCATGCGGACAGGTCGCTAGACAGCTGGGGTGCTGTTGGAAATAGGATTAAACTCCCTCTGTATAAAAGCTCTGATTTCTGTTGGAAAAAAAACCATATCGCCTCTGACCACAGTAACGTCTACTACCACCACCACCACCACCGCCGCCGCCGCCGCCGCCGCAGCCGCCGCCGCCGCCGCCAAGACGAGACGAGATGGCTCAAGCTATTCCACTTTCAATCTGGCCTTCACCCCCTTGTCCACCTGAAAAATTAATGCGGCTTCACGACGTGAGACGCGCGGTGCAGGCCGATGGGGAGAGTAGAGAGGTAGGACAGCAGCGCTTAGCATATAGCGACGCCTTGCTTCGTCAACTAGGTAAAGAGTTGAGCGGATCTTGGAGAGTGTTGGGCAGTAGCTTAAAAGTTACCGCCGCCCGTATGGATGCTCTAGTAGAGCGCAGTGTCAAGACACCGGAGGAGCTGTGTACGGCGATGTTCCGAGCTTGGTGGGGTGAAACCCAGCATCGTCATAGATGGGGAGAGCTCAGCCGCATCTTCACCCGCATTAGACGAGTGGAACTGTTGGCTCAGTGGATGACCCTTCTCCACAGGCAAGGGTTGGATTTCGAGAACCCCGACTCGCACGCGATGCATAAGCACTTGGGCGCCCTTAGGTAGCAGGTGGAAAGAGGTGGGGGGTCATTTAAAAATGTCGCCTGAGAGGTTAGATAAGATCGCTGAAGAATGGGAATGCGGAGGAAGTCCCGCTGAGTGGGCCTTCCAAGTGTTGAAAATGTGGCAAGCTGAAGCTGACGGTGCCGGCAGTACACCTTTTGAACTCCTTCGAGTGTTGACTGAGGACATGGGAAAGTTTGACCTCGGCATCACGATATTACTTGACTTTATCAAGCAAGAAACAATGAGAACAACGGACATGTGAATTGTTGTGTTTTATTTTCATACGTCTTCTTTTATTAGTAAGTAAAATAAAAAAAATTATAACAATTAAATCGCGTGTCCTCTTAAAGTGTCACTTCCTCCGGTCGCTGCTGATCTCCTAATTAGGGCATGTGACGTCGTCACTTCTAGTCACGTGACTCATCAGGTCACTTCCGGTCACGTGATCCTAAAGACCATCACTTCCTAAACAAAAAAATTAAGAGACACACTTCTTCCTCTCAAGAGGAAGAAGTGTGTCTCTTGATTAAAATAAAAAAATTCTTTTCTTAAAAGAGACAAACTCCCCTTAGAGTGCCCCCCCCTAGAGTGCCCTTCTCCCCCCTCCCCTCCCCTCCCCCCCACCCACCTCATGCATCCTAAAAGTGCCCCCCTCCCCATGCATCTTTAAGGGCCCCCCTCCCCCCCTCCCCTCCCCTCCCCCTCCCCCCTTATACACTCTAAAGAACACTTCTACCTAGTTCAATAGGTCACTTCCAGTCGCTAATAAAAAATAAAATGAAAAAACAAACTTATATTGTTGTGTTTTTTATTGTTTTACAAAAAAAATAAGAGACTCGCCTCCTCCAAAAAAAATATATATCACATTTAAAAGCGCGTGACCCCTTAAAGACGCTAATCTCTTCATTAAGTCGCGTGACGTCACTTCCGGTCACGTGATCAATCAGGTCACTTCCGGTCAAGTGATCCTCAATGAGGTCACATGACGTCACTTCCGGTTGTCCATTAGGTCATGTGACGTCACTTCCGGTCACGTGACTCATCAGGTCACTTCCGGTCACGTGATCCTAAATTAGGTCATATGACGTCACTTCCGGTCCCCTAAGTAGGTCATATGACGTCACTTCCGGTCCATAAGTAGGTCATATGACGTCACTTCCGGCCACGTGACCAAATGGCGGCCTCTGATTGGCTAACTAGGTCACGTGACGTCACCACTAATCCCCTAAGTAGGTCACTTCCGGTCACGTGACCAAATGGAGGCCTCTGATTGGCTGCATCTCGATTGAGTAATAAACAGTACTTAAGCATAGTCCCATTCCGATACATTATATACTACTTATAGTATTGATGCTATCTTGCATATTTTTATTTATTGACAATGTAAGTGGCCCTTACCGCTTCTGATGTTAAATTTATTTCTGTCAATGTTGGACCAACATCATTCTGTTTTGGGTAGAATTTAGTTTTCATTATTATGTTCCTTACAATATAATGTTGAGGTCATTCAGTTTTTTTTCTAAAGTGACACAAATTATAAGACTTTGGTTATAGGCTTACCTAGGTTATAAGCCAAATGTGAGTTTAGGAGTAAAGTTTTGGCTTATAATAAAAGTAAATGACATTAGTTTTAGCTATATCCTTATATAACCAAGGTTTTATTGAACATTGAATGAAATGAATTATGAAAAGAAGAAATTTGTAACTCACTCCTTCATTGTCTTTCCCCTCTTCATCCCAGATGGCAGATGCATCTGTCAACTTAACCATTGTACTTGAAGTTTCTGCTATGCCTAATAAGGACTTCTGATTGAAGTCCTCTCTCATCAAAAACTTCTAAAGGGTTGACAGTTAAGATTGTATTAATCATTCAGATTTCCTGTTTTAGAATGATTAGGGTTTATGTTATCATACACTATTGACCTTCAGATATGCTTTTTGATAGTGACATTTTTGGATATCTGATATTGTAGAATATGATGCAAAATCTTTACCTGAAATATATACATCTTACTATGCCTGGTAATTATTTATTCTTGTCTCACCTTTATTTGTTCGGTAGAGCCAAGGGTCTCAAATACCATTCCAAAGGCAAGTGGAAAAAGTAAATATGTAGTTACTAGCATAGCCCTCAACCATCCAAGCAATCTGACAGTCATCTGAAGAAGGTTGTAATATTATTCATTTAATGATAAATATCGAATAAGCCCATTTCCTGTTTGTAGGAAACAATTATTGAGGTTGATGCAACAAAATACTTGTGGTACCAAAAATATATACAATTTTACATAAATTGTATTCAAGAATTTCAGAGAGAAATGTTATTAGATTTAAAAGACAAACCTCAGGGCTAATGTCAAGACCAATGAGGTGTGATGTAATGTGCATGAAGTATGTCACAAATGTTGCCATGTGATGACTTGCAGTCAGTCCAGACAGCATGAGGAAAGAGCGGCGGACATTTTTTTCTGTTTCAACCCTAGACAGAAACAAATATTTTATGTTTTCACACTTCTAATTTATTCTAATAAACACTTGTAACCTTATCTCGATGATACATGTAAACATTGTCAACTAATACCCAGCCAACACACCCTAGTGGGCCCTAGATGGGTCACAGATGGGCTGCCTTATGGGGCCCATATGGGCTGCCCATCTGGGGCCCGCTTCGTTTTGACCAGGGCTATCAGGTGGGGCCCAGAAGGGCTTGCCCAGGGTTGAAGTGGGCTGGCCCTGTTCAGATCTAAGTGGGACCCAGGTGGGCTCCTTTATTTGGGGAACACATAATTGGGGGTGGGGGCTGGGGGCTGGGGGCACAGACATAACTTTTTCTTTACCTATAAGCTTAGTTGTTATGTAGTTGATGACCATACATGTTAAGAGTAGTTACCAACAAGTATTCAAGTGGGTCAATTAATTTATCTGCATTTAGTGTCATTTCTTCCCTTTATTTAGGGAGGAGAAGCAAAACACATCCTTTGATTAAGTACAACTCTGATCACATTGGTTGACACAGTCAGAGTTCCTGTGAGTCTGATAGTGATACCTGAGGGAGCCCTGGGATTATGTACTATGATCATATCGCGGGGAAAGGTGTCAGTATCAGAATACTCCCCGTTTCTCCATTCATATACAAACTTGTGTAGACAATTTCGTATATTATGAACGTAATGTGAAAACTGTATCATTTCAATGGTTTTAAAGGAATTGTGAATTTATGGCTCATTGTAATGAAGACAAGAAAATGTCTATAGGTTTTCAAATCCCATGTACTCTCAATGATGACATCTAGTGGTGAGCTCAGGAACAATACTTGCCCACTTAGCCCAGGCCTAGCCCAGGTGAACCCCACTCTTTTGGGGAAAGGTCTTTGAAACATAATCATGAAAGTTGTGTTGGTAGAATTAGCCCAGAAAGTGAAGTTGATGGGTTGGCCCACATGGGGCCCACCTGGCAGCCCACACCAAGCCCATGGAAAACCCATGCAGACCTCAGCCCACTTAGCCCAGCTCTAGCCCAGGTGAAACCCAGGTAGACAACATAGCATGAGAAAAATAATTTGAACTTGCATTTTCTAGAAAAAAGGTACAAGTGAGGATGAATTAAAATATCTGCAATGCAAGATATCCAATAAAAACTAAGTTCAGTACATGGGCTCAGCCCACCTGGGCCCTATCTGTCTGCCCATGCTGAGCCCATGGGAAACCCAGGGATACCTTTGCCAAGTTTGCCCATTTCCAACCCTGATGAAACCCACTTTTACAAAAACGCATATAATGTCAATTTAAAATGTGAATTAATTGAATATTTTCAGAAAAGAGTATGAATTGAAGGATTTGCAGTGCAAACATAACATGTTGATATTCTGGGCTGAGCCCAGATGGGCCCAATCTGGAAGCCCAGACAATTACCAGTTAATACCCAGATATGGGCTAGCCCATGGTGCCCAGGGACACGCCCATATGGGGCCCATTTGGGTGTGTTGGCTGGGATAGTAATTATCATTCAATATGATAAAAAAATGTATTGTATTGCCACAATAGTTTATAATTCCAAACTTGATGTTTACCTCATTTCAGTTATGTAAAATCATACCTTCTTAAATGTTTTGCTTGTTTTGCAAAAGGTTTTTCCCAGCAGTACATTTTGATGACTTTCATTGCTGTGATAATTTCACTCATCAGATTCACGCGCTTGGCAGTCCACTCTTCTTGTGATCGCCTAGAGTATAAAAAATTATTTGCATGCCTTTATAAAAGTCATAATTGATTGACTAGATGACAACATAATTATGCTAATCAATACCAGTATTTCAGTTCTTAATAAAGCATTCGATTTGATTTTAAATACCTGAACTTGCCAATGACTTTTCCAACCAGAAAACGAACAATTAGGAACAAGATTGAAAACAGAAGTCCAACTAAGATAGGATATCCACTTGTTATTCCTCCAAATATTGCCAGAGCAATGAAGGTCAAAGGTGCAAATAGAGCGGCATGGGCAGTTCTTGAGAGCTGAAAATATGAAAACTCATACAGATGATACAATCATTATTCTGTGTAAAGGCTGCATTCCCCAGTGGATACTATTGATGATAGTATGTTTAAAAATGTGGGTTATTGCTAAAATCTAGAAGTGAAACTGAAACCCATCTATTCATAAAACATAACCTAGACAACACAATAGACTGAATGTAACAGTCTACCTACATGTAATAATGTTGTTGGTCTCTTCTTTTCTTTATCTCAATGACTATGACTCTCTGTTTCCAAAACCATTAAACCATTGCATGTGTCATTATATGATATGAACCGGTACAAACCCAATGAAAACTTTCTGTTTCTGTTGACATCAAGGATACGATTTGACCGGTTGACACCTCACGTCGAGCTCTGTTACTGATGGTTAGCACCTATAAATAAATCACAATTGAGTCTAGCTGATCAATAGCAGGAACAGAAAATAGAGTTTAAGATTGTCAAGCATACTGTTCTCCTTAGACATACCTGCAGGCATTCTGCTACATGTCCAAAAGGTTTCTACCGTAAAATGTCACATATAAGCCTAACTCATGTATAAGCTGTCCCTATAAATTAGGAAAATAAGCCTATCAGACCATCTGATTATGGTGAATTCAGTATTGTAGTATACATCTAAAACTTTCGGAAAAAGCCACACCCCCACTTGCAGCTGATCCCATAAGCAGCACTGGCGATCTGACTTGCGTACTAGCCACGGCCGATACGTGAGGTTTTACGCTTGCAGATGGGAATGCCCCCCCCCCCCATGTGACTCCATGTGACGTGTGTTTTATTGCACCATACCTTCTTGTAGATCATGGCTGTGCAGGTTGTTCTCATCAGCATACCCGTGTTAAGGTGGAATAGGAAATAGTTGCTGTGCACTGGGACTAGCATGATTGTGATGATGATAATAACAATGGCATAGATGTACGCTGTCATTTTAGATGTTCGTCCACTGCCGTCCAAATACTGTATCAGCCCAGAGATCAGCAGGGGTGCAGCAAAACGACCAATTTCCTATCAAAGATAATTTTCCTCATAGTATTATTGGTAAACATAGTAAGCTTGTTCTACACATTTATTTTGAGTTGAGTTTGAAAACAGTGTTTTGAAAAATGAAAGTAGTGTCATGATTAATAGTTCTGATGCAAACTTGACATGTAATAAGATGTCAACAAATAGTTGTGTGTAATTTCCTAAATGTTATTTCTGACAATATACTTAGCACTTACTGCTACAAGCTCTAAGATGAGTCCGAGTGCAATTTCCTTTTTGAAGTTGAGAAGAAGGTGCTTGAAAAGACTACCTCTTTTCAGCTTTTCCTCTTCCGATATAGAATTCCAACGCCTTAAAAGATAAGGAAATTGTTGGAGTTTAGAGTAAGTGATGTAGGGTATTTCTTTCATTGGTACCCGTGAGATCTAGAGTTACAACTGTTAGAATTTCATTTCCAGTTCACATAACAGAGATGCTAAGATTGCTTCATATTCTATATACAATAGGCCTACCCGATTGTTAGGAAGGTGTGTGAGTACCCTCTGGGCTATAAATGCTTGTACACTATCATCACACTGAAATTATGTTTTGTTGAGACCTTTTACCTTACTCACACATTCCAGGTGAAGGTAAGTGATATTGACATCATGGATTTGGAGATATCAGACTTGTTGTTAGGATTTATACCTCATTGCCTGAGCATATTATAGATAGCAAAACCTTTATCTTACTTTTCAAATCTGGTCACATTTTTCTCAGCTTTGGCCCATGGTAGTACCTCCAGGATATCCTTCTCAGCCAATGGCCGCTTATAGGCTGTGTAGAACAGGCTGGTCAGCCACCTGAAGGGTATTGTAGATGTTGGTTATTGAAATAACTCCACATTCGAGAATTAGCTGTCAAATATAGTCTTCAATATATGAACAGAAGCATCTATAGGGCGGTTGGTAATGAACAATTGGTGTTTCTAATACGTGAACAATCAACCTGTAGTGTTAGGCATAGGAGTGAGACGATCATCCCAGCTAACAAAAAACGTTTTCAGAACGTTTTAAAACGTTTGTATATGGTTTGTAAGAAAACGCTTGTTTCCAAACATTTTAAAACGTTTATGAAACGTTTGGAAACAAACATTTTTGTACAAACCTTGTCTAATGTTTTTGTAGGGCTATATTTTATCTCTCTAACCTCTAAGCCTAAATACATTGATAATTATTTACATATCAAAACATACATTTCCAATTGATAAAGACCACTTTTTTGGAAAAATATAATAAAGCACCTATTTACAAAACTACCTCCTGGATTCGAACCTACACAAGTTGTAACAAGGGACCTGAAGGCAGGCACCTAACCTATGTGGCCATGAAGCCTACATGTCTGTACAGTGTAATGGAAGGGAGTCCTTATCCGAGTGAGGCTGGGATCAGGTTTGTCCCTATACTTTTGTAGGGGCTAGGGTTATACGGGGTTTATATGACGGGTTCTGTTGGATGCTGTGTTGCGAACTCCGTCCGAACCCTTCAGCCCGACGGCAGGTGGCAGCATCTGCTTCAGGCTTGGGGTATGGACAGAGGTCGCTATAGGCTTCCGGTCTGCGTGTGCGCGCGCAGGCTGGCTGCCTATATTTACCCAGCATCCGATGGGACTCGTCGGTTACTCTTGAGCCACGCTTGGTGAGAGGCCCCGTGATCACAGCGGCTATATTAGTCTACTGACCCGTTCCGAACTCTATAGGGAGTTCGCACTGCTAGAGCTTTGCCTGTCTTGGTTACTGAATAAACCTATTGATTCGCAACCTGTAACACTTGATCCGAACTGTGTTGACTTTGTTCTTTTACTTGATACTATAACAATATCATAGAGGACCAAAGTATCGTTTATTACACTTTGAAGCCCTTAGTAGGGACCTTTAGCAAACGTGACGTAGCTCATTTAACCTAGACGTATCCTATGCCTTCAGCACTGCTACGTCTGCGTTTTATGAACTTTTACGTAATTGCTAAAGGTCCCTATTACCAGGCCCTATAGGATAAATAGGCCTAGTGCTTTAACGGGCTATGCTCTTATTGTCATAATAGGGATCGATTTAGGCTTATTATTATGCTCCCTCTACACCAGCCTCGTTAGCTCACCAAGGAGAGCCTGGGACTCCCAATCTATAGGTTATGGGTTCGACTCCCAGCCTGGCTTTTAGATTGTTCACCTAATTCGTCTGCAAAAGTTTGCAAGCAAACCTTTCGCAAACCTTTTGCAAACGTTTTTTTCAAACCTTTTGCAAACGTTTATAAAACGTTTTCTTGCAAACGTTTTTTTCTGTCAACGTTTTAACGTTTTATAAACGTTTTATAAACGTTTTTCCAAAACGTTTGCAAACCTCCAGCAAACGTTTTCCGACCGTTAGGAAAACGTTTTTTTGTTAGCTGGGATGGTCTTATATACAATTAGAAATAGGCCTCGAAAAAGGCGGTTATATTCCTTGGTTTCTTACTCAGAGGAGTTGAGAGTGTGGGAATATAGAACGGACACCACAATCTCCTGTTCTTCAGTTAGGGAGATTTGGAGGGAGTGATGATGGGTCAACGTTCTCTGAGGAGCCTGTAGATCTAAAATATAGGAAGCTCTGCTGCCAGACTGAGTTCCCAGTAAGCTGAAGTGAGGGTTTATATACCAGTTTGGCCTCTGATTTAGTTTAACGTGCTATACAATTTCTGTCCTATGTATTACTATTAGCAGTAAAAAATGTAATCATTTACATATCTTACCAAAATTCTTTCTGAAAAAGAAAAATTCTCACGTTCTGCCCCTCGCTGTCTGATTAGGAAACCCCCACCCCTGTAGTCAAAAGGTTACTAATTCCTTACCAAAGTGTTATTCTGGAGAACCAATTTGCAGTTAGTGATGGATGTTGTTGCTCCTGTTGTTGTTGTTGTTGGTATTGTTGTGACACAGCGGGTCGTCTTTTATCCCCTCCAACAGGGACATCCTCCATCTTCTCTGCGGACATGTCTTTTTCAACCATTAGACTTAGTGAAATGAAATGATATCAAAGCATCCCATCACATGAGCCATAAGATTGTGTCTCACCAAATCGATCCAAGTTTAAAGTCTATGAGTGGGTCAAGCTATGACTGGGCGCAAACCATGACTTTTACATTCAACTGACATAGATGTCTGATTTACGTTAATCTACCTCATTCAGATGTAAATTTACGTAATAAATCTATGTAGATCTATGTTAAAAGACATAACTTTTCAACTTCAATTAGGAAGATGACTTCTCAGTGTCACATAAGGTGGCAGCACCATCAATTATGGAGAAAATATTAGAGCCAATCTACCACATTCATGCAGCAAATTCTCATTAATTATGAATTCAATATCATGCAAATAAGCCATATTCAATAGAATATATAAGGGGCAATAGATTAAAGTATTGTGCATGAATATGTGCTTTGCGGTACTATAATGAGCCAACACCACATTGGTGGTAATGGAAGAAATACAAAGCCTCTCTGCAGCCAAAACTATTCAACAGATCTATACTGTCTGGCTGTAGAGTTGAACTACAAGAATATACTATATAAAATGAAACGAACGTAGTTTAGACCAAAAACCAATATAGATTTACGTCTGACCAACGTAGTTGTGTTTACTGGGATTGCACCCGGTCATAGATTGCAGCTGGTCATAGACTTTCACCTTGGATTGGTTTGGTGAGACACAGCTATATGGGGGCTACATGCTACAGTCTGGTGAGCAGATAGATCTATATATAAATTAAGTGTCACATGAACCAGTTTGAAGTCTTATTCAAAAGAAGACATGGTCCACTCCCCTTCTCCGCACCCCGGCCCCACATACCTGTGGTGTTGGAGCGAAATGTTGCTATTTTAACTAATGGTGTCATTGTGTACTCACTGACTTAATACATTGTACCGTAAAACCATAGCTTAAGGCCTACTCCCATGTGTAAGCCCAAAAGTGAGCTTGACAAAAGAAAATTTCAGGTTCCTTGAAAATGTTATAGAGAACTCCACTTATAAGCCAGTCACAGCTTTTTGGGGGCGGGGGGAAGGGGGCAAGTTCCTAACTAATTTTAGACAGGTGAAATATGTGTCACTATGTATATATGTGTGTCTTAGTGCGTATAATCGTCTCCTCCTGGATTAATATGTGTGGAAACAGGTTAGGAGGTTCCTCATTAGTATAAACTTCTATGTAAAATATTTGATTTTAGCAAGATAAAAGCAATTTACATTCCAGCTCTATCAAAACAAACATAAATGGAAGTCATCCAACACAGACATGACTGACGGTCATCAGGTGGAGGACATGTAGAGTAGGTCAGTCTGGAATTACAGGTAGCCTGTGCATTCAGGCCGCCCCTATTCCGCATTAGCGAGATACAGTGGCTCCACCTTTTGGACCACTGGTAACAATCATAACCCTTTGCTCTGCAAGGACCAGCTCAGCCAAATCTCGTGGCCGAGATTAGGGTACAGGCAGGGTGCAGGTATTGTGAATAGGTTGTACCTGGACACTCCTAATGTCACCTGTGTCCAGTATAGTGTAGTGGTTAGCACTGTGGACTCATAATGCTGGGAGCCCAAGTTCAAATCCCTACCAGGCCAAATAACACTATGTCCTTTAAATACATATTTCTAAATTTTCTTTAGTATTGTGAATAATGTATTCTGTTTCCAAAATTGCTTTACTTATGAATTTGATTACCAGGCATTGCCTAGAAGAGATTTGAACTCAGGTACTCTGCATCATGAGTCCACAGTGCTAACCACTACACTATACTGGACACAGGTGACATAAGGAGTGTCCAGGTATGACCTATTCACAATACCTGCACCCAGTTTGTACCCTAATCTCGGCCAAGAGATTTGGCTAAGCTGGTTTCTGTGAGTACTGGGAATAGACCTAGGACCAGTGGAAATGGCGCTGCCCACTGATCATCTCGCTAATGCCCTATAGGGCTCCTAGGGGTTAGGCCTTGAGTACATCCATGTTTGGGGCTTCAATCATGTAACAACGGGTGGACACTAAGTAGACTCACCACTGACTGAACTCCTGACTAGTAATACCCTCTTTTGGGTATATAGGAACTGAAACGTCTTCACTTTGCTGCCTGACTAAAATTGGGGGTGTGCCGGTAACACATAGGTACCCTATAGCTTGGGCTCCACTAACCAATTTGTTTTTTCTCAAATCGGAGCTATTCTCACAAATCAGACTCAGTTATATACTATAACAATTATATACCTAAAGCAGGGAGATATTATAGACCATGCAATAGGTTTATGTTTGGAAACAAGGTTTATGTTTATAAACAAGTGGAAAATAGAACTGTCAAGGCTATACAACACAATTTAGGTCCCGATTTAGCTCCCGATTTTGTAACCCAGGCCGACTTTGGCCCCGATCCGATATCTAACTGTTTTAATTTTTATTGATCTGAACAGTGCAATCTCTAGACTTATGTCTTTACCTAATACAACTGTATACATAATACATATGATGTAAATATAAACAAACCATAACACTTTATTTCTGATCTGAACATCTCCCTAATATAAGGGAAAGCTAGGGTACCAGGGTATGATCGGATCCTGAGATTGTCCAAAAAATAGGCTAGTGGAGCCCCATGCAATCTCCCAGCACATCGGTCCATTATAACAGGATGGTGTTTACAGGCAGGCTGCAGGCTGTCACATTTTCTCCAAGCACATTCCACCCATAATAATCAGGCCCGTAACTAGGGGGAGTTCGTCGTTTCGAATGAACCATCCCACCTCCCTTAAGGAGGAAAATAGTTCCATCCTAGCAGACTGTAAAGGGAACATTATTGGCTATATGCCACTTTTACGGCTTGTCGATCGGACAATTATTAAGGATTCTAGAGAGAAAAGTATGGGAAAGATTGATTATACATGAAACTCTGCTTCCTCTTTTAATATATCATACAAAGTTCCATCATCATAATTAGAAAAAAGTCCTGTTCCACCATTGAAATAATCATGTCAAGTTCCACCATATCGAAAAACGTACCACCCCGCGAAGATGGCTACACACACAGAAGTAAAGGTGTCAAATGTGTCTCCCACGTGACTCTGGTAAAATAGAGAGTCAAACAGCTAATGACTCTGCTTATATGAGGGTCAACTTGAGTTGACTCTCTACTATCAGTGTCAACTTGAGTTGACTCTCTACTACCAGTGTCGATAGCAGAGTCAATAGCTGTTTGACACTCCATTTTTGCCAGAGCCAGGTGGGAGACACAGTTGACACCTTTACTTTTCTGTGTGTAGTTACGGGCCTGTAATTGGTAGGTGATATGTTATATATACACTGAAAACCAAATAGGGCTTAAAGGTGATCCATGGTGATGACCTTTGGGCACTCACCATGCTGGTGTCGTGGGGGAGTACCCCCCACGTCATTAGGGTCGTCGTAAGTGACTACCCAGGGTCGACATGTTGATCACCTTATCTGAGAGGCTGGATTAATATGATCACAAGGGATCGTCAACATTGAATACCTTTAAATTGGATTGTTTTGCCTTTCTTTTGGCTACAAAAAGAAAATACTCTATACCCCTGCATGCATCGAACAAATTTCTTTAGATATCTGGGACATATTTTTCCATCAGCATTCCCAACAAGGCATGTGTATGTATGTAATACCGGTGAATGTAACATCTGACACTTTGAACTATAGCCTAATATACAAAAGAGTTGTGTATAATTTTGAAGCAGTGATTCCTATCTAAATTCAGCTCAGATCTTTTTTAAATAGTCATATTAGAGTATAAATTTAAAAAAACTGAACATGCTCCATATTATATATGGGCAATGTAGCATTTGTGCTTGGAATTAACATAGCTATTGGTCAGAAAAGTCTATAGAATATACATCAGTAAATAGTAAGGCCCCCTATTGGAAGAAATATGACAATTTCAGGTAGTCAATATGAATACTAAAGTCATATGCAGCGATGACCTTCCCATTGAACTGGGTTTTCAGTGTAAAACCAATAGTAAAGTAATCTAAGTCTGAGCATTTATTCAGGAATTGAATGCATTTATCACAGACATGACTGACAGTTATAATGAAGTATAATTTTATAATTGCACCAGACCACATAATGATTAAAGACGTAGCCACTATGAACGTAAGTTAATTCCCCTACTTATAAATGCTGCGGAAATTAATCTCATTAAAAGCCTGCACTTATTTGAACCCAGTTATTGTAGGCTTGTAACAGGGAAATGGTCAACCACAGAATCAGAATGGTCTACTTCAGAAACAGAAAGTAAACTCACATAAATAACAAAAGATTGTTCATCAATGAAGAGAAGAGGAAAAGGCGGGAGCATAAGGGAAGTGAACGCCTGGAACGCAAGAAGATACAGGTTGGAAAAACAGGAGAATGTGGGGAGGAAGAATGAGTTTGTTGAGCTGGAAGCGAAACAGAAAAGAAGCCGTGCAGATCTGGAACATTTAGAAGCAAAGTGTATAAACAGCTGAAACAGCTGGCAAGGGCTTCAGTGTAGTAGCGGCAGACAAGTGGCTTCTAAGGCTAGAGAGAGTTGAGCAAGGATTACTGTCAATATAGGTATTTTCGCGTGTATAAATTTACGCAAATTTGCTAAATAGGACATTTTCCCTGGTATTAAAATTCCCACATTTCCGGGATTTGGCTATCTAATTTAATACTGTATGAATATTTGCTCTGTACATATTTTACGGATAATTTAAAATTGTGAAAAGTGCAAGAATATTTACAGCACGAAAATATCCAAGTTTACAGTACAACCTGGTTCTAAGCGAGAATTAAGAAGCGAGTTCAAGAATGCAAGATGAAGCAAGATTGAGAGGCTTGGGCCCACCGCATAGCTCAATAAGAGTATAAAGATGAGGCCCTCCACAGGACAACTGAACAGTTGTTGGAAGAGGGTCATAAGCAGCTGGCAAAAAAAGAGGAATTGCGTGAAATCAAAATCAGAATATCCAATTGCGTGAAATCAAAATCAAAATATCCAACGCGATGTTGGCTTCATGAGTATGCAAGAGTCGTTATGGGATTATAAATACACTTTGACAAAGAAATATCAAGCAAGAGAATGAATCATGTGGTCCTTACCATATATATATACACTATAGTTGTCTTGAAACTAGTGATACTCAATGAACTTATCTACCCACAGTTAGACTTTATATAATCAGGACGGTTAATGACATGTCAATTAACAACTAATTGCATGAAGAGTGGGAGCTAGGGGTCAGGAGAGGAGGGGGTTTATAGAGCAAGACCAAATTTTATATAATACAATATTCTAAGGATGATTAATTGGTAAATTAATTCAATGTACTAACTAACGTTAAACATTGCAAATATTACCTGTTACTAATAATAATATCAAATATTCAAAAGCATTTCAAAATGATCAATTTTGCTTGAAATGGTCTTATTCTTCGACATGGATATATGTATACAAAAAAGAAAAAGAAATATATATATATGATATTTATATATGTATATATATATATATATATATATATATATATATATATATATATATATATATATATATATATATATATACTTGCTTCCCCTCTCCTCCTTGGTCATTGGGCGTACTTATCCACTATCCACTTGCTTCCCTCTCCTCCTTGGTCATTGGGCGAACTTATCCACTATCCACTTGCTTCCCCTCTCCTCCTTGGTCCTCCAATGTTTCATGTTTACAGTAGGTATCATTTTCAGAGAATTCCGCCCAGGACTAAATAATCAAGGAAAGAAAATGTGATTGACGAAGGGGTAAAAGACTTTATATTGACTGTTATTGAGTAAGGTACTAGTAGACTAATGACCATAAACATTGCTTTAATACATTATGCCCTTTGTCGTCATGATGCATGAATGCATCCCTGGCTTGGAACTCACTTGGATTCATAAATAGTATCGACCTTACATGTTTGATACATTAATGCATCTATAATGCATGAATGCATCATCAGGGAAAAGGGTGCAGTACATTACTTAAGGCACTATGTGCCCCATAAATGATAAATGGACAACACATACTCGAACTCTGCAAACACAACTTGTTACAGATGTCAATCGATTTGTGATTATCAAGTAGTTTGGTATTATTCAGTGTGAAAGCAAATGTTTAATGGATTGAAAAAAAGAAATTGGTTCAAAAACAATTCTTCATATATCTTGAATTTAATTCCTAGGTAATGTCTCCCATAATGTTTCCAATCTTCATATTGCTATTGGGCAATGCATGCATAATTATGACAGCCTATGTTCATTTTAGAAATAAAGTTAGAGTTTAATCTGCTCTAATGCATATCTAATGCATTTTCCTTTATTCAACTCTCCACCCTTCTCAAATTCCTCGCTCCACTATTGACATTTACTGTTCTCTGAATGAAATGCTATATGTTACTAATGGCCCTTTTCAAACACACATTGGAGGAACGTAATTTCACATCAATTGTTTTGCTTGGAAGCAATTAGTGTCTTCAATGTGCACACATTTATTTCAGAAAATAAAATATGACTTTACAAAAACTAGCGTCATATTTGCCACTTAGTGTGTGCCACGGCTGGAAGTCTGACATCATTTATCTCCCTGTCTACCTTAGGAACCAATCATTTATCATTCGATGGGCCGGGGGCTGGCAGAATTTTCAAGCAAACATTACTATCAAGAAAAATTGTCAAAATAATATTGTCAAAATAATATCAAAATTATAATGGGGAGGGGAGCCTAATAAAACACTTCTTTCTACACTGTGCAAATGTAAACAAACTGTTATTTCGATGACGTCACAGGGTCATGAAATATGAGCATGGGTTATTTCACAGGGGTGTTTGAAATAGGACGTTCTTTGGTTGAATCAATGGGGCTGCCGTATTCCATGTAAAACATTTGATACAGCGAATGCCCTGAAATGATTAGTTCATAGAAATAAGTTTATGGAAATAACGGTATTATCACAAGAAAAGTAATTCATGCAAGTAACATTCCTATTGTGTCCTTATCAGAATTATATTGGGTCTTTATGATCTGCAACAACAAGCTGGATATCAAACTTAGGATTCAATTAAAAGTATGATATTAATATACCGCTTAGTCAATGAGGATTTTAAGCTATACTATATGATCATATTCAGAACTGGATAACAGCAAGATATTATGTGACTTGGATTGATAATAATATTGCTCCATAACTCTCCAGCCTTCATTATAGAGTGTTTCATAAAGGTGAATTCATTGTCAATATGTAGTAAAACTCTCCGTTACCATGGAAGCTTTTAGCATCTCTGTTTGAGAGACGCTTTCTATATGAACCTCTGTTTGACAAGCTGTTCATATCAACCCATGCTGACGGGCCCATCATATAAAGCCAGCTCTGCACTTAAGGTTAGCGCAATTATCTACTGGCTGTACACATTTGCTACAGAGAGTAGTGGAGTAGATATTGGGGAGTTCCAAAGAAAACTGGCTGCATTTTATATATTGGAATCTGTGCTTGTGTGTTACACAACCAGGAGAATACTGAAGGCATAGTGTTGGTTCTGTATTTATTTATCTCGAGTCTGTTTCTGTATTGTGTCATATAACTAGGAGAATACAGAAGATGAATTGCACAGCATCAACAAAAGGGAATGTTCAAACCACAGAAATCACAATATCAAAAATGGAGAGAAATATGGACAAGGACGTTATTTGGAATTCTATGAAAAGGTTCTCACCGCTGTTTCTGTGCACTGCTATGTATGCACCCAGGGAGGGCAGATCACATTGTATTGATTTGGCTGCTAAGGTTTACACAGTTTTTGTGCTGCTTCTAGTTCTGACTGTCTTTACTATAGATTTTGTTGACCTTTGCCTCACTGACTCATGCATAACGTTGATTCTTTATAAAATCTCACTCCTGTCACGGTTATTCACTATCTTCTTCATGATTGTTATTTGGATTAAGATAAACAAGAATATTCAAGATGGTTATGCAGTCATAGGAGAAGCATATATCAGCATTGGTATTGATATTGGCAGATTGTATTGTGTAGTGACTGTTATAAAACGTGTAGCTTGCTTTTTCCTCTTAACAACCTTCCTTACACAGTGCATCATATCTTTTATGAACCAATTTGGTGAGTTGTACAGAACACAGAATATGTCAGAGATGGGCTTTAACATGGGTCCCTTCCTATTTGAAGTGCAAGAAATCCTGAGAAATGGTCTTTTGTCAGTTATGAATGGTATCTATGTAGCCCCTCCAGTCTATATCTTATGCTGCTTTCTGTTGTGTAAACTTATCAAAGGCTATAACAACAGATTGGAGTCTATTATTGACAGTGGAGATTCCATTACCGTAGATCTGATAGAGAAGATGTGTCAAGATTTTGAACTTTGTCTGAATGCTGTGCTTGCATTTAACAAGCTCTTTAATGCATTCATTGGTGTAATACTCTCTGTATGCATGGGTACTTTATGTTTAACAATCTATCTGTCGGCAAGCTCTAGCGTGATTATCCAATCAGGGTCAGTTTACTATTTATCTTTTAGTATTCTTCCACTCATTGTTATATCGATTCCTGCTGCCATAGTAAATAGTAAGGTGGGTAAAACAAAGTTCTACAAGACATAATACTATAACAAACGTTAGATAACTCATGTTCATGTTCACCTTGCTGTAGTACCCCGTGGGCAACATTATTAACTGGTTGTCAATATTGATTCAATGTTTACGCAATGTTGATTTGATGTTAAACTGAATTGTATGCCCACTGACTTAAATCAAATTCCTGATTATGTGATAAATGCTCTTTACTTAGACTAATAAAGGTAGTGGGCCTGATCAACTCTTGGTAATCCCCACATCCTATTACTCTATTGCCCTCTGGTCAGATGGTTAGAAATCTGCTTACCAGGCTATTTTATACATGAGAATCCTGTGAAATGTAGGTAACTACAATCTATAAGGTTATGTATATCCTCAGGGTAAAAGTAAACAAATGAACAACAATGGGTAATGCTGTATAGGGTTCATAACATTAAAAACAATGTTAAATCAAACCTAGTGTGGCTTCTGGGAGGGTTGCACCAATGCATCACTATGACTAAAGAGAATAGCACATATAATCTAAAGCAGTAAATCACAATTGACTGTAATAACAAACTATGCATTCTTAATTTGAGTATATCTTATACTTTTTAAGGTGTATTCATGTCGGAACATGGTGTATAAAATGAAATTCAGGAAAATGAATGAAGAAGGCAGTCGGCTGGTAAGTTATCCTGAAGTTAAGACAATGATGTGTTATGCTCAACACATCATGTAGTCCATGCACAATGACACATGACTTGGCAAATTATGTCCTAATTATTTTATTATTTCAGGAATCATGTTATAAATAATGACATAATTCATACAGGTGCTCCCACCTTAGGAGCCAACATGTCCAATAAATGTCAATACTGATCATGCTAAATTTGATTCTCACATAATAAATAATACTTGTTATAGATACAAGTTTTGCTGAGCCGACTGAATGGACCACCAATTGGTATTACAGCTGCAAACCTGATGCTTGTGGACTCTTCCTTTTTAATAGGGGTAAGGTGTTAGCCCTGTGAGTGATCATACACCATAGCTGATAATATTCATGGATATGACAAATGTTGATTAATGGCCAAATTTCCTTGATCTGAGAAAACATTAAGAAGCTTAAACATGGGCAAGGAGCTAGTTTATGGTCAATTATTATCTTTTAGTTTTTCAATGTATTTGTGTCTATAATGTCAATATAAATATGTGTGTAGCTTTTTAAATCATTCTTATATTTGTAAATGCATAAAATATAGAGAAGACCAGGTCAGGGGACCTTTTCTGTATTAGAGTCGAGTCCCTTGACATATTCTTACCATGATGTATGCTACCTTTTATGGATTTATACGGATCAGAGTGATTTAAAAACTGAAAAATAAATAAATCAGATCCTAGCCCATCTTTAATGCTTGAAGCTGCTGAAAAAATGGCAGTTAAGCAAGTTTAAGCCTTGCATCAGTGCATAGTGCCAATCCTTTGGGAGACAAAATGACTCAAAAGTATGTATATATACATGTAACATGTAAAGTATACCTTTCTCCTGACATTTTACATGTTTAATTTGCTATCCTATTGATGACCTTCCTTTCAGATTGTGGGAACACTCATGACATACACAATAGTCATGTTTCAGTTTGGAGCTTCTGTAAATTGTCATCTGACATTCGCTACGACTGATAGTCTACCTGACAACTCCACAGTGCTATCAGCATTCAATTGAACTTGATATATTTGTACTTTTACATTTCCATATGGCCAATAAGACAATCTCAACAGTTCACAATGAAGCATGTAAGGACTGATTCCTGTTATAAATATCATTTTGGTATTGGTATGACTCATGTTCAAACTGACACATATATTTGTCTATGATCACTTTGTATATAGTGTGGCAGATAATAAAAACCTTTCAAAACCAAAATGATTAATGTAAGTTTCCTCAGGTGCCAGCAAGGATGTCCTTGAAATGAGAAGCTGCATTGAACACGTTTTAGGCTGGGTCTCACGAGACCTGGCCATTTTGAATGTCTTTGACCGGGTGCCAGCTTTGACAGGCTTGATAAAAAATGGTGTATTTAGGACAGATGAAGATGTAAATGGGTTGAAAAGGCAAATGGATGTTATAACACTTTAAATTAGTAATTAGTATCCCATTTATATCTGCATCTCCCCTGAATAAACTGTTTGCTGTCAAGCCGGTCAAAGCTGGCACCCAGTCACAGCTGGCACCCAGTCAAAGCTGGCACCCGGTCAAAGACGAAAGCAGTGGCCCATGTCGTGAGACACAGCCTTTAACTGACGTGCTTGTCCTGGCATTGGATCCATGACTGTTATGTGAGCATCTTGCTTTAATGTAGCAGTGAGTTATCCGCTAGCACTGCATTCACAAAGGGCATACTTCATTAATGGACTATGTTGATTTTAAAGTTTTGAAAAAGAGTAAATCCTGTGTCGGGCCCGCTTTGGGAATGCACAACAAACACTTTCATATCAAATTTACACTGAGGTTTCAATCATCATAAAGTTTCAGTGTGGATGTGCCTCTATCAGGTTATTGTGAAAGCATATATTCACAATATTCACAGGAATACATTTTCGCAGACGAGTGAGAATTGGCAGATTTGCGGGTATTTATTTCATACTAAAGCATATAACAATTACGCGGATTTTTCATTTCCATTGATATAGCGAAAAATATATACCTAGTACAATAAAGTACTTTCACAGTAGAACATCCACAGTGCAAACCACTCTGTTGCCATGGAAGCTTTTACTGGTATATATATTCTATGGAAAAGCCCAACCTTTCACTCAAAGCTTTTGTTTAAATATTCAAAAATCCAGCTGTGTTTGTCCCTTTAGTACTGTGTACGTTGGTCATCTGATATTAAATACAAACAGTTGGTTGGTCACTGATTTACATCCCAGACATCCCTCATCCTCCAGTGTTTTTACATGCATGGGGAAAGTACATGCTGTAGAAATTACTATGTCTGAAATGGAAGGAAACTCAGAAAACTGGTTCATTTGGAATTCTATGAAGAGGCTTTCACCTTTGTTTGTATTGAGCGGTATTTATACCCCTCAGGAGGGCAGGTCACGCTGCGTGGATGTGGCTGCCAGGGGGTATTGTTGTTTTGTACTTCTCATCATGTTTTCCGTTTTCATTGTTGATTTTGTAGATCTCTGTCTTTCCCCATCATATACAACTATGGTACTTTACAAAATCATGTAGCGACACTCATCATTACGTATATATTTTGGATTAGAGCAAACCAAGACATGGAATATTGTTACTCAGCACTAGAGGAAGCATACATTAGCATTGAAATTGAAATAGCAGACAGGCTGAATAACATTATTACTATTGTGAAGCATTTGCTTTGTTTCTCGATTGTCATTTCCCTGATTTCATATGGCATTATCTTCAGTCTTGATTATGCCCGAGATATATTTGGTACTAAGCAGGAAATTGAGCATAGACTTTCAGAGGCTGGGTTTACTCTAGGTTTCTCTGTTTACAAAACACAAGGACTTCTCAGCATCATAGTTTTTTGTGTATCTGCTTCTTCTATGTATTTATTGCAGTCTATCTTCTCTGCTTCTTTCTCTTATACAAGTTACTGATAGGATATAACCACAAATGGGAAGCAATTGTCACTAAAGAGACAGTTATGTCTTTAGACGTGGTAGAGAACATGTTTCAGGACTTTGAGCTTTGTCTGAAAGCTGTGAACAAAGTCAACAAGAAATTTCATTTGTATATCGGTTTCGTCATTTTGTCATCTGTGGGTATGCAGTGTCTAACCATCTACCTGTCAGCAAGCTCAAGTCTTGCAGTTCAAAAGAATTCAACTCTGCACTTAGGATTTAGTATTATTCCACTTATCATAACGGCCATTCCTCCTGTCGTTATCAACAATATGGTGAGTGAATCATAAGCTCTGTTATACGATCATCACAAAATTATAATAATGTTATTTTTTAGTTTGTTTTCCCATGAACAACAATCTATCATACAAATTTGTTATAGCTCTCTCTTGTAATTATCTAGAGGTGATCCTAGAGAGATTGCTGACAAGCAGTTCTTTCTATTCAGTGATATTTCACTTATCAAGGTCTACAGAGCTATTCAAAATCTCTTCAAAAGAAAATTTGGGAACATCTTTTAGTAACTATGCAATTTCGAACAACCCTGTAAAAATGTTTACCCCATTTACATTCCACATCCGTAAATTGCAAAATTATGGAAAAAATATAATAGCATGACAGGTGACATTTTGTATTTCTTTGTTCTGTTCTGCCTGTCAGTTATCTGGCAATTGTAAGCTAATAATTGCATAACATTCATAGGTGTACTCATGTCGGGACATAGTTTACAAGATGAAGTTCAGGAATGTAAACGAAGACTGCAGGTGGTTGGTAAGTACAAGCTATAAAAACTTTCTTTCAAGAATTGTCTCGACTCAAGTGCTTATTGAGAATGGTAATTTGGGCTGGGAATGGAATTTTACTTCATTTTAAGAAGGTTTCCAAGAACCATCCATGGAAAGTGTTAGCATTTCCTTGTAACATCATGCCGATCACACAGGATTGATAATACATCTGAGTGCATGATGTGCGTTTATAGGGCAGATGAGTTCAATGCTAGTGCTGCATTCATTCTTTGAGGCATCATGCCATCCTTCTCATGCCATCCTTCATGAGTACATTTCTTCATAGATCCAGATCTTCCTCAGCCGTCTGAATGGACCACTTGTTGGTATTACAGCTGCAAACCTGATGTTGTTAGACAAACCTGATGTTGTGGGGTAATGTATTTTATTTATCGAACAAGGCTAAACCTCTTTATGTTTGAGTTTAATTTGCTTTGTTCATTTCCTGCATTACTTGATAATTGTAAACCATTAGTAGTTTAAGAATATTGCAAGGGAGTAGTTGATATATTTGTGGATAGCGCAAACATCTTTGTACATTCAGTTGATCTATCAGGAGTGTACCTGCCCCATAGGGTCAACATGCTAGTTGATGCAACACCAGTATCAGGACCACAAAAGGGCATATCGTACATAAAAACACTTTGCAGACCTGACAAGGAGAGACATCAGAGGGGGGATCAGCTGTGACCTAGTTACACCTGGGGACAGGTGAGGAAGGGTAGGTGGTGCCCCCAATTAACCAATACCCGAACCAGGCATATGACTCCTGCTTCTAACAATTTCTGGGAAAATGGCCGATTTGGCAATGATATTTTCAAATTCGGAAAAATATCAATTTTCAGGAAATTGGCCGATTTTGCGAGAAAAAAGTTCAAAATCAGAAAAAAATGCAGATTTTCAGGAAAATGGCTGATTTGGCGGGAAAATGGTTCAAAATCGGAAAAATGAGGATTTTCAGGAAATGGCCAATTTGTTGAGAAAATGGTTCGAAATGGAACAGATGTCGATTTAAGGGAAAATGGCTGATTTGGTGACACAAAAGTTCAAAAGTCAGAAAAATTGCCTGATTTTTAACCATCATCTCGCCAAATCGCCCATTTTCCCCAAGATTTTTCCAAAAGTAAATGAAAAAAAAATTTCTTATGGAAATAAAAAAAAAACTTTTATGGAAATGAAAAAAAAAGTGAAGACCAAAAGTGAAAAAAAATTTTGCAAGAGTGAAAAAAAAAGCTTTTACAAACGGAAAACTTTTCTTACCCTTCTGGGCTTCTGTACCTGGGTGATTATCTAAAAGTAATAGTTGATCCACAACTGAAACAAAATACTCAGTTGCTGCCTGCAATGGGTATAGGGGCTCACCTAGCTGACTCTGTAGCCCCTAACATTGTAACCCATCATGAAACCCTATCACTTTTAGAAAGCGATCACCTTAATTCTTGTTTAAAGCATTGTATGATGGTTAAAGAGGCCAAAATCAGCATATAAAATGCTCCCATTAAATGATGGTGAGTTTTATGATATTCATAATGTGATTTATTTGTTTAGGGAAAAAAAGGAACTAAAAAGATATTTAGAAGAATTACCAGTTAATTATATGTCAAATATTGAAAGTGTTAAGCTGATATATATGTATCAGGATGTGCAATATATATTTATTCTGATGCAGCTAAGCTAAGATGTGCAGGAATCTGAATGTTCAGTGGGTCTATATTGTAGCAGCAGTGGAGGGGGGGCTGTGGGTTCGCAGACCCCCTCGGCCGCCTCGGCGTATGTTGTACATAAGCTAAGAGTTAGAAAGGCTGGGTGGGGACATTCAAAACGGGGGGGTCGGCGAAGTTCGCTGGTAGCAGAGAGGATCTCTGACAAGACTAAGCTGGTGTGGCCAGAGAGAGCCAGGGCAATAAAGTATCTCCAGTTCAACTGTACTTAACGAGTTCTGTCTCCTTCCACATTACAGCGAACGCTACAATATGCAACATGAAGCTACAAACCTTGACCTTCATGTAGCATTGATTTATATTTACCATACAAACATCTTGATGTAACTGCATCAAACACTTACCTGTGCAAATATGCACCACTCTGTTGCCAGGGACGCCTATACTGTATTAGTCAGACGTTGTATATGGAGCCTAAATTAATTGGGCTGTGTTCACAGTCTACTGTTCACTAAAAGCATTTGGTACCAGACAGGATATTATGTAACTGACCAGTCAGAAATCTGCAGCATGCACCCTGTGTAAGTCCCTTTAGTGTAGTGAATGCTGCTCATCTGACAGTCATAGTTCTTCTATGGTTTAAGTTAACTTAACATCTCAGACAGATCTCCATTCAACTCTTCATTACAGATATGGGGGAAGTACATAGACAAATGCCAACGCCCATTAATACCATCTCTGTTGTATTTCACGAGTGGGGGCTGGCGCCATATCACATGAAGCCGCAGGCTGAGTGGGATATGCCCCAGACCCCATGAGTGAAATACATCAGAGATGGTATCAATATAGTTGGCATTTGTGTTTATTTTTTATTTGAAGCCATTTTATGAAGAAAAACAATCTTCTCCTAGCCCATTGAATACGGCCACCTTGTATTCAATGGGGCATTAAATACGGCCCTTCAGTGCTATAGCATAGGAAACCTTGTATTTCAGAAAAATAAACACCATAGGTATAACTGAAATGGAAGGCAACTCAGAAAAGAATTTCATTTGGAATTCTATGAGGAGGCTCTCACCTTTCTTTGTGCTGGGTGCTATGTATACACCTAGAGAGGGCAGGTCACGCTGTATGGATGTGGCTGCCAAGATGTACTGCTGTCTTGTCCTGCTCCTGATTGCTTTCGTTTTCACTATTGATTTTGTGGATCTCTGCTTCACCCCATCTTGTACAACTATGGTTCTTTACAAAATCACTGTACTCTCACGTGTAGCATCACTCCTCATGATATATTTATTTTGGATTAGAGCAAACCAAGATATGGAAGCTGGCTATATTGCATTAGCAGAAGCATACATTAGTATCAGAATTGAAATAGCAGACAGGCTGAATAATATCATTACTATTGTGAAGCGTTTGCTTTGTTTCCTGATTGTCACTTCCTTGATTTCACATTCTATTTTATTTGGTTTTGAATATGCCAAAGATTTATCCAGTAATGCGGAAGAGCTTGAGCAGAGACTTTTGGAGGCTGGGTATACTCTTGGTTCCATTGTGTACAAAATGCAAGGACTTCTCAGAATCTTAGTTTTTTTTATGCCGAAGTGGTGGCGTAGCCAACTGGTGGTGCCGCCAGGCACCACCAGAACGAGGTATATGATGTTTGCACTTTACCAGAAGTCAGAACGGGCGCCGCCATCTTGGATTGTGCGGCCATCTTGGATTAAGGAGTCACAACACAAATTTATGCTATGTGATAACAATAATATAAATCAACCTTTGATAGTTTCTGAGGGTGATTATAATCATACCTACCCCCCCCCTAATATGGACCCAAGGAATTCAATGGTTCTATCGGTTTGTTGCTGATACAGCTGGTTGCCTAGCAACAGCTATTCTAATTGTTTATCTGCCTAGCAACACACATTTCCATGGTCCTAAGGTTGATTATAATCAAACCTACCTCCCCTAATATGGACCCAAGGAATTCAATGGTTCTATTGGTTTGTTGCTAATACAGCTGGTTGCCTAGCAACGGCTATTCTAATTGTTTATCTGCCTAGCAACACACATTTCCATGGTCCTAAGGTTGATTATAATCATACCTACCCCCCCTAATATGGACCCAAGGAATTCAATGGTTCTATTGGTTTGTTGCTAATACAGCTGGTTGCCTAGCAACGGCTATTCTAATTGTTTATCTGCCTAGCAACACACATTTCCATGGTCCTAAGGTTGATTATAATCAAACCTCCCCCCCCCCCTAATATGGACCCAAGGAATTCAATGGTTCTATTGGTTTGTTGCTAATACAGCTGGTTGCCTAGCAACGGCTATTCTTATTGTTTATCTGCCTAGCAACACACATTTCCATGGTCCTAAGGTTGATTATAATCAAACCTACCCCCCCTAATATGGGCCAAAGGAATTCAATGGTTCTATTGGTTTGTTGCTAATACAGCTGTTTGCCTAGCAACGGCTATTCTAATTGTTTATCTGCCTAGCAACACAAATTTCCATGGTCCTGAGGTTGATTATAATCAAACCTACCCCCCTAATATGGGCCAAAGGAATTCAATGGTTCTATTGGTTTGTTGCTAATACAGCTGGTTGCCTAGCAACGGCTATTCTAATTGTTTATCTGCCTAGCAACACACATTTCCATGGTCCTAAGGTTGATTCTAATCAAACCTACCCCCCCTAATATGGACCCAAGGAATTCAATGGTTCTATTGGTTTGTTGCTAATACAGCTGGTTGCCTAGCAATGGCTATTCTTATTGTTTATCTGCCTAGCAACACACATTTCCATGGTCCTAAGGTTGATTATAATCATACCTACCCCCCCCCTAATATGGACCCAAGGAATTCAATGGTTCTATTGGTTTGTTGCTTATACAGCTGGTTGCCTAGCAATGGCTATTCTAATTGTTTATCTGCCTAGCAACACACATTTCCATGGTCCTAAGGTTGATTAAAATCATACCTACCCCCCCCCCTTATATGGACCCAAGGAATTCAATGGTTCTATTGGTTTGTTGCTAATACAGCTGGTTGCCTAGCAATGGCTATTCTAATTGTTTTTCTGCCTAGCAACGCACATCTCCATATCCCTCAGGTTGATTATAATCAAATCTCCCCCCCCCCCTAATATGGACCAAAGGAATTTAATGGTTCTTTTGGTTTGTTGCTTATACAGCTGGTTGCCTAGCAACAGCTATTCTAATTGTTTATCTACCTAGAAATGCACATTTTCATGGTCCTAAGGTTGATTATAATCATACCTACCCCCCCTAATATGGACCCGAGGAATTCAATGGTTCTATTGGTTTATTGCTAATACAGCTGGTTGCCTAGCAAAGGCTATTCTAGTGGTTTATCTGCCCAGCAACGCACATTTCCTTACCCCCTAACATGGACCCAAGGAATTTATAGGAAATACCATAGTTGAAGTATTATCATTATTTGGTGTCTTGAATGGGTTCCCTTCAAACATACCAACCATGTAGACATTATGTTTCTTCGAATGCAAGAATTGCGGTTGTTGCCGCGTAAAAAAATGCCTGAGGCATTTTTTTACGCGGCAACAACCGCAATTCTTGTTATTTGGCTCTTTCATGTATGTACCTCTGGCAGTCTATCTTCTCTGGTTCTTTCTCATGTACAAGCTATTGATAGGATATAACAACAAATATGAGGCAATTGTCACTAGTCAAACACCCATATCACTAGATGTAATAGAGACCATGTTTCAGGATTTTGAGCTTTGTCTGAACGCTGTGAAAAAAGTCAATGAGAAATTTCATTTATTTATTGGATTGAACATTTTTTCATCCATTGGCCTGCTCTGTTTAACCATCTACCTGTCAGCAAGCTCAAGTCAGATAGTTCAAGAGGATTCAACTCTGTTCTTGGCATTTAGTACTATTCCCCTTATTCTAACGTCAATACCTGCTGTCTTTATCAACAATATGGTGAGTGAAGATATAATTTCCTAGCTCTATCACAGAAAAATGATAATACTATCAATACTTATAGTGGCTTGAATAAGTGCAGGGCTATCAAATAAGTGTCGACCTTGAATAAGCACCAGGTAAATGAGGCTATTGAAATGGAAATTTAGACCATTTTTGTAACTTAAATAAGTGCAGGTTTTGTATTAAAGCAGGGTAGATGGAGCCATCAAAATCCATAAGGACAGGTGTGCCTATTCAACTCACTACGGTATTCAATTTTACCGTTGAAAAAACCCACACCATAACACTATTGATATTTTCTTTACCATTATTCCAGTCAATATCAGACAACTGTAAGCTAATGATTTCATTACATTTCTAGGTGTACTCATGTCGGGACATAGTTTACAAGATGAAGTTCAGGAATGTAAACAAAGACTGCAGGTGGTTGGTAAGTACAAGCTATAATGACGCAATAATAGAAGGCAATTGTCAGCATTTCAAGTGCTGATTTAACATGACTGCCAAAGAGGTGGTTCTCAGATTTTGTTTGAAATAATAAGTCAAACAGAACTGAGGTCATAGCTATATCATATATCGATCATGAATAAAAGCCCCTCTTTTCATGCAGGGAAACAACAGTCAATATGCTACTCACCATGACCCAGAGGGGAACCCGGATACTGTTTTTGATGACCCGTTATCCATGGTGTCCTTTTAAAAATAGATATGATGCTAATCTTTTAAGTTTAGAATAAATTTTTGGAAAATACATGAAATACCAACAGAGCTGTACTTAATAGTTTCCCTACTCACAGAGATGCTGTACTGCTTGTCATACATCAGTGACATCCAATTTATGTAGATGACAATAGATGACATATAGTTGTTGATATATCAATGTATTGCAAGATAATATATAAACTATTAGATAGATGTAAAACACTGTATATTGCCCTAATGCGCTGAGAAAAATAACAAAATCAAAGGTGAAAGACAAAAATCCAAGTCTTATAATTATATTGCAAGGTTGGAATCTGATCTAAGGCTGGTTGAAAGCTCAACCATTTGACTGCCAAAACTTGCGGCCCTCCCTCTCTTACTGATCATAGTGGAGATCTACGAACACCCTGTCCCAGGGGGCACTAGGTAATGGCACATTCAGGTACCATGATACAAGTGCATACCTTGTTTTCTCTACCGACAGAGAACAATTTCTCACATGACATATATTGACATAATGATATTGATATAAAAATTGTCAATATAAAATATTGAAATATTGTCATAATGGCGATATGTCAATGACATCCCTATTGTCATACCACTGGTGAAGTTATTGTAAGCTAGGACATTTTGATGTGCAGCTCTGTCAGTAATATATGGATCCTCATTTTTGTCGTCATGATGTATGAATGCACCACTCAATACTTACAGGGCAGACAAGTTCATTAGGAGCTCTGCATTTGTGCATCAGGACATCAAATGAACATGAACCTTAAGGGAGTATGCCATCCTTATCTGTTTTAGATCCAGATCTTCCTCAGCCGTCTGAATGGACCACCTGTTGGTATTACAGCCGCAAACCTGATCCTGTTAGACTCATCTTTTCTGATTGGGGTAATGGATTTTAATTACTAACCTCTGACATGACCTCTTTACTTTTTAAACATGTTATGCACCTCCATATGGCTGTGTCTCACGACCTTGGGCCAATGTTTTTGTCTCTGACCGGGTGCCGTCTCTGACCAGGTGCCGTCTCTGACCAGGTGCCGTCTCTGACCAGGTGCCGTCTCTGACCGGTTTGGCTTGATAAGGTCAAAATACCAACATCAGGAGGCTAATTATGATTATAATTATAAGTATTTAACAACCGCCATAATATTTTTACAAATCCTTATATACATGAGTATAATTCTTTTTAAAACACCTTTTTTCTGACACCTGGTCAGAGACGGTACCTGGTCAGAGACGGCACCTGGTCAGAGACGGCACCCGGTCAGAGACAAAAACATTGACCCAAGGTCGTGAGACACAGCCATATGCATTTTCATCGTTATCTGTAAACTGTATACCTTTCATATTAGGAAAGATATTTGGACTCCTTTGTATATAGGAATAAGATCTCTGTATGTCCCCAGGAAACTGGGGTGAGGAAGGGTGAGACTAGGGCGAGCATGCCCATAGAGCAAGGTAGGGTGAGCACTGTGTGAAGAGGCTCACCCTATGTGTTAGATTGGGCAAGCCTAGTGCCTATACCCTCCTCTGCCCAAACCCACACTGAGGGTGAGCCTCTGGTTGCTGTGTTAGACCCAGTATACACACAGTCTATCTCTATAGTAGGGACCTTTAGCAAACCCGACGTAGCTCATTTAACACAGACGTATCCTATGCTTTCAGCACTGCTGCGTCTGCGTTTTATGAGCTTTTATGTAGTTGCTAAAGGTCCCTATTGCTGGCACACCACCTTACCCAAGGTCACCCTAGCATGCACAACAGTAGTTAGTGGTAGGTTCTATATTGCTATGGTGGATAAATAGAGATTCCTTTACATGGCAACCTAACACAGAGCCTGTAGTATAGTTGTCAGCACTGTTCCTTTTGTATGCGAAAGGTCCAGGGTTCAACATTCTGCCATGTCAACCGTCCCACCACTTGTCTTGAACGTTCTATTTTTATGAACCTAACATTACAATTGTCCCAAGAATTGGGAGTTTTAGCAAATGTGACTTAGCCCATTCAATCCAATTGTAGCTAATTTCTAGCACTTCTATGTCTGTGTTTAATTAGCTCCCTCGGCTTTGCTAAAGGTCACTAATACATATCACAGGTCTATTGAACCCAAAACAAGGGAGAACAGGGGGAACTTGCATTACAACTGCATAAGTGCTCTAATTAATTATGCCTATGTAAGGCCCTGTCCTAACTCTTCCAAAGTAACACAGAGTTCCACCCAGCAAGCTGCATTTGGGCAACATGGCACAGAGCTGGATAGGGCTAGCACAAGGTGCAGGCTTGTGGGAGGGAAATGCTCGCAGCAAAAGGTTACAATGTTCCCATGCACATGAAAACATGAAACAAGTGTGTATGTGTGCTAGTAGGGGCGTGGGGGGGGGGACAGAATTATGTAAATCCCCCAAACCAGCCGAACTCTTCCCTAGGCCTATTCATTGGGCTGTGTCAAAGTAGAATCTAGATGTGTCAGACGAGGCCATGCCGTTCCTAAAAGAGAAATGTGTGCTACCTTACCATCATGGCCTTATAGACCCCTAGATGGCAACATGGCCATTTCTTGAATTCAACACGGTGACCTCCTTTTTTCTTAAAATATACATGGCACATGGCCGTACATGAAGCATGGGTCATTTCTGAAAGTAGACCTTAGGGACATAGAAAATGTGTGCCAGTATGCACACTAAATCAACGAAATCATTAGAGGCCTATAATGAAAAGACTGAAAAGGCTGCAAACAAGAATTATCTATAATGATATTCATGAACTACCGTATTTCCCCGTTTATAAGCCAGGCCCTGAATATAAGCCTGCCCCATTTATAAGCCGGGTCAAAGAGGGTATTAGGTTTAATATAAGCCGGGGCCCGAATATAAGCCGGGGTAAGGACTCAAAAATCATCAGGTAACACTTATATGGTCATAAGTTTGCATCTAATTGGAGTATTCACATGATTCTTTGGGTTATCCACAGTTAAATCCATGAACTTTAGACATAATCAGCTTATATTTTGATGAAATTTTCGAGATTATTCAAAGATATTATAGAAAAGTACAGAAGCAATCAGAAAATATGGCTGGATGTCAGAGAAATCCCCTTGCAAAATATTATAAGCCGGCCCCGTTTATAAGCCGGCCCCGTTTATAAGCCAGGTCAATATACCACTTGAAATCAATATAAGCCCGGGCTTATAAACGGGGAAATACAGTATATGTAATTTCTAGTGACATGGGCATTTCTCAAAATCTATATGCAACATGGCGATTCCATCTCCCACCCCCCCCCCCCCCCCATCAAAGATTGATAAATATTGATAACTCACTTTGTACAACTGGAAATGTGTGATGTATTACGCAGCCTATAATAGTGTAGGGGCACGATGTCCGGGTGTGTCTCCCCGCAGGGGGTGCCATAACCGGAAGTCATTGTGCATCGTGCCCTATATGTCCAAGGGACTTGTCATTGAGTGTTTGAGTGTTTGAGTTTGCATTACATCAACCCATTGCAGTTTCTAGTCACCAGTATGCTACATTAAAAGCACTACTGTCGCTTAAAAGGGTTGAGACTGATGAGATATTATATATCAAATGATCCTATTTTCTTTGCAGATTGTGGGCACGCTCATCACCTACACAATAGTCATGTTTCAGTTTGGACCTTCTCTTCCATGTAACCTGGCTGACAACACCTTCTACAACACTACTGCACATTACCTAACATCAACAGTCAATTAGAACTGTTGTTTTGGTTTGCTGCTTACCAATTTTGCAGAACCGGACAGATTTTTACAGGACCAGATATCATAATCATAGTTTTGCATAAGTTTACGTATAACTAGATGTTTTATTTCCAGAAAATGATAACAGAAAATTACTTTAATTTGCCTAAAATATTAGTGTGTACTCTAGAACTTGTAGCTTCAGTTCTAGTGGAAAAAGATTTGCAGTTCTGGAAAGCCCAGGATATGCAGGACATTTGGTCCTGCAACTTCTGTGATTCAGCCGGACCAGAGCCATTTTAGTTCCGGCAGGATTTGGCGAAGACTGTAAGTTACCATATACCTGGTCTTGTTAGTTAATTCAAAGTGGATATTGCATTAAATTGTATAACTGATAAGTATGGCACCAAACTATCTGCTGTATGATTCTAGGGTGCATGGTGACATCACTGAGCCTTTCTTGAAGTGCACAAAGAAACAGACTGGAATTCAGACTGCACACCAACCTTTTGTTGTCCCCAAAGCAAGAGGAGTCTAGATTTCTTCAGGCCCCTTCCCAATGAGCGTGGCTGACCCCTTTCAGCTGTTATAGCGAAGGGCTTTTTCACTAAAAAGGGGTGAAATTTCCTTAGTCCCCTCTCAAAAGGGATCCAAATTTCTACGGTCCTGCCAGAATCCACCCCCACCCTCAGTTGTTAACACTTCAATTTGAATATCAAATATTTTTCTGATTTCATCAAATATCACATTTGGCTTCAACTAAAAGTATAATGGCATTGTTGTAAATAAATATATCATACAATGAGATTTATACAGGTTCTGTATAACAAACAAGTTCATATGTGTATAAAGTACACGCTGCATGATTAGCAGACCATTAAGGGAAAATATCAATACCCCGTTAACAGATTCAGAGCCAGGTTATAATGACAGGTTATGTGACATAGATTGATCAGAGCACTGGTCCAGAACTCTGAAGCCGTCAATATTCTGCGGCTTTCTGGCAGCAATTTGTTGTCCATCAGTGGTAAACCTCACTGTTTCCATGGAAGCTTTTAGCATCTCTGTTTGAGAAGCCGTTGATATAAAGGTCTGTGGACACACCTGTCATTTAAGGTGGGTCGCTACCCTTTGATCAAAGTTAACAGAATCTCTCTATTTTTTTTCTACATGCAGTCTAAATCATATAGAATCGGAAAATGAAAAGAAAAATAGGGGTTCCCGAGCTACTTTTTTAAATACAGAATTTTGTAAAATTTTAAGTATTTTAATTTTTCACCAAAAAAAATGAAAAAAGTGTAAAAATGTCCATGATTTTTTTTCATATCAACCATTATGCACAGAAATATGAAACTTCAAATGTGAAACATCTATATGTTCCACTTTACTGCAAAAATAATTTTATAGTTGTATGCAATGGCATTCTGGGTAAAAACATGATGTTTCGGGAAAGGGTAAGAATAAATTGTCATTATTTTGTAGGCTTATTGGCTAAAAATAGTATTCAGTATTAACAGAATTTTTTTTAACTCTCTCAGAAATTAGTTCAGATGATTTGCTAACATATTAAAGTAATTTTGATGGGTGGTCCCATGCATAATTTTGGGGTTTTGGGCCTTTGAAAATAAACAAGAATTGCGGTTGTTGCCGCGTAAAAAAATGCCTCAGGCATTTTTATACGCGGCAACAACCGCAATTCTTGCATTCGAAGAAACATAATGTCTACATGGTTGCTATGTTTGAAGGGAACCCATTCAAGACACCAAAAGAGCAGGGCCGGGAAGGGGTTATCAGGCAGAAGGATGATATTACTTCAAATATGGCATTTCCTATGAATTCCTTGGGTCCATGTTAGGGGTAAGGAAATGTGTGTTGCTAGGCAGATAAACAATTACAATAGATGTTGCTAGGCAACCAGCTGGATTAGCAACAAACCGATAGAACCATTGAATTCCTTGGGTCCATATTAGGGGGGGTAGGTTTGATTATTATCAACCTGAGGACCATGGAAATGTGTGTTGCTAGGCAGATAAACAATTAGAATAGCCGTTGCTAGGCAACCAGTTTTATCAGCAACAAACCAACAGAACCATTGAATGCCTTGCGTCCATATTAGGGGGTAGGTATGATTATAATCAACCTTAGGACCATGGAAATGTGTATTGCTAGGCAGATAAACAATTAGAATAGCCGTTGCTAGGCAACCAGCTGGATTAGCAACAAACCGATAGAACCATTGAATTCCTTGGGTCCATATTAGGGGGGGTAGGTTTGATTATTATCAACCTGAGAACCATGGAAATGTGTGTTGCTAGGCAGATAAACAATTAGAATAGCCGTTGCTAAGCAACCAGCTGTATAAGCAACAAACCCATAGAACCATTGAATTCCTTGCGTCCACATAAGGGGGGGTAGGTATGATTATAATCAACCTTAGGACCATGGAAATGTGTATTGCTAGGCAGATAAACAATTAGAATAGCCGTTGCTAGGCAACCAGCTGTATTAGTAACTATCCAACAGAACCACTGAATTTCTTGGGTCCATATTAGGGGGGGGTAAGTATGATTATAATCAACCTGAGGACCATGGAAATGTGTGTTGCTAGGCAGATAAACAATTAGAATAGCCGTTGCTAAGCAACAAGCTGTATAAGCAACAAACCCATAGAACAATTAAATTCCTTGCGTTCATATAAGGGGGGTAGGTATGGTTATAATCAACCTGAGGACCATGGAAATGTGTGTTGCTAGGCAGATAAACAATTAGAATAGCCATTGCTAGGCAACCAGCTGTATTAGCAACAAACCGATAGAACCATTGAATTCCTTGCGTCCATATTAGGGGGGGGTAGGTATGGTTATAATCAACCTAAGGACCATGGAAATGTGTGTTGCTAGGCAGATAAACAATTAGAATAGCCGTTGCTAGGCAACCAGCTGTATTAGCAACAAACAAATAGAACCATTGAATTGCTTGGGTCCATATTAGGGGGGTTGGTATGATTATAATCAACCTAAGAACCATGGAAATGTGTGTTGCTAGGCCGATAAACAATTAGAATAGCTGTTGCTAGGCAACCAGCTGTATTAGCAAGAAACCGAAAGAACCATTGAATTCCTTGGGTCCATATTAGGGGGGTAGGTATGATTATAATCAACCTGAGGACCATGGAAATGTGTGTTGCTAGGCAGATAAACAATTAGAATAGCCGTTGCTAGGCAACCAGCTTTATCAGCAACAAACCAACAGAACCATTGAATTCCTTGGGTCCATATTAGGGGGGGAGGTATGATTATAATCAACCTTAGGAGCATGGAAATGTGTATTGCCAGGCAGATAAACAATTAGAATAGCCGTTGCTAGGCAACCAGCTGTATGAGCAACTAACCAACAGAACCATTGAATTCCTTGGGTCCATATTAGGGGGGGTAGGTATGATTATAATCAACCTGAGGACCATGGAAATGTGTGTTGCTAGGCAGAAAACAATTAGAATAGCCGTTGCTAGGCAACTAGCTGTATTAGCAACAAACCACTTGAACCATTGAATTGCTTGGGTCCATATTAGGGGGGGTAGGTATGATTATAATCAACCTAAGGACCATGGAAATGTGTGTTGCTAGGCAGATAAACAATTAGAATAGCCGTTGCTAGGCAACCAGCTGTATAAGCAACAAACTGATAGAATCATTGAATTGCTTGGGTCCATATTAGGGGGGGTAGGTATGATTATAATCAACCTGAGGACCATGGAAATGTGTGTTGCTAGCCAGATAAACAATTAGAATAGCTGTTGCTAGGCAACCAGCTGTATTAGCAACAAACTGATAGAACCATTGAATTCCTTGCGTCCATATTAGGGGGGGTAGGTATGGTTATAATCAACCTAAGGACCATGGAAATGTGTGTTGCTAGGCAGATAAACAATGAGAATAGCCGTTGCTAGGCAACCAGCTGTATTAGCAACAAACCGATAGAACCATTGAATTGCTTGGGACCATAATAGGGGGGGGTAGGTATGATTATAATCAACCTGAGGACCATGGAAATGTGTGTTGCTAGGCAGATAAACAATTAGAATAGCCGTTGCTAGGCAACCAGCTGTATTATCAACAAACCAACAGAACCATTGAATTCCTTGGGTCCATATTAGGGGGGGTAGGTATGATTATAATCAACCTCAGGAACTCTCAAAGGTTGATTTATATTATTGTTATCACATAGCATAAATTTGTGTTGTGACACCTAAATCCAAGATGGCGGCACAATCCAAGATGGCGGCGCCCGTTTGGACTTCTGGCAAAGTGCAAATATCATATACCTCGTTCTGGTGGTGCCTGGCGGCACCACCAGGTGGCTACGCCACCACTTCGGCATAAAAAATAATGCAAAACAGGACTAGATTTCATATTCAGAGCACTGTATGATGGGTAATATCATCAAAATTTGGCGCTAAAATGTCGTCATAAAATGACCTTGGCTGTCTTAATAAACATAATAAGATCTATAGTATTTCTAAGAAGATTCATTGGTAAATAATGCCAATGCACTAATTCATGTAAAAGTAGGAAATATTATCGGTAACAAATATAGCAAATATCAAAAGTCCCATAAAATGCTCAATTTTACTTGAATTTGCCTTATATTCGAATATGACATAGGGAACTCATATGTGTATCAGACTGTGCAATATGGGCTCATTCTGATACTTTTAAGCTGCATGCGCAGAGACCTGCGCAGCAGGTTCATTTTCAACAGGTAGCGATCCACCTTAAGATCAGGCCTTCACTTAGGGCAAACGCAATTAACTACTGGCTCTACACATATGCTTCAAACTGCAGTAGAGCAGAGATCGGGGAGTTTCAAACCAAACTGGCTGCACTTTTTTGTTTTCTAGAGTTAGTCTTCACCAACATTGCTCTTATTTCTGCATTGTGAGTTATAGAGCTGGGAAAATGAATAGTGCAGTGAAAGATATACGGAAGGTTCAAACTACGAAAATCGCAGTGTCCCAAATGGACAGAAATGTGGCCAAGGACTTTATCTGGAATTCTATGAAAAGGTTCACACCACTATTTCTGTGTACTGCTATATATGTGCCCAGAAAGGGCAGGTCACATTGTCTAGATGTGGCTGCTAAGGTTTACACTGGGCTTGTGCTGCTTCTAATTCTGACTGTCTTTACTATAGATCTAATTGATCTATCCCTCACTGAGTCATGCATAACTTTGATTCTTTATAAAATCACACTCCTTTCACGGGTGTTCTCTGTCTTCTTCCTCATTGTAATATGGATCAAGATAAACAAGAATATTCAAGATGGTTATGCAGTTATCGCAGAAGCATATATCAGCATTGGTATTGACATGCACCGACTGCATCGTATTATAACTATAATCAAAAATATATCTTGTTTTTGGTTTGTTCTTTTCTCACTTGTAATGTACAGCATGTTTATGTATAGCCAGTATGATGAGCCAGACATGCAACAAAAGATGTTAGAGGTTGGCTTTAATATTGGTCCCTATCTTTTCGAAGTGCAAGAAATTTTGAGATTTACTGTTCTGTCAGTTGTTAATGGTATAACTGTAGCCCCTCAAGTCTATGGCCTATGCTGCTTTATGTTGTGTAAACTTATCAAAGGATATAACAAAACAGTGGAGTCTCTAATCAACCGTGCAGATTCTATTTCCGTAGATATGATAGAGAAGATGTGTCAAGATTTTGAACTTTGTCTAGATGCTGTGATTGCAATTAACAAGCTCTTCAATTTATATATTGGTGCGATAGTTTCATTGTGCATGTGCACTCTATGTTTAACAATCTACCTGTCAGCAAGCTCCAGTGAGATCATTCAAGCAGGATCAGCTTCCTTCTTGAGTTTTAGTGTTACACCTCTTGTGGCTATAACAATTCCTGCTGCAATTGTAAATGATAAGGTAAGTCAAACAAGATTTGACAGAATACAACATTTAAACAATGGGTGATGACACAAGTTTCATGTTCAGTTGCTATCATGCTGCATTAATACAGTGCTGGTGAGTAACTCGCTGGGACTGTACTGAGATCTCGGATCAGGTATCAATACAATTTGGTTGGTGTGATGCATTAATGTAGCTGTCATCAACCCTGCATTAATGCATCATGATAGCAAAATGGCATAATAGTACTCTTAATGTATGAAGGACCTCATTGTATATTTCTACCACTGTATAATTACTGCATTTGTTTCTTAAATAACATGTATAATATCAAGCAAAGTAAAGTTCTTTAAAACGTAAGTGATACATTTGTAAATCAAATATTCTCTACTTGAGAAAATGTCATTCTACCTCAGGTGTATTCATGTCGGAATATGGTGTACAAAATGAAATTCAGGAAAATGAGCGAAGAAGGCAATAGGCTGGTAGGTTATCCTGAAGTTAAGACAATGATTTTAGGTCTTATCAGCCTATGGCTGTGTCTCACAACCTTGAGCCAATGTTTTTGTCTCTGACCGGGTGCCGTCTCTGACCAGGTGTCAGAAAAATGTGTTTTTTTTGGGGTTGCCCGGAGCGTAGCGACCTGACGTTGCGCAGCAACGTCAAGGCAACCCTATTAATGTTTTCGGTTTGGATGTGGTCGCCCATGGGGCACTGTGACGTCACAGGGCAGATTGTGTCAATGAAAATAAGATAATTACAGGCTGGTCTAGGGTGATAGACCGCCATCATAGAAGTCACATTTGTGTTTCAAATTAAAGTATTTGGGGGATATATGATCGAGTTCATGGACATTTGAGCCTGATGGATCCAAAACGTCGCATCCATGATAGTATTTTCATTTACACAATCGGTCCTGTGACATCATGCACGGAGCGTGTAACTAGGAACCAGTGGTGCCCACTGGTGGTGCCGAGCGTACGTGTAACTAGGCAACAGTCCACGACCTGAGTTGTTGACGTAGCTAGGAAGGGGCACTCGCAAGAATAGGTAAGAATCAAAACTTTTAGATTTCTATGAGTTTAGCCACACCTGGAATGGGTAGATCTACCAATTTCTAAGGGGTTGTGATAGGCGACGTCACTGCTCTCAAGGGGGGGGGGGCGTAAAGGAATTTCGCCCCTCCGCGCGAAAACTCACCACCCCCCCCTATAATCAATAAATGAACACTTACTAACTAGATCTAGGCCTCGTGTGCAAAATCATAAATCATGTGTTGGCATTATAATCATCAGCGTATGATGTAATCACGTCAGGACATAATGTTCCCAACGTGGCAGGTGCAAGAAAAATGTGGCAACCCCTGACCGTGGTCAAAGCCACATTTTTCTTGTTTAATGTTAACCTATACTCATATGTATAAGGATGTGTAAAAACGTTATGGCAGTTGTTATGTCATTATTATTAGACTCCTGCTGTTGGTAGAACATAACTAAACTCCCAAAGTGACATCCGGTCAGAGACGGCACCCGGTCAGAGACGGCACCTGGTCAGAGACGGCACCCGATCAGAGACAAAAACATTGGCCCAAGGTCGTGAGACAGAGCCCTATCATCTAGTCTATCCCAAGGTTAATGCAATTGTAGTATTGATATATATCAATAGTTTTACACCTGTTTCAAAATATGCCCTTCAAAGGTAGATTTAAGTCCTAAAACTTACAGTGCAATGAATGCAATGCGCTAGAGAAAGCATGTTCACAACATTCATCAATCCCTAACTTCTTGATTACAACATAAGGTTTAACAAGTATCTACATTTCCTTACCTCTTTGCTCCCCCGTTTGGAGTAGCCTAAATAGTGTCTTTATTGTGTAATAAGTACAAGAAACAACTCTGTATTAAGTCATAATGATGTAAAGGTATGACCAGGGCAGGCACAACTTGCAAACCTATGTGACCTGATTGCCAGATATCTTCTCATGCAATAATGTTGATGTGAAATGTATTGTTACAGATACAAGTGTTGCTAAGCCGGCTGAATGGACCACCAATTGGTATTACAGCTGCCAACTTGATGCTTGTGGACTATTCCTTTCTGATTTGGGTAAGTCTGTGGCAGATCCTTTTGATACACATCACATATCATAAATTGTACCCTATAGATGAGATTAATCATGAAAATTAGGTGAATAAAGCATAAAGAACTGTTTTTAGTCTCAGGAAAAAGGTGTTGTATTTAGACGAATGATTTCACCTGCGGTAGAAGACAGGATGTGTCATAGTTGATGTCATGATTCAGCAATGTAGTGACATAGAGCAAACTTACCATCACAGTATTAGAGCTGCATTACAACCCCTTGGGAGTCAAAATTCACAAGTAGAAGCCAACGCTTGATTGCAAGTCGGATTCAGTTTTAATTTATTACAAAACGTATCTATATAGGGTGCAGCTTACACCAGAGTTCCTCCTAGTATTGTACAGTTTGAATGGGAAATTTTCAGACCCCCCTGTCAAAGGTTATTGAGTATATCAAAATTAGGGTACAGCTTATGCGCAAGTTAAGCTTATATGTGAGAATTTATGGTGTTCATTAATGCACTGTACTTTCTCTTCAAGGTTAATATGTATGTCTGTTGCCACTTGCAATGTTTCATATGCTATCCTTTCTTTGCAGATTGTGGGAAGCCTGATGACATACACAATAGTCATGTTTCAGTTTGGACCTTTTGTAAAATGTCATTTGACCTTTCCTGCAACCGAGAGTCCCACTATCAACACTACTATGCTACCAGCATTCAATTAAAATGCATCTTTTTATCAGGTGTCATCCATTATAGAAATAACTGAAGTAGATTTGATCACTTCTATATTCAGCCTATGAACATACTCTACCACTTTCCCTGTGCATAATTAGATGTGCCGCTGTTATATACAAGTGTTGTGGTGTTGTGATTCCAGCACTGCAGGTCTGCATTCATGCATTATGCATTAAAGCATATGCAATAATAATTATGTAACAAGGCAAAAGGAACAGCCAAAGGCAATTTAGCAAGACTATTTCTGTTTGCTTATTCTATTTTTTATACCATCAAAAAGTTTTTTCTAATGTAACAAGGTAATATAAGTTTACACTGTTCTCATCCATAAACATCTTGGATGCTGACCCAATTGTGGGACGCGCAAGTGTCATCATAATTGATGGTTGTAATACCAAAAACATTTTTATATGGATCCATATATTACATTTTACATAACGCGAACTGGGCTTGGCCTTAAGTTATTGCAAATAAAATAAATGAATTAACAATAAGAACAAAATGTAATGTCTGTTGTGCTTTCTCCTTAAAAGGTTGTTTAATCGATATAACAAGAAATGGGAATCTCTTGTTGCTGTTCAGAAGTCTATAACTGTGGATCTGATAACTAAAGTATGCCAGGACTTTGAAGTGTGTCTCAATGCTGTGAATGAAGCAAATAAGCACTTTAACTTTATTATTGGCTTTACTATTTTTTCATCCATTACCATACTCTTGTAAAAGCAAGTTAGAGAGATGGCTAACCCATGTGTAAATGCATGGGTTATAAGAGTTCCCTCCAGGACACAGAAACACAACCACTCCAGTTGACTGCTACTTAAAAATCAATTCTTTATTGGTTACACTTCCACATTACAACTCTGTCCAAACCTGTACCTGTACCCAGGTACAACAGGTAATTCATGCCACACACACTTAATCCTATAGGTACATACTCTGGTCTCCCCCCCCCCCCTCCCAGCGGGGAGGTGGGTGGGGCCGGCTGAGACCTGCACAGGTGGTATACCTGTTGATTCATGTACCTGCTACCACTACCTGACCACACTGTAGTCATACATATATGTATCTGTTTATCATAACTCAAAATATACTTATTCATATCATATTCATAACAATGACATAACATTCCATTCTTATCCATCTAATCACACACTATAGCGCTCACTATTGTTTTGTTGATACTTATAATTGTTACCTACGTTACCTAACTCTATACCTAGTCCTCTGTGTGGACTACTTCATTCTACACATCTCCCCCCATTTATCTTAAAATAATTTCGTGCACGAAAATATTACAAGTGGGACCCGTATTCCTCCAATGTCTCCGCCATAGCCTGTCATCCTTCAATAGCATGCTGTACTCGCCGGGGTGTAAAACCTATGATCTTAGCAATCTGCTCTGGTGTTACTGTAACCGATAGATTATTGTCCACATACGAGTTATGGGCGGTTGCTGGCATCACATATGGGGGAGGGGGAGGCACCGACACCACCACCGGGGGCGGGGCCAGCACTGGGGTTGGGGCCGACGGTACCGTGTAGGGAACTGGCTGGGGGTCAAATGTGGGCATTGGAATTCCCGCCAGGTCCTTTAACATTTTCATACGGCCTGAGCAACACAGGTAGTACACATTCACAATCATCAGGATTATACACATTACAATAGCCACCCCATTCGACCCCACCGCCACATAAGGGTGCGCCATGTTATCAAGCCATGTCTTTGTATCCCCAACCCCTGCCTCGGCCTGTATCTCCTCGTCCCACCCCTTCATGTCAACGACCGGAATTTTCAAGTGGGCAACCGATTTTAAGATTTTGGCAACCGCCGGGGTAACAGATTTAGGCCATGTAACATTTAGGGCAGGCAGGGCTACTGGCTGGGAGGGACCTTTCTTGATAGACTCGTGCACATGAATAACTGATTTGACCCTCCATTTAGCAGCCTCCAATACACAGGCGTCCGGGATACCTATCACCGTTGGTTTGGACACATACAATTTGACTGGAGGTTCCGAAACACATCTTAACACTACCTGCTCCGGCCGCCCGTGTGGTGCTACAATCACACTGCCCCCCAAAGGGGAGGTTTTCACCACATGAACTGATGCATTCCTAACAGGTAATATGCGTACGCTGCATGCATTAGGCTCATTTCCATTAACCAATTGAAATTCACATGATTCACCCAAATCTTCTACCTCCGGCCAACACACATTAGGCCTCATTCCTACACAGCTTAGAGGCGCGAAAGATGCGCGTGTCATTGTATTCAACACGATTTGCTCTCTACCATCCATAATACGCACGTGGTCCGGGCCAAAAGGGACAGGGACATACGTTAAAGAATACCTAATATATCTCTCCTCGTCCAGGGCAGGGAGGACCGCTCTGAAGGCCAAGTGGTCTTTGGCCTCCCAGATCTGTATGACGGCTACATATTGATAATACCATTCTTGCTGCAGCGGCTTAAATCCTTTACTTTTAATTTCATCAACAATAGTCCTTAAATCAGTTCGTGATACAATGTTTTCAGTCAACCACCCTCTTTCCAGCTCCATTCTCTTTTGGTGATACTCCCTCACAGCATGTACATATGCTCTGATTGCAAATTCTGCCTCCTGTAGCGCCACGTCCAGGGCTCTAGCCACCTTCAACCCACCAATAGCTTGGAAATCATTATGCTGAGCCTTTCTAGTGATGTCCACCTGTCGTAATGCCTCCTGGGACAAGTTCTGCACAGTATCAATATGGTCAGCATTCATTTGTACCAAGCTTCTAGTAGCGTTTATCATACTGACCATCTCCCTGGAGTGGTGCATGACAGATTGGGAGTGTTTTGTGTTAATCATTATTAGCTGTCGTAATTTCTCAATGTCTGTGAAGTCCGGAATATTAAATAGGGGCCGGACGGCGGCCCCAATGAAGTCAAACCACCCACGTTTTAGTCTCCGCTTGCCCGCCACCTCGTATAATGGTTGTTCCTCCATAAACACTGCAGCCGTCTCCTTCCTAAGCATGTGTTTTAGGGAATGCCACTTCTTCTCCCAGTGCACCACTCCCTGCCCTCCAAAGCGCGCCTCCGCTTTAGAAAATGCCTCCTTGAAACTAGTATCCAATTGTGACACGTCCAGGGGTAGTGGTGGTTGTATAATGACCACCACTGACCATGCCGCACTAATACGGCGGACGTCTCCATCCTGTGTTACCAGCACACCGTCTTGTTCAAAGATCGGGTTTGCCATCAATATCCTCCACCATGCCAATATGACCAGCATCCATGCTAGGCGCATTATAATAAAATGCAAACACCGCGTCAATGCACATCCGTTTGGCCTCTGTACAGGTGTCTGCGTCTGGTGCAAGCAGCTGCATGCGTTTAGCTAGACTATGCTTGCTGCGCGTCCAGGGTCCGTTGGTGTGGGTGGGTGCTGCAGTGGGCGGCCTCTTAATGGATGTGCTCCCTCCCTGGGCGCCGGGGTTATGTATAGGACCTGGAGGCACGGCGCGCGGCGCCACCTGGTGGGAGGGGGCGGGGGTGTTGCCTGTATGCTTGGTCTCCCTGGCAACCTTAGGTACTGCACCCCTGTTGCGTTTAGGAGGTGCGTCCAGCCCCCGGGTGGGCGCTGGTCGTTTCCTGGGCTTGGGGTAAGGGGGTGGGGGTGGCTTGGGTGCAGGGGGATCAGGCATGTTATTCAACACGTTCTGACGTATACATGCATTTCTCTGTGCCCGCGTCATGCGGTGTCGCAAATCCCCCCACTGCACATCTGGCGGTACAGGCCTCATCTTGTCCCTGGTGAGCTGTTTGCGCTCGGCATTAGGTCCCACCACTGTAACCACAGAACCCCTAATGCGTGTAACAATATACCCATGGTCCCATTTGGGGTCCAGCTTTGTGTTGTCATGGTTTAAAACCACCACAGCGTCCCCCACCTGGAGGGGCTTAGCGTTGGCCTGTTTTGTTAGGCGGTCCATGTTATACTGCCTATTTATATAAGCATTGCGCCACGACAACTTTAAAGCTGCAGATAATTCGTCCACCCTCTGCGCCATTCTAGAGGACTCCCTCCCCAACTCCCTGTCAACCAACCTAAAATAAGTTTTAGGTGGGTGACGGCCGAAAAACAAATAGTAGGGAGAGAAACCTGTGACGTCAGAGGGCGTTGTGCGTAGCGCCAGTAGTGCGTCACCAAGCACGTCCTCCCACAAGTGTGGGCGTGCATCTGTGAGTTTTCTAATGATGTCTTTCAAACTACGATGCATCCGTTCCACGCGGCCGTTAGATTTAGCATTCCATGGGGTAATATGCCTGACATCTATGCCTAGCTCCTTTAGGTAACTGTCTGTCAATTCGGCTACAAACTCCATACCATTGTCCACCACCAGGGTTTCGGGTGGCGCCACCCACGGCAGGAATGAACGCTGCAGTACATTGTACACCGACATGGCGGTTTTGTCCTTAATGGGCACTGCTTCTGGGAACCCTGTAGCATGGTCTATGAAGGTTAATATATATTTGTTATTAGAAGTTGATTCGCCAAATGGTCCCGAAATGTCCATTGCCATGACCTGCCCTGGGTACTGCGCCAGGGGCATTGGGTCTGGTAACTGTCTCTCCACCCTCGCCCTGTTAGTGAGGCACTGCGGGCACCTTTCCACATAGCGCACCACATCTCTATGCACTCTTGGCCATTTGTATGCTTCCTGTATTCTAGCTAATGTCTTAGCAACCCCCATGTGGCCTACCTCCTTGTGTGCACGTTGTATTACACTGTGACGTGCGTACCGTGGTAGTACCAACCTAGGGTACTCCAGCTGGCCCGGTGTAGGCCGGAGGGTGAATAGCAGGCCCTCCGCCACATAATAGTCCTCCTCCTGGTCCAACCCCATCTGGTATTCTGCCATTAGTCGCTGTTGCTGCTGCAGTTTTACTACATCTATTTTGTCTGCTTCCAGTAGGCCCTCATTAAAGTGCGGTCCTAACACCATGGCGGCCATTGTAGGGTCCATGGGGGCAGTGTCCTGGGGTACACTAGGGTGTAGTCTGCTCAGCATGTCAGGCCTGACATGGATCGCTCCTGGCCTATAGACAATGGGAGCAGCATACTCCGCCAACGTGACGGCCCAGCACTGTATTTTGGAGTTCTTAATTTCATTTTGAAAGAGACATTTTAGTGGCTTGTGGTCTGTGTATATGGTGAACTGCGCCCCATGCAGATATGGGCGCAACTTTCGTAGGGCATATATCACGGCGTATGCCTCCCTCTCCACCACCGGCCACCGTTGTTGTGTTTCAGACAGCTGCTTAGATATGTACTGTATGGGGCGCTCTACACCATTACAATCATCCTGTAATAATATAGCCCCGACACAATACTTGGAGGAGTCTGTCATTAGCTTGTATGGTTTATCCAATTGTGGGTATGCCACTATTGTATCAGAGATCAAGGCATCACGTCCTCCCACGCCCTCTGGCATTCCTCCGTCCAGTGGAATCGTGCCCACTTCCTAGTCAAATCTACAAGGGGTCTAGATATATCGGCAAAATGGGCAATTAATTGGCGATAATAGCCCGCCATACCGAGGAATGATCTAACACCTGCTTGGTCCTTGGGTGGTGCCATATCGCGTATAGCCGCCACCTTCTCAGGGTCTGAATGGATGCCCTCTTTGTCCACAATATACCCTAGTAGTTTGACTCGGGGCAATGAGAACTGACACTTTGACGCCTTCACCACCAGCTCCTGCTCCTGTAACACCTGTAGCACCTGGTGGATGTGCGCTGCATGTTCCTCCTCCGACTTAGAATAAATGACAATGTCGTCGATGAAGACTCTGGCGAATTTACCAATAAATGGTGCCAATATCCTATTCATCAGTCTTTGAAAGAAGGCAGGGCCGTTAGCCAGTCCAAACTGCATTCTCTTAAACTGAAACAGACCCCTATGAGTAGCTATGGCGGTTTTCTCAATGCTGTCTTTATCCAGCGGTATCTGCCAGTACCCAGAGCGTAAATCAAGGGTGGAGAATATGACACTGCCCTGCATAGAGTCAAATATGTCCTGGATCAAGGGGAGGGGGTATGCATCCTTTCGTGTGATGGCGTTCAGCTTCCGGTAGTCTGTGCATAACCTCCATTTGTCAGAGCCCTTCTTCTTAGCCAGTGTGATAGGGCTAGCCCAGGGGCTGCTTGAAGGTTCAATAATGTCATTTTCTAACATCATGTCCAGTTGTTGGTCTACAAACATCCTCTTTGTCAAGGGTAACCTGTAGGGACGCTGATTCACCGGATATGCATTACCAGTGTCAATTGTCATCTTAACAGACGTGGTGTGGCCAATAGGATCGTCAGTGTCCGGAAATACCTTTGGGTATTGGGAGCTCCAGTAGTCCACATCAGCATACACCCCGTGCATGGGTGAATGCACGTTCACTCCTTCCACTGCATTATAATACACCCCACACAGTTGCACCGACCTATCATAAAAGTTGATTCCGGCATTTAGTACTGTCAATACATCGTCACCCAACAAGGCGTCATGCTGTAGGGTTTTGACAATATAAAATTCACAATGTCTCTCATGTATCCAAACAATAGCCTTACCTAATGTGGCTATCTCATGACCCGACAGTGCCTTCAGTCTGAGCCCAGGGAGTGTCACAGCCGGTTGACTCCTCCTGTGGCAAAGGTTCCTCCACACATCTTCCCTCATCATGCTGCGGGCCGCACCGGTATCTATTAATGATAATATATGTACCCCGTCCAGTACTAGGGATACACACACCCTATGATCCGGTGCGGCTGCTAGTTTAAACGCTGGGACCCCTGCTGGGGGTAGTAGTGGGCCCTAGCATCCTGTGAGTTTGGATCATACCCTCTATTGTGATCCTGGCCGGTATTACCATAGCGAGGCATTCTCATCTCAAAGGCAGCATCCACTGCAGCCTGTATGGCGTTCACCTTCTTGGGACAGGACCTGGCCAGGTGATCAAAATCCCCACATTCATAACAAGCTCTGCGGCGCATGGGGCGGCCCTGGTCAGTAGGCCTATTCTGGTTGTTGCTATAGCCACTATTTCCACCTCCCCCACTGTTGCTTCCACTGCCCTCGTCATTTCTATAACTGTCACGGGGCGGTGGCAGTCTGTCACGACTCAGGTGGGTGTCTTGATGCTGATGTGCATACTGGTTTGAGTTACAACACTGCTGCTGTCGGTGGCCGCAGCATGACTGCTGCTGTTGGTACCAGGGGTAGGGAGGCAGCCAGGGGGTAGGCGGTTGTGCCTGCCAGGGGTAAACCCACGGGGGTGGCTGCTGGTGGGGAGCCGGGGAAGGGGCAGAACCTTGCTTTCCCTGTGCTACTTGCATCGCGGCCACCGGTGCCTGCATTTGGTCCCCCGCCGTGGGCAGGACCACCTTCCTGATTGACTTTAACTCGCCTTGTACAGTCTTAATGTCCTGTCGTACATCCTTCATTGCTGTCTTCACAGTTGTGTCAATCCCCAATGCAATAGCAGAGATATCCATAGGTTCCTCCTGCCTAGTGAGAGTGTGTGTCCCACTGCCGGGTGTATCTGCCCCCACACCCCTGGCATCCAGTTTAGCCTGCCTAAATGAGTCCTCCACATCATGGGAGAGTGTCATAACTCTCTCTATATCCTGTAGTCTATCCTTGGCCACCTGCTGGCGGACAGTCTCACTAGCTATACCACCAATGTACATACGTATAAGTCTATTCCGTACCGAAGGAACATCCCTCTCCTCTGCGGGGTATGCCAGCAGCATCTGGGTTCTAAATCGGCGGGAGTAGCCGCGCACATCCTCCATAGGCTGCTGAACCAGCCTGTCCAATCTGGCTTGCAAAAATTGTAACTCGTCAGCCTCCAGGAATTGAGCTGCAATGGCAGCCCGGACATTAGGCCACGTCCTCAGATCCGCCCTCAGTCCCTCCCTTATAGCAAGTACGGCCGATTTAAGGGGCGGCACAGATACCTGTCCAGCAACATCAATGACCAGTGGGTCCGGGGCATTAGTCCATGTCCTGATCTCGTCGATATTAATAAGCCATTGGCGAAGTTGGTCCCTGTCATCACCATTAGTAATGGGTATTTTAGAAGCAAACTCCTGTACTCTTTTCCTGACCTCTACACCAACCTCAATCTGACGCCGCTGGTCCTCTACATACGCTAGGGCGTCCATTGTGGTACCGTCTATGTCCAAGTCGCCGGAACTTTACACCCACTCTAACACTTGCTCATAATAGTTCGATTATTTGGTCAAAAGGACTCAAATAACTCGTCGTGGTCGTCAGTGTAAAAGCAAGTTAGAGAGATGGCTAACCCATGTGTAAATGCATGGGTTATAAGAGTTCCCTCCAGGACACAGAAACACAACCACTCCAGTTGACTGCTACTTAAAAATCAATTCTTTATTGGTTACACTTCCACATTACAACTCTGTCCAAACCTGTACCTGTACCCAGGTACAACAGGTAATTCATGCCACACACACTTAATCCTATAGGTACATACTCTGGTCTCCCCCCCCCCCCTCCCAGCGGGGAGGTGGGTGGGGCCGGCTGAGACCTGCACAGGTGGTATACCTGTTGATTCATGTACCTGCTACCACTACCTGACCACACTGTAGTCATACATATATGTATCTGTTTATCATAACTCAAAATATACTTATTCATATCATATTCATAACAATGACATAACATTCCATTCTTATCCATCTAATCACACACTATAGCGCTCACTATTGTTTTGTTGATACTTATAATTGTTACCTACGTTACCTAACTCTATACCTAGTCCTCTGTGTGGACTACTTCATTCTACACTCTGTTTAACTAAACATTTCTGTTTGCCTTAATTAGGCGAGAGTTTTCTGTTGTAGATTTACATAATTTTAACAATGTCAAGGGAAATGGGGGATTCTTGGAATTGGAAGGGACTGAAGGTAGAACAAACGATCGTACATATTTTAAGTGAAGCACCTACACACTACAATAGATAACAGGGGTTGACCACATTGATTTTCATTTTAGGGAATAATAATTTTACTTTTTACATTCTGGCATAGACTTTCTGTTCCATTGCTAACTGTAACACAGAAAGAGATGCGTCAACAAACCAGTTACAATGGAAGCTTTTAGCACACAAACTAATAAAGATAACTGCCTAATTTTAACAATGGTAAGCTATTGTCAATCAATTGTAAACATACCAGTTACTATGGAAGCTTTTAGCACAATCATCTGCTTGACCAATCTTTCATATAAAGGAGGCACTGCACTTAGGGTTATTTCATTACTGACTTTACACAGTTGTTACAAGTCAGGAGTTGCAACAGTTTACATCCCAGTCCATTTCCCTTTGGACCAGTCTCTTGAGCAGATCCACTGTTTGTTTCAGGGTGTTTAAAATACTGGCTACGTTTACATTTATCTCTTTACCATTAGCTTGGTCTTATGCGATGGTGTTATTTCTGCTTGAAGAATGCAGAAGATAAGTAGTAAAGCGTTAGAGGAAGAGATGGTTCAAACTACAAGAATCACAGTTTCAGAAATGGAGACGAATGTAAACAAGGACTTGATCTGGAATTCTATGAAAAGGTTCTCACCACTGTTTCTGTGCACTGCTATGTTTGCGCCCAGGGAGGACAGATCACGTTGTATTAATTTGGCTGCTAAGGTTTACAGTGGTTTTGTGCTGCTTCTAATATTGACTGTCTTTATAATAGATCTAGTTGATCTTTGCCTCACTGAACCATGTATAACTTTGATTCTTTATAAAATCTCACTCCTGTCTCGGGTGTTCTCTGTCTTCCTCCTGATTGTGATTTGGATTAAGATTAACCAAAATATTCAAGAAGCTTACGCAGTCATATCAGAAGCATATATTAGCATTGGTATTGACATGATGAGATTCTATCGCATTGTGACTACTGTAAAATATTTGGCTTGTTTTTTCGTTATAATAGTATCACTTGGGCCAGGCAGCTGGTATCTATATAACACATATAGTAAGTCACACATGCAACAAAGGCTGTTAGGAGTGGGTTTTAATATGGGCCCTACTCTTTTCGAAACCCATGATATGCTAAGGTTTTTTGTTCTGACGGTTGCTAATGGTATGTATGTAGCCATTCCAGTCTATGTCCTATGTTGCTTCCTCCTATGTAAACTCTTTAAAGGCTACAACTACAAATTGGAGTCCCTTATTGATAGTGCTAATTCTATGTCTGTAGATCTTATTGAGAAGATGTGTCAAGATTTTGAACTTTGTCTCAATGCTGTGATTATGTGTAATAAGCTATTTAATCTATTCATTGGTGTAATAGTTTCTTTATGCATGGGCATTTTATGTTTAACAATCTATTTGGCAGCAAGCTCTAGTGAGATTGTTCAAGCAGGTTCGGCTGGCTCATTGAGTGTTAGTATTTTCCCACTTGTTCTCACATCAATTCCCCCTGCTGTTGTTAATAATCAGGTAAGTGAAACTTGAACTTATATAAGACATAAGAACTTCACTTTAGATCTTTTTTCGGTCCCCCCTAAAGAGGGGTCCAAATTTCTTTTCTATGGTACCCCCAAATCCACCAACCCCCCCATGCTTTTAATAAGCTACCACTCCCTAACTAGCTTTCTAGTATCGATTTGCGTTAATTTGCAAAAAAAAAAAAAACTTTACTATGTTCAATTTTGCTGATTTTTCAAATTAAATGCCAAAACAATTATGGAAGGACCTGTTTTGCAGATAAAATTTATTAGCATTAAACGGTTATAAAAACATACATATACCTCAATATATTCACGAAGGAGTTAAATTTGCAGATTTCATTTTCCCACAAAATTTTTGAAATATTTACAGCACAAAATGAAATGCAATAATAATAATAATGATATAGTGAGCTCTAACACCAGTCACTAATTGCCTCATTTCTTGACACTATGATTAACAGAATGACTGCATATTGTACCTCTTATTCACTAATGATATCTCTTCAAGTAAAGGAAGATAACCTTGTGCTTAATCCAATTTGATTTAATCTCTGATGATGTTAGAATTTCAGCCATTTTGTACATAGTTCTCTGGTTTCTTTCTTTCTTAGTTGTATTCATGTCGGAACATAGTGTACAAAATGAAATTCAGGAAAATGAATGGAGAAGGCCGTATGCTGGTAGGTTTTCTATGCATATTGCTTGTTTCCATATTTTAAGTCCTACTAAAATGTATTCCAACTGTAGTATCAAGTGGGGCACATAAGGTTTCCTTCATGGGAAGTAAGAGCTTGAATAGAAGGTCTCATTGGGCACAGGTATATATAGTCTTTTACAGTGTATTCTCAGTGGGTAGACATAATTTTCATTAATGAAAGTAGTAAATTGAGCCAAAAGCAGACAATTACTGCTAGGATAATTTAGTAAAAATACTATTGATATCATTGGTCTATTTTCAAACTGCACCCCTCTACAGGACCATATGACATAGTTCCAAGTCCATATGTCCTGATTGCCAGCCATCTTTGAACTGTGTCAAAATTGATACAAGCCAAGTTATACTTATTTGCTGTTTAGTCCAAAAAGGATGCTCATTTCAAGTATATATATATATCCTGTTGAATATTCTTCTTACAGATACAAGTTTTACTGAGCCGTCTGAATGGACCACCAATAGGTATTACAGCTGCAAACCTGATGCTTGTGGACTCCTCCTTTCTGATAGGGGTAAGCCTGTGGCAGATCATTATCATACACCATGGCAGATCAGACGTTGTATAGACATGATAAATTATGAGAACTATGTGAATAAAGTATAAAAAGAACTGGAGAGGTTTTAATCTAAGTGAATAGATGTGAAATTAAGAGGAATGATTTCAGCCGTGAAAGATGAGACAATGTGTCACGGTTGATGTCATGATTCAGTATTGCAGTTCCAGAGAGCAAATCTCCACTTGTTTAGAACTGTGTAACAAACCCTTGCCAGTCAAAACCTCTCTGATAACGTGACATATTTGGGGGATTTGAGGTCAGTTTTGACTTATAGCATTGCCTTGAAGACAGGGGTCGGTTCAAAAGGGCTTTTCATCGAGTAGATTTAAGTTGAACCATGTTCATATGAACCCAAATTCAGCTCATGATACTGCTCCAAAGCGGGGGAGGGTCATCCTTTGAGGGAGGTAGGCATATCACAGATGTTTTACAGTAGTTCACTAATGCACTGTGTGTCTTCTAAAAAAATGGTAACATCTATGTAGGGAGATGTATGTTAGGTGTGTAAGCCACCTTTCTGTTGCCAATTGATGTATTCAATAATTTATGTTACCTTTCTTTGCAGATTGTAGGAAGCCTGATGACATACACAATAGTCATGTTTCAGTTTGGACCATCTGTGAAATGTCATCTGAACTTTTCTACAGTTGGCAGTCACACTGAAAACTCTACAATGCTATCAGCATTCAACTCAAATTGACAACTCTGTGTATTTATACTATTATGTATGGCCAATAAGACAGGAATTATTTAAACAGTTTATGATATCTATAAATTTTGTCAGCTTACTAAATTAAACAAAGAACCTTCGTTAAATTAATCTACTGATATGCAAAAATTACCTGAAAATGAAGAAATTCTAGGAGAATACATCTGAAGTCAATAGAGTTGTGTATTTCTATAGCAAAGAACTGAGATGGACAAAATCAGTGAAACTATGCTAATTGACTTGTCCTCAAAATATCACATTCTAATCACCAGTAGCACGCTTGGTACTACATTACAAGCAAGATTTGATCTCCCATTTTTCTTAAAATGATGGTCATAGAATTTATAGTTGTATTATATAGTTAATATTTAAATTAAATGTCATTTATCCAGCTTTAATTAATTTCCATTTAATTCAACAACAAAAATCACAAAAAGGTCAAAACTGGCCAATGTACTACTACATGTCACATATCAAATGAAAGCTCTTGATAGGCTGTAAATGAATATGGCAATATCACAACATTTCTGATATGCGACTTCCAACCCATTTCATTAAAACAGGTCACATATTAGCAAAATTGCCACAGATAATTCAACAAGTTTCTATTCTATCTGCTATGTTCTATGCAGTGAAATAAATACTTTATGGAAATCACATTTCCGTTTGACCATTTTGTTTATTGTAGCCTAATAGGCCTAAGGGAATGCTCATTATTTAACAACTGCAAGATGGGGTGATATATTTTTAGCCAGCCCCTCAGAAGGCTTTGAAAATATCCTGGTGACTTGCCACCACCTGTAGAAAGTAGGATGTGGCCTCAATGGTTGGTTTTGACAGGGTTGGGCTGCCGCTGATACAGTAGACTGGAGTATACATGTAAGCATTGACCATCTCAGACACTTCAATCCACATAGTGAATGCCAATACTCACTATCACAGTTTTACGGTCAGACCTGCTAGGAAGATGGTATTTTGCTGCTTTCATATGTAAGACTGCCTCCCCCGCCACCCAGCGGTTCAAAACAATAGCCTGATATTCAGGCTACGATAATCTACACAAGAATGAGTCTATAGTAGTTCCATACGTATCACTATAACTTTTTATAAGGTGGGCACCGTGTGTAAATAAAGCCTGGGGAAGAGGTCCCTAAAGAGGTTGCTTTACAAACTTAATTAAACTCATATTATTAACTCTGACTCCAGTTCTAATTGTGTATTCGCATATAATTGTCTCAGACTTGTACCCCCGAATCTAAAGGGAATACACCTTGAATCAGTAAGTAAATTAATTTGAAATATTGAGAGAAATGTGTGAGAGAAATAGGTAAACTTAGGAGATTGTGACAATTTCTCAAATAATAGCTCAATGGCAGTGTACAGAAAACACTGGTGTTAACGGCAATTGTTGAGGATGCTCTCAAACACTGTTAGAGATATATTATGGATGATCTTGGTTGATGTTGTACAAAAAGTACAATAAACCTCTCTGTTGTCATGGACGCTTCTTGTTCCCTTATCAATGGCATAAAGCATCAAGGTGTTCAGGGAAAATGTAGTGTGTCCTGCCTAAACCACTACTAAAAGCTCCTATGACAATCACTACCAAACAGTTCATGAGTGGCTGAAGTGAGGATTTACATCTCTGACAGATCACCTCTCATCCCTCAGTATCCAAACTATCACAGATATGGGGAAAGTTCACACCAAGAAGATAACTGTATCTGCGATGGACGGAAACTCAGACAAGCTTTTCATTTGGAAATCCATGAAGAGGCTTTCATCTGTCTTTGTGTACAGTGCTATGTATATGCCTGGTGAGAACAGATCTAGCTGCGCTGATGTGGCTGCCCAGGTGTACTCTGGTCTGGTGTTACTTCTCATGCTGACCGTCTTTACTATAGATGTAGCAGACCTCTGTCTCACCCCTCCATGCACAACCTTAATCCTCTACAAGATCTCAGTGCTTTCACGTGTACTAAGTATCCTCGTGATGCATATTCTTTGGATCAAAATAAACCAGAACATCAAATATGGATATATGTTCTTAGCAGAAGCCTACATCAGCATTGGTATCGAGATAGCAGGCAGGCTGCATGACATCATTACCATGGTGAAGCGTTTAGTTTGTGTCATGATTATCCTCTCCATAGTGTCAATCTCCTCCTCACTGGGCCTGGCTTCTGTTAGAGGCGTGTTTGAGACAGATGAGGAGATTCAGAAGGAGATGCTGGAGGTTGCTTTTACTATGGGTCCCTATGTGTACAGAATGCAAAGTCTACTCAGATTTGCTGCTTTGTTGTTTGCTGCATTTCTTTATGTAACAACAGCAGTGTATTGTCTTTGGTGTTTTCTCCTCGAAAGGCTGTTTAAAGGATATAATAAGAAATGGGAATCTCTTGTTGCTGATCAGAAGTCTATTACTGTGGATCTGATAGCTAAATTATGCCAGGATTTCGAGGCGTGTCTCAATGCTCTGAATGAAGCTAACAAACACTTTAATTTAATTATTGGCTTCATTATTTTTTCTTGCATGACCATACTCTGCTTGACGATATATTTAACAGCCAGTTCAAGTCAAACAGTTCAAATGGGTTCTGCTCTATTCCTCGGATTTAGTAGTGTTCCCATCATTGTAACATCTATTCCTCTTGTGATAGTCAACAATAAGGTGAGTTTAACCAAATGTGTCACACTGTTAAAGTCAACATTAAAATCTCTGAGTAAATATATGATTAAGCTAGATATAAATATACTAGTTACAATGGTATATAAGTTAAAAGTATTAGTTACATTAATATATAAGTTAACAATAACAAAATAGCCACTACCATATAGTTGATATGAAGATATCCTTAGGAAGAAAAGGTAGCAAATTAATTATTCAGTCCAAATAATCGTCAAAGCTACATAGTCCACCATGTTCTCTCATTATTAGGTATACTCATGCCGGGACATAGTGTACAGGATACAATTTAAATATGTAAATGAGGAATGCAGACAGCTGGTAAGTACCAAGTATAATGAGGCAAAATTAATGGTTTTTGGACCATTTCAGAAAACAGTTTTTAGGGCCAAGATTGGAAAATCATCTGTAAGATGTGCTGAATTCCTCACAGCATCCTAAAAATGTGGGGAAAAAACAAAGAAAAACGGCCTACATATCTATTTAGATACTTCAAGGCCTAGTTATCTGAATATATTAATTTCCTTCCTTGGCCTGTCGTTCCAAACAGGGAATTCATATAATACTGTATGGTTATTGGTCATCTGTTCATTTCATATTATATAGATCTATATAATGATGAACCACAGCAACAGTTAATAAAGCTATTATTTTCTTAAAAATATATGTAGGCGGTGTGTCACAACCCTTCAGGAGCAGGGCAGACCTTCTTTAAATACATATATTAACATATATATATATATATATATATATATATATATATATATATATATATATATATATATATAAATGTATATAAAAGAAGTCAGGTCTGTTAGATTTTGTGCACAATAACTTTGTTATTCTTATACTATAGGTACAAATATTCCTCGGACGTCTGAATGGACCACCTACCGGTATCACCGCAGCAAACATTGTGGTTGTTGACTCATCCTTTCTGATAGGGGTTATGTATTGTTTTTGACTTTAGATTGTCATTTGAATAGGCTGCAAGCTATTGTGGCTAATTAACTCAGAGAAACAGTATACCTTGGAGAGTTTGGAGGGATTGATATAAAAACAGACATTTAACCATGTGAGTAATGGTATAATATAAGCTGACAGTGATCAAGATGGCCTGATGTCACACCGTCCAAATTGGCACAAGAAACTCAACATTTGCAATTAAAATAATAATCAAGCTTTCTATTCCCTCTACTCTGCAGATTGTGGGCACCCTGGTGACATACACTGTGGTCATGTTCCAGTTTGGACATTCTGTCTCCTGTAGTAATGTGCCCTCTCTGTTGGCAAACAGCTCCTTTTACAACACCACTTTATCAACAGTGAATTGAACCACACACCTCCCCGTTACCATGGCAGCTTTTAGCACCTGTGTTTGACAAACTCTTGATATCAATGTTTGTTCACATGCCCTCGATATAAAGCCCTGTTGACACACCTGTCATATAAAGCCAGCCCTGCACTTAGGTCTACTGGCTGTGCGCATTGGCTACACACAGTGGTTGAGCAGATATCGGGGAGTTTCAAACCAAACTTGTCACATTTGATATGAATTGAAATCAGTCCTTACAAACATTGTTTTTACTTTTGTGCTAAGGCACTGGGAGAATACAGAAGATGAATAGTGCAGTGTCAGAGGAAGGGATGGTTCAAACTACAAGAATCACAGTATCAGAAATGGAAACAAATTTCAACAAGGATTTAATCTGGAATTCTATGAAAAGGTTTTCACCACTATTTCTGTGCACTGCTATGTATGCACCCAGGGAGGGCAGATCATGTTGTATTAATTTGGCTGCTAAGGTTTACAGTGGTTTTGTGCTGCTTCTAATAATGACTGTCTCTATAATAGATCTAGTTGATCTTTGCCTTACTGAACCATGTATAACTTTGATTCTTTTTAAAATTGCACTCCTGTCACGGGTTGTCTCTGTCTTCCTCCTAATTGTGATGTGGATTAAGATTAACCAAAATATTCAAGAAGGTTATGCAGCCATATCAGTAGCATATATCAGCATCGGTATTGACATGTCAAGAAGACTTTATCGCATTGTCACTATTTCAAAAATTGGTGCTTGTTTTTTTATTATTACAATGTCAGTTGGGCCATTCAGCTGGTATCTATATTACACATATAGTAAGTCAGACATGCAACAAAGGATGTTGGAGGTGGGCTTTAATATGGGCCCTATTCTTTTCGAAATACAAGAAATTCTGAGAGTTATTATTCTGAATGTTTCTAATGGTATCAATGTAGCCATCCCGGTCTATGTGTTATGCTGTTTCCTCTTATGTGAACTCTTCAAAGGCTACAATGACAAATTGGAGTCTCTTATCGATAGTGCCAATTCCATTTCTGTAGATCTTATTGAGGAGATGTGTCAAGATTTTGAACTTTGTCTGAATGCTGTGATGACATGTAATAAGCTCTTTAATCTGTTCATTGGTGTAATGGTTTCTTTATGCATGGGCACTTTATGCTTAACAATCTATCTGTCAGCAAGTTCCAGTGAGATTGTCCAAGCAGGTTCGGCTGGCTTATTGAGTTTTAGTGTTCTCCCCCTTATTCTCACATCGATTCCCCCTGCTGTTGTAAATAATCAGGTGGGTGAAACTTGACTTTATACAAGACATTGAACCTCATATATAACTTTAATACCATGAAATACATTCATAGTTTTCTGAATAACTTATATAAGCTGAAGTGAATATTCAAGACATAAACATGATACATGTACTGTAAACGTGGATATTTTTGCTGATTTGCTTATGACATCTCTCCATGTAAAGTAGAATAGCCTTGTGCTAAATCCAATTTGATTCAAACTTAGAAAACAGCCATTTTGTACAAATGTTGTTCTCTGGTTTCTTTCCATCTTAGTTGTATTCATGTCGGAACATAGTGTACAAAATGAAATTCAGGAAATTGAATGAAGAAGGCCGTTGGCTGGTAGGTTGTATATGCATATTGCTTAATATACATGTTTTGATATTTTGAGTCCTATTAAAATGTGTTTCAAATGTTACTACAGTCTCATATTTGAAGGATGCACACTAAAGGATTCATCCATGCGGAAGAAGAGCTTGAATAGAGGGTCTCATGGGGACTGGGTATATATGTACTGGATATACTCCTGGGGGTCGAGAGGCAATATCATTGATATAAGCCAAGGTCGAAGGCCGAGGCTTCTATCAATGATATTGGTATTGAGCCCGCTTTCATAGATAGATGATGTAAAATAGCCTGATTACAGCTCTTTTTTCACACATATGGCCTAGGAAGATATCTTGTATAACCCCCCTTGGAGGTTATATGATCATCGAACAGATCCTCTGTGTGTTCTCATAGAAATACAATGATCAGAGCACATGCTTGAAGAGTGTAGCCTCATTCTGATACAACACTCACAGCTGGCCTCTAGGGTCAAACTCCTTGAGTACATGGTACTTCTGGTTTAGACTTCCAGACCCTGGGTACGGATCCCATGTAGAGCGGAAAAAGAGTTCTTAAATATAACCACCTCCTGGGGGTGTATAGTATTATACAGTGTATTCTCAATGGGTAGACATAATATTTATTAGAAAAGTAATAGATTGACAATTACTGCCAAGGATAATGTAATAAATATACTATTGATAACAGTGGTCTATTTTCAAAATGCATTCCTGATTTCCAGCCATCTTTGAACTTAGACAATATTAATACAAGCTAAGTTATACTCACTTACTCAGTAGTCCAAATAGGATGCTCATTTCATGTACATGTAGATATCATGTTGAATTGTCTATGTAATACATATTACAGATACAAGTTTTACTGAGCCGCCTGAATGGACCACCGATTGGTATTACAGCTGCCAACCTGATGAATGTGGACTCTTCCTTTCTGATAGGGGTAAGGTGGCAGACCAATATCATACACCATCATAGGTCATAGTTTGTATAGATGCAATAATTTATGGCAATTAGGTGAAAAAAGTATAATAAGAGATTGTGGAGGTGTTTAACTCAGTATATAGGTGTGATATTAAGAGCGATGAAATCACCCATAAAAGATGACAGCATGTGTCACAGGTGACATCATGATTCAGCACTGCTGTGCCAGGGTGCAAACTCACCTTCAACTGGATTAAGAGCTACATGACGACCCCTTAGTAGTCAAAATGACTCATACTGTAAATTCTCCTATAGAAGCATGGCTTGTACCCAAGTCAGATCCAGCTTTAGTTTTATACCAAACATGGCAATATAGGATGCAGTTTATGCAAGAGTTTTTGCTAGTAATGTTTAGTACTAAAATGGATATTTTCGTACCCCCTGTCAGGCTTATTAGTTCTGTCAAAGTTAGGGGTGCGGCTTATGGGCTTATATGGGAGAATTTACCTGAGTTCATTAATGAACTGTGCTTCCTCTTGAAGGTTGATATGTATGTGATCCACATATCTGTTGCCCTTTGCCATGTTCCATATGCCATCCTTTTTTTATAGATTGTGGGAAGCCTGATGACGTACACAATAGTAATGTTTCAGTTTGGACCGTCTGTAAAATGCCATCTGACCTTTCCTACAACTTCCAGCCCCACACTCAACACTACGATGCTACCAGCATTCAATTGAACACCATATCTCTGTACTGCTATACTACTCTATATTGTAAAGGAAAGGTGTAAAAATTTGTATGGTGTCAACAATGATCTTATTGCAATAATCAAAGACAGCCCATTGAATAAATCCACTAAAGCATCTTAGGAGGACTACTTCTCTGCTGCGTGTTGCCTAGTCAGCCAACAGGCAGGTACTGAAACATAATTATAGGAATTGCGGGTGTGACACTAATGCTGGCCTGGGAGCCAATGGCCCGTATATACGCATAGTTTTGGGTCAGTCCCAAGATTTCTCAAGAATTACCATCCGTATAGCTTAGTATTTTGAATTTACATAAAAAAAACTAAAATAATGTAAAGATTCCTATGATTTCATTTTCTATCAAACAATAACTACAGAATTCTGAAACATCACACACTGAACACAAGGATGCATACCTTTATTCTAAAAATATTTTCGAAAATTTATCAACCTGCATTCTTGGGGAAAATGTCATCTTTCTGTGAAAATTTGGAATAAATTCTCATTATTTCCTTACATAATCAAAGAAAAGTAATAGTAAGGGTCATCAGATTTTTCTTAAACTTCCCCAAAAGATTCCTTGGATCGTTTGCTGATGAATCAAAGTAATTTTGATAAGGGGTGCCATGCGTAATCTGTGAGTTTTGGCCCTTTGAAAAAAAGAAAGTAATGCAAAAATAAACTAAATCAAATCTTTGAAGCATTGCATTATGGGTAAATTCCCAACAATCTGCACATCAGATTCTCTCACCATGGAGCTTTGGATATACTAAAGCAATTTATTCACTTTGATGCTCTTTAAAATGCCATTTATTACTTCATAAATGAAAGCTCCTGAAGAATAATAGAAAAGGCCCAAAATACCTATACCCAGGTAGCAAGGGTATATTGGGCCAATGTCGACAATGATCGACTCCATCGCAATCGTTATACCAACCTTGGCCCATTGTAGGTAATGCATACATTGGTTCAACATACAAATTACAATGATGGCCCACCCTTGGCAATTCCTATAATGGGCCATTGCTGGGTTGACCGCTGGCCCAGAGCTGGCCCATGCTTGATATTGCTGATATTGACCCAGTGTTGGCCCAGTGTTGGAACATTTCAGGGCCATCATATTATTTCTGATGTTGGACCAACATCGATTCTAACTACACTTGTCCAATATTGGCTGTGATCTACACCAGGGGAATTCAATGTTGCCTGAAGAATATCTTACAGGATGGCTCCAACTTTGCCATCATATTGGGTTATTAATGTGATCCCCAGTGTGCTCTACATGTTTAGAGGTGAGAGGAAGTTCATGGATGAAATTTGATATCTTAAAGTGCAATTTACTGCATGACATTAGTGGGAATCTGTCAAAAGGAACTTGAAGACACCTCATGTGTGGCTAATGGAGTTAGATAAGTCCTAAATCATAGTAATACAGTTTGTATGGTGTCTAACCAATTTGGGATAGAGATCAAGATGGATTGAAAAGACAGAAATGGCTTTTCCTAAACTGATGATACTTGACAGTCATGTCTTAAATGTGTTTGTACATTCAATTATACACATAAAAATAGTATTGTTCAATATAAGCGATTGTTGCAGTTGTCCTATATTGAGAATTATATGTTGGAGCCACATATGTATTTCAAGGTTGCCCCGATGTTTAATTTGTAACCTTGGAATAATGTAAAAACATTTTAATGTTGGCCCACCATTGGGCCAACATGAAATCAATATCCCTTTTTCCGAGCATGGGCCATTACTGGGCCAGCGGTCAAACCAGCGGTGGGCCAATATCAAAATGCCAATATTGGCCCATTTTTAAGTGGTATATTGGCCCAATGATGGCCCAATGTACTTATGTTACCTGGGTAATTATTACATCAAAATAGAAAACTGCTCTAAAATGGTATATTTTGCTCGGAATTGTCCAAAAATTGATATGGGTGTAGAAAACTAATCTGCGCACATGCCTCCTAAAAATGGCATTTTTCTGACCATTATAAGTCATATGCGCAGAAGGGTGCGTAGTAGTCCATTCTGCAATGGCCGCGACCGACACACCTTAAGTTAATACATGAATGATTGATTGTTTGAAGGAGAAAAGTACCAACAAGAAAATTAAGACAAGTATTCCGGCCACCAGTTTTAGGTACGGGCTCCACAACCCGGATTGGAATCAGCTAACTTGGTGGTTACAAGAGTTCACACACTTATTACCATTTGCATGATTTGTAGTGTTCTACCAGACTAACATTAGCATTGTATGTAGTATTAACTGTGATCTATTCATAACTTTTCTTTTCATTATGGCCAAGATTGTCACAGATAATACAACAGGTGCATTTAAATATTGTATTCATGCTTTTTTCCTTCTGTGGAGAGTATAGGAACATTGGTGAAGATACTATTCTCCTTCCTCTCACGATATTTATATGAGTGTGTTTATATATATACAATGATATTTGTTAAACATTGATTTGAAGTGATAAGCAATGTTTTTTGTTGGATGATAAAACGATGCCGACTTACTCATTCACTTAATCCTAGAATTGTACATTTGTGTCATCATAATTTAATTTAAGATACACTTTTGCATTACACTGTTGGAACTAAGTACCACTCCCATACAGCACATATTGCGGGCAGTTTTGGTTCTAGTAGATTGTGCTTTAGGCCTTCAGCAAGTTCATGTACTGTAATCTTACTGGTGTATGTGCAAGTATACTGTAACATATTCTGTAACTGGACAGTAGAATCTATTGTAAATCTTAAGCTTAAGAATTTATGGGTCAAATATATGTGAGTGCTCTTGTAATTTGTACTTGTCATAGATATTTCTAGTATAAATATCAACTATATAGCATATCCACAGAAAATATTTACTCTTTATAAATTGCACTGTGCATTTAACATAAATCTGATCATAAAGGACTCCAACAATATTGTGTTGCATGCATCTATTTATTTAAGAGTTTTCTTATGTTCAACCATTTGGTATCTCCAATAAGATGATTAAACTGAAGTTTTGGTGTTTCTTCCTTTGATCATATGTCTTAGGCGTTCTGAGCATTGCACATCTGCAGCTGAAGAAGCCGGAAACACGTCATTAGACACCCTGGCTTGGCAACGGGATGGCGCGCCCGTCCCTACGCTGGCGTGGCAACGGGATGGCACGCACATCCCTACCCTGGCGTGGCAACTGTGCCTGAAGTTGAGGCCCATCACCATCAGAGAGTGGAGATGCATCTTCACGCACATCCCTCACCAGCACTGTTCAATTAAAAACATTAAATGTGGTGAGTTTTAAGGGAAATTTGAGAAAATCACCATTTTTTGAAAACCATGCAACTTTGAACAGCTCTGTAGAGCTTAATAATTGGAATATCAATATTTTTAAAACGCCCTCAGCAGGCACACAAAAAACCCATTAAAATTTTAAAATATTAATATTAAACCATATTTCTATATAATACTTCGATCCATTAACATTCCACAGCCATAGCAACACTAAATATTTATAGAAATTTGATTTGACTTGTTCTATGGTCATAACCATATATAACATGTTAAGTTTTTATGTAATGCTGCTGAAATATGTATATATGATTTACTATTCTCATGGATCTACCCTATCGTGGCCCCTTAACACTGAACTGAGTAATTGTTTTGTCCTGTCAGGTTTCTACTGTTTAATACTGGTTAAGAGTGTATTACTGGAATCTGAATCGGCAGCTTTCTGGACATCCCGTTTCCTTGCGCTGGCATCTAGAAACAACAGAGAACACAGCTTTATGGACGGGTATCTTAGGTTTGCTGAGAAAATGGTCTATATTCCAAATGATATGCCAACAAAGTCAAACACATCTTTTAAACGTCATTTTTTATCTAATTGTAAGGTAAATATCATATGGAATAAAATGTATATGGCATTATATATATTGATATATACCTAGATTCTGTAACACATGCACTCTAAGAAAGGTGTGTTATGTTAATGTGCTTTCTTGAAGCCACTTTTAACACACTTTTGTATTGTGACACACCACACGCTACTCAAAGTGTGTTGATCTCAAAAGTGTGTTACTCTATTATGCTACTCAAAGTGTGTTAATCTTTAAATGCATGTTCCCACAACACACATATTTTAGAGTGTGGTGCCCCTACCTTGGTCTACGATCGCCCCTATAGAGTGTTTGCGGCACGTGTCTGAGGTACTGGCGGTGCAGGTTACTTCTTCTCCTACACCTGGCAGATCCGGGCCAGCCCAGAGGATGGCTACAGCTGATGAGCTACATAGCTCAAAACTGTGAAAAGAGAGAATAAAGAGATTTGAGTATCACCAATCTGTTGTACGAATTATTGTATACCATGTGTCTTCTCTCATCTGTCTCTATTTCTGAAGGCTATAAATGCCTGACTACATCTTTATCATCTCATTATTCTCTCAATCTCATCGGATGATTGTTCTGGACATATTGTGATTATATGCGAATATTTGGAAACTACTCAAGTACATGCCTTACAAATTGTACCAGAATAATGATTTTTTGTCTAATATTAACAAATGTTACGCCGCATCTCGAATGTGTAATTTATTAGATAAACGAGTCCTGCGGGGACTCATTGAAAAAAAAAAAATCTGCACAGAACTCTTGCCCATTAATCAGAGTCTTGGTGTTTCTCCAAAGTGATATAGTATGATGATTAGGCATCAAAAATACATTTTATTAAAAATGAATCAGAATTTTTCCAATGGTCATATTACATGGACTACATAGTTTGTTTAATCTCAATCCCAAGAATGCAGCTTAGAGTTTGACTGATTATCAGTTTTGGAGTGCATGCTATAAATCCCCCTTCTGGAAATGCATGGTACAAGATTGTACCTGAGCCCTATGGGATTCTCTTAATCTCGTATAGCCCATAGAGGACTTCTGAATGTGACCTATTCTCGAATATGATATTGTACCAACATTTGAAAGCACATTTAAGTAGGATTTAAAACAAGGGAATACATCTTACCACGTCACTTTAATCTAGCAGTCTACCAATTGCCAAAACAAACTACATCGTTGGAATTAAATGTCTAAAATCAAATTTAAACTCCTATTTAAAGACGAATATGAAAAAGACATGTTGCCATAACCTGAACTCTATTATATATCTGTTATTTCACTCACGCTATAGATGGGTCAGAACCATAATACCAAGCGATCAGGTCTCCAGGTATCACACGTATCCTGCTTGTAGTGGCGATTTGAATCTTATTCTTTCCATTCACGATCTTGAAATCATTCGATCCAATAACTTTGAATGTACGGTCAGACCCTTCCACTGGCCGGACTACCAACATGGTAATATCAGCTGCAGCTTTAGAGTAGATTCTCCATTCTGTGATGGTTCCTGGGTGAGTGAAGGTCATGGAGGCTGACCGTTCTATGAACATGTACTTGGTGTTCTCAGAACCAGATACACGCCTTTCAGGGACAGCCGCATGGCCGACAAAACTACCCTTCAGGTGTCTGTCTGAGAGAAGGATGAAGGAAGCAAAATTATTTTGTGCAACATCACTGAAAAAGTAAACTTGTCTCCAGACTCGTCGTAGTGACTATCATAAGATAAACTAGTCAAAAGCTGTCTAACCTATCAGGTTATAATACCACAAATAGAATCTGGAGATGGTAAATGTCAGGTTTTGGGCTGGTACATGCCAAGTGGGTCTTTTATCTCTAGCTAGAAGACCTGCTTTCTTGTCACGTAGACAAGTTTTTGACTCTTTTTTTTGTGACCGTCATTTGGAAGAGTCTGGAGACAAGTTTACTTTTTGAGTGATCCTTCTGTCTGTGTTTTGAACAGGTTGAAATGTGTCTGAATTTTATATTTTTTGTCTTATATTCAAGCGGGAAAACAGTGAGATAGTTAAATAATGCACCCTATTAAATGATCTAACGCTATTGGTGCGGTTTTTGTAAGAACAAAGTAGGAAAACCATACGACTTGGGGGTATGGTACGGTACATTTAAACATCAGAAGCCAGCATCTTGGTTATAGGGCAATGGTGGGGATGTAAACAAAGCAGATGACGTTGTGAATGATGCAAATTAACGATATAAACAGCTAACATTGCAGTCAAAACAATTAAGAGCTAGTGGGGTTAGATAAATGTCTTTTGGTTGTGTAATAAATATTGTATTGCATGCTAGGTTCACGCATGCCCCGCACCAAACCTCGGAGGATCTGTCTTATAAAGCCAGATGCACCCCGGTATGGTACGCTGCAGACGTAAACCCATCATACAATACTACTGAACTACCAGCGATTCTCTCGCTAATCTCCAGGCGGGGCTATGGTCAACTACGCCCAATATCGCCCATGTTTGACGGGCGAGTATGCTAATTTGCTACGGGAAAAGTCACGTTTCATGGCCTAGAAGCATTAATATTGATTGTACCAACAAACCATGGACATCTATGAACTCCTGATGGCATTTGCTACCGATATGTACCACTTTAAATTAAGCTATGATGAGATATTTACATGTATAGCCACATTTTAATGGTAGAGAATGGGCGATCTGCCCGTCAGGAGACCCGGATGTTGGGGTTGGTGCGCGATGACACTCCTAGCTCTGGCACTGATAGATGCCCTGTATACAGTCTATATATATATATATATATATATATATATATATATATATATATATATATATATATATATATATACTTAATTCATTGGGATAACACACCATGCCAATGCAATGCCCATTTTAAAATCGTATTTGGCCCAAAGCTTTTTTACAAATACCATAACATTGACTTACTAATGCCTGGTGCATGCCTCTCACACACGGACCAGAAGCGGTTCCAGTACCCGTTGGATTTGTAGTCCTTCCACCATCCATCCTTCTCCTGGACAGCACAGTAACCGCTAGTACCTTCTTCAACAGGGGATATTGCTGCTCCGGTTACAGGGTCCTTGGCCCAGTGGGTGTATGTGTAGTCCTTTCCATCCTCCCAGCCCCAAACAGCATCTGGTTTTGCAACAAAGTTGTCACGGAAGCCAATCCATATCTTTTCACCACTGCAAGTAGCAAGAAAAGGTTTTTGCTACAACTTAATATGTTAATGTACATTGAAAAAGGTAACTTGGCTCCAGACTCGTCTAAGTGACCGTCATAAAATAAACAAATCAAAAGTTGTCTAATCTATCAGGGTACCATCCCACAAATAGAATCTGGAGCTGGCAAATGTCGGGTTTTAGGCTGCCACATGCCAAGTGGGTCTTCTATATCCAGCTAGAAGACACGCTTCCTTGTCACTTAGACAAGTGTTTGACTGATTTATTTCATGACAGTCGCTTGGAAGAGTCTGGAGACAAGTTAACTTTTTGAGTGTAGCTATAATAAGGGATCAGTGTTGATAACTCTGGTTGGTGAGTTCTTGATAAAACATGTACCATGAATACCAAGATATTGCTTGTATTATTTCTATCAGTTGAATTAAATGTAATATACTCTCAAGCATACTTGATGAAACAATAAATATTGAAATTAACTAGCTACCCTGCAAGAGTCCTTAAGTACTTGTTTTCATCCGCATCGTCAACCCTAGCAAGCATAGCCCCGTCGGCATAACATTTGTCTCTTGCGTCGAAATACTTGAGTCCATCCTTCACTAATTTGTAGCAGCTGTCCTTGTAGCGATCATAGCCAGGGCAACAGCCTAGGTAAGGGAGTGTTCATTTATTAGCTACAGGGGGGCGAGTGGTGAGTTTTGGGGGGAGCGTAAAAACTCTGACCCCTTTTGAGGGGGGGTAAAAAATTCAGCCCCTTTTAAGCAAAAAAAACGCGCCTTACTAAAGTTCAAAGGGGGGGGGGAAATGTTGGCGCCTTCGACGAGGAGAGCGTGAAACATTTTACACGCTTTCAAGGGGGGGGGCGTAAAAAATTGTCAGCACTCCACGTGAAATCTCACCACCCCCCCTGTAGTTAATAAATGAACACTCCCTAAATATACTAGGAGAACAATGAGGCCCAAAAAAAGTAGTTGTGGTCAGGCAACATGGCCTAAACATGGCCTAAAAACATGGCCTAAAAACGTTAGGGTAGGTAGGTCTATTTATTTAATTTTTTCACTGAATCTTTTTAAGAATTTGGAGACAAAATTCCTCTGATTTTCGTATAATTTCAGTAAAAAAAGGTTTTAGGATAAAAAAAGGTGTTTTTTTCAGGTAGAAAACCCGAAAAATGCCTTCCCAAAAAAAATTATAACAAAATTAATTTGGATAGGGCCAAAAAGTAGGGTCGCTAGGGATACCTGAACACAACTTTTTCTTTTTTTTTGGGCCTGATGTGTCTTGGACTCTACCGGTCAGCGTATAAAAAAGCAATGCAGAAATGGCTTATCAGTGATACCGTTGAGCAGTGTGTTTACAAATACTAATAAAACACGTCGCTACCCAGGGATGCACCGGGCCCAGAGCTGGCCCCATCATAATTTCTACCTTGAACTCAGAGTTAGAGATTGAAAATGTTACGACAATCCCACACTATTTGCAGTACGCTAAGTATGCTAAGGTGATCCCACAGTGCCCTATTCTGGGTCAGAGGAACGCTGTCTGCACAACAGCGCTATCAATTTTCCCGCGCCAGCAGGGGAGCTGCTGGTTGCAATAAAAATCATTTAAAATTTCATGGTATCATTTCTATGTGACCATGTAGGGCAAGTGACCATGGATGGCAAGTGACCAAGTACTGTAATTTGCTAATGTTAACCATGAAGTTGACTATATATGAATAAGATTCGTGCACGGAACTTACCAGCAAATACTTTTATTTCCACAAATCCATTTTTAGACTCAGTGTACACAGTGGTTATGGTGAGTTTGACGAAAGTTGTGTCAACCTTATCTATCTCAAAATCATCCCAGAATCCATTCCTTGTATCAGTGTTAGTTCCATAGAGACGCTGCTTCAGAGTAACCTGAGAGGGATGGAAATGTAAATTAAGGGACAGGTATACCATATTTATATACACCCCTAGGATGTGGTTATATTTTAGAGCTCTTTTTCTCGTTGAGAGCCCAAGTATCTAGCAGGATCCGTACGCACAACCTCAGAACTCTTGAGCCCAACAGCTAACCGACTGCTCCAGCGGGACTCATGCAATGATACTTATCACCAAATAGTATATGTGATGCTTCTGCCTATTGAGCCCAATGAGTAACGCCATTAGACCCTGTAACAGGAGCAATAACTTTGAGGGGTTTGCACCCCATTTGATCCAATGCCAACTAGAAGTACCCTGTACCTTAGCAGCAGGACCACACAGCCACATGTGTCTGAGCCTTTTAGGTAGGGCCTATGCTGGTGAGAGATTGTCCCATCAGACAAAGTTAAGAGTGCTGTTTAGTTGGTGCTGCTGTTGTGTAAATCGGGGACTCCGCCCTCGCACACCTGCATTTTACTATTTTCAAATAATGGTCAAAGGTGCTGAAATATCTACAATAAAATTGTGTAGGTCTGAATGGTATTACGATTCTACTCACTGTTTGGGGGGTAGCGCTGCTGAATTCCAATTTGACGTCTTTAGTTTGTCCTTCTGCACCAAACCTCTGCATGATACTGATGGACTCAACGGTGAATGATTCTTCAAAAGTCAGCTTAGAGGAGAAAAACAAGTCAGATGAAGATTTAGTCTATTCCATTTAAACTACATGTGACAATAAAATTAACTTTTAAGTAATGTTGTTACCAAGTCATAACAGGAAAAAAAAGTCTCTACAAAGAACCCTTTGATCCAATATCTCCGTTCGGTCTGCAACCGTACATTAATGCCTGTGCATTCAGTATATGCTAAATCACTCATTTGCCTTTGTTGCCTAGGGGAGGCTGTCGAAGAATGCAAAACAGATACCAAACTTTTTTTCTGAATTCTATCAACACATCTACTTTCCATTCATATGATCCTCCTCATATTGGAGACATAGAATTTGGCAATAAGCCTGTGTTTGGCACATTCCCATCTTACTTCTTGACTCTAGTTGATACTACCATAAATTCTCGCGTATAAGCGTATAAGCCGCACCCCAACTTTAGGCCGATCCTATAAGCTGCAACAGCGATCTGACTATGTTGATTTTTAGTACTGTATCATAGTAGCTAAAACTTGCGTATAATCCGCATCCTGACTTTGTGCAAATTCTACTCTCGCACTAGCCGCGGCTTCTACGCAAGAATTTATGGTACAAGAAAATTGTATCAAGCTGTGCTTACTTTGACCCAGTTACCAGACGGGGGGGATGCTGCCACTGTCCAGACACTGGTTGGTGCAATGTCTCCATCTATGACATTCCCACAGTAGACCTTCTCTACCGAGGCCTCACACGTTGTACCGACAAGCGCAGCCGCAACGTTTGAAAGAGAAGTCTCTCTGGCTGTAAAATAATAGAATGATGGTTTAAATTAAATGAATAGGACTAAATTAATTGACATGCTGGTTGTTCTTACCACTTGAACATTTTACCAACGTCTGACATAGTGTATTCAATGTTATAAGAGCCCTCCTCTTAATAAAAGCCCCGCCCCCATTTTTCCATAAAGATTATTTAATAAGAATGGTAATATAAGTTATCCATGTTTTTTATCAGTTTCACTGTATACATTGTAACAAGTTTGAGTCTAGATCGGAGCGAGAGCTAGCGGAAGCAGCTCTAGAACGTTCCCCAACGTTAGCATAGGGCCTGTATATATACGGGTGATTACTTTGTATAATCTACTGGGTATTTTAATATTGTTACCTCACTCTCTCTCTGCTCTCGATATATATTCCCTTTATCAATATTTATCTTTTTAACACAAGATTTACTATGCTTAACTATAAGAAGGGCCGCATTCAATGCCCCCCATTGAATACAATGTGGCCGTATTCAATCGGCTAAGAAAAAATAGATTTTCCTTCATTAAATGGCTTAAAAAAAATTAAATGCAGATTGCCAACTACATTGATACCTCTCTGCAGTATTTCACTCGTGGGGGCTCGGGCATATCCCACTCAGCCAGCCAGCCCCGACTCGTGAAATACCGCAGAGACAGTATCAATGGGCGTTGGCATTTGTCTTTATATGTTATCAATTCGATGATCACCTAGGGTCCACAAACTTGTTCTAAACTCGTATTAAAAGTTAGGAGTGTCATCATAATTGAGCTAGATACGTGTACAATATGACTTACCTCCCTCAACAAGGGCAGAAACTGAGTAGGTCCGGCAGGGGTACCAACTACTCAAAGAATTGAACTTCACATTTTGTCCAGGATTTGGGTTGGACCATCCTGATTTTAACTCATATGAGTTCATTTTGACCTCTTCGTTGTTACATGTAGCATAAGGGATGCCGGCATCACCATTACTCAATGAGGACTGGATCCCTATGACATCATTTGGCAGCACAGGTATCTGGAAGCTTTTTGTAACTGTTAAATATGTTACACGCTCCTTTTCTGTCGCCACAGCATTCGAACCAACAAAGGTAAATGTAGTAGGTTCGTTTGGTATCGGGCGATACACCTGGTCAGTAAAATAAATTTGACAATATTAAAAGCTTAAATTCTTTATATGTATTTATCTTATCTTGAAGCATAATGTGATAGAAGAGGGAATAGAAGGATAACCTGAAGCTGGCCTTTAATGTAGGGGCATTCAAACACTCATTATTATAAGTATTGTTTCGCAATTTATACCATCAAGAATTTATTGATATGTAAGACATGTTATATAACATGAATGATATTATTTTTACATGTCATGTGAAAGTTTTAAGATATCAAACATTAGACTGCTAGACCATTAATTAATGTTATAAAGTAATACTATATATATATAATTACTTAAGCAAGCCATAGCTCTTTTTCCCAATATTTAACTTACTGAGAGGATTGCAACAGATTTCTTTGCAGAATACACCTTCCAGGCAGTGACTCTCCCTGCTTCCATGAAGCGGCTCTCTTTGCGGTCGGCAATTATAATTTTACCTGGTGAATCAAAGCTTGACCGTCGCTCCGCTGTTCCACCTACCACCTTAACTGGGGTCAGGGATACTGCAAGGGAGTGTAAGTAGATGATGTTATCAAGTCAATGAAATCCTCTATAGAAGAAAAGAAAGCAATTGTTTTTTGTATCATATTTGCTAGCTATTAAAAACTGTTTCAATGATAATCCTACACTATGCATAATCAATGGCCTTTCAAGATAATGAACCCCCATACTGAGAAATGTGGTAAAATACACATCAGATTCCATTTGATCAATGAAAGCTCTTACCTCCAACTGTTCTTTCACATGTAAAGTTATAATCTCTCGAACACACTATATTAAACCATATTCCATCTGAAACATAAGTGCCCACACAAGACGGGCCTTTTGGAAGACCATAACCAGTCTCCCACTTAGTAAAGGTGGTCGGCTTTCCCAGAACATCAGTCCAATTGCCATTGGCAACATTGTAACCAATCCAGGAATATCTGCTGAAGGCAGTGCTGAAAATAATGCAAAAGATTAAACTTAGTTTGAGTTATTTTTTGTTGTAGATTGTATCATCTGTTCAGGTAGAAGATCTATCAATAATAGTTGTTATTAATGGGCTGTATCAACCGTGGGTGATACACGTATTGGGACGCGGGAAACCCAAGTAGACTCATACTCCCCCCTGTGGGCGCTTGTGTTGGACACTGCCACTCCACCTAGTGGTTACTTTGTGTACTATTGGTTGTCAAGCATATGCTTCCCTCACTACCATGTTTATTGCTTGCTTGCTGCGCGACCGGGTAGGTCGGTCTCGGTTCTGCTCTGTCTTGCCGGGAAAAATTTTAAATATGCATTATCAATACAGTAGGAGAATGAGCTTGATATCTATGGTTGTTTGCTCTCAACGGTTATAAACATTGCAAATTACCTGTCTGCAAGATTCCTAACAAACTCATTTTCCTGCTTGTCTAAGATGGTCACCAGGTGTGCTCCAATAGAGTTGCAGTACTTGTTTGCTTCCTCCCAGGTTTTCACAACATCATGATATTTGTAGCAAGAGCCTCGATATTGGGTCCAGCCTTCCATACATGCTGAAAGATACACATGAGAGGTAATCTACAGTCCATGTTATCAGGTAAACAAACTCACATGTTAAGAGATGCTCTAGTATCAGCTGTGGCATACAGATTATTGACAGCACCAGTTAATAGACAGCCAATGAGGCCAACAGTTCAAACAGAAAAAGGCCAGAGAGAAATTGAGCTGAATCTGTGTTCTTAATTCACTCTACATTATTATTGATATTTGAACTCATTTAATAGGCTATTGTTACTTTTGTCGTAATAATTTAGGGTGCATGTATGTCATTTCACAAATTTTCCATTCCCTATAAATGAAATGGGTATGGAGGTTTTCTCATCAATAAATAATGATACTAAAATATCTAATGAACCCTATTTTTATACTTTACAATGCTACCATAATCTCTTAAACTTCTCACCTCCAGATATCATTTCAACTTCTATGAAGCCAACTTCATCACTTCCATAGACAGCCTTCACTGTAAGTTTGACACTTGTTGTATAAACATTCTCCAAAGGAAAGACATCCCAAGCCGTTGATCCATAGTCCTTCTGGTCCTTCCCACTACGCTCACCAAACTTCACCTTAAAAAAAGAGCGCATGACAAACTTTGTTATTCTATATGATTTATACAGCATGTTATATGCTTTTATTTTGAACTGTAATTCTGATGTGGTTTTTTTCAGATTATGTAGCACTACCTTCCATATGAAAGGAGAATTCTGACTGTTGCAATGTAATGTAAGATAAGGAACCAGCGAAAAGAAGATGTTAAAAAAGTATGAACTGTCTTTTTATAGTTAAGGATGTCACCAATAAATATTACCAGTTGTGTTGATCCATCGGAGAAGGTAAACTCCAACTCTTTGATCCGGCTGCTACTGGCCAATCTCTGCTGAATGCGAGCCCCAAATATTGGGAATTTTCCTTGAAAGGTGAATTGTAGCCAGGCACCAACTCCCTCACCACGGCTTACCCAAGCTGAGTCAAAGGGCAGCATTCCTCCATCTACTGCCAGAGAGCAGGTTGCTGGACTGGTGGATGCTGTGCAGGATGCACCTCGAGCTATGTTGTAGACAGTCGGAGCTGGCTCTGCAAAAATTGAAGTATTTAGCATCAATTATGGGACAAAATAGTCAGTGTATATTTACTTTATATCAAATATTGATGCAACTAAACTCTAGGGATCTGTTATTGTAATACTTCTTCTGGCAAATTTGGATAATATAATCAATGTATGAGTGCGACTTACTGTGGTCTAGGAGTGCACTTATGGAGTATCTACGACACCCTTCTTTGATTGTACCAGAGACTTCCCCTCTCACTATGAATGGACCATCACTCGGCACATCAGACCAAATGGTTTTGACATCTGATGACTTACATGATCCATATCTGGAACAACAATATATAGGTGATAAGGCCTTACGTACCATTCATCATCATAGCCATTTAAAGACATCCTAACTTATATATCATACACTTAGTTCATGTAAAATAAATTATGCATTCACTCCTGAAACATATTATCAAATATATTTACAAAAAAGAAATTTCTTTCGATTTTAAGCCCATATTATGGTTTATGTCTCATTAAAACATTTGTTTCCTCTGCACCATTTTAGAACAAAATCTTTCCCATGTAGCTGAATGAATAGATGACTAAATAATTTATCAAACACAATATCCCAATCAACATATTTTATGCAAACCAAAGCTCCATACGTCAAGAAGTTATTCTTGTTGGTCTTTAAGTATTATTCATAATTTTTGTGTCGTTTCCTCTGCAATTGTGAGAGAACTTAATCTTTTGAATGAATCTTATGTTTACAGGATAAATATGTAACATACTTACAGAATTGTTGGGTCTGAACCTCTTAGATAAAACCAAGCAATGATATCTCCAGCCTGCACATTAATCCTATCAAAAGGTGCTATCGTGTGGACATCGGTCTTGGCAGCAGGAAGCATTAGCGCATTCTCCCCAACAATAGTAAATTTTGTATCAGAGCCTGTGACTGGTCGAACCACCATCATCTTTATGTCAGCTGCAGAGGTGGAGTAGAGCTTCCAGGCTCTGATTGATCCTGACCTTGTGAATGTCATTGACGGTGAGTATTCAAAGGCAATTTCATTAACCCAACCGGAACCATCTTTGCTCTTGCGTGGTTCAGCTGTATTTCCCACAAAGCTATATGGTAGCACGTTATTACCTAGGAAAAAGACATTTTCTAGATTAACAGTAGTTCGCCGTACATATCATCAGTTGGGCTTTTCATTTCTAAGAGAATATTGAATACACCTGAAAAGAGAAGTATCTTTCATTGCAGATATAGAGGAGAAATTTTACATCTGTAACTTTGCTTTTAGCATGCAACCAGAATTTGTTAATGAATGAAGGCAAGCCTAGATTAATTTACTAGATGGTTATATTGAACCTTGCTGGACTGATTAGAAAGGTCTACACTCCCTGATCTCAAAACCATGGTTAAAGATGAACATTGAATAAAAATTGAATAGGATAACAGCACTACTCCAGTAGCAAGTAGTCCAGCGTAATAAAATTAGTATGAAATCTGAAAACTTACTACTGAGAGGCTTCTTGCAGATAACAGGCTTTTTATAATAAACACGGCACAATTGATACTTCCATATACCATTGCTTTCAAGGGCACCACACTTGTAATCTCTATCTCCATTCTCCCAGTTGCTATATGTCATATTTGAACCATCCTCTGCAGCCCACTTACTGCCGTCCCATTTATAGCCTATGTACAAGGCCCTGAAAAAAATCATTGGTTAATGTTGAACAATTTCTTTAGGTAATTCATGGCCAAAAGTACATTTGTTTTTTTCTACATGTAAGTGTAATCAAGTATGTATGGTGCACTTATACATGAATAAATAAATAGTAAAATGAATGAGGAATGATGCTTTATTACTGTTGGGTGAACTCCAAAAATGCAAAATACTTAGGTACCTGTGCTAAATCCATGCTTGTAGCTGTAAGCATGATTTAGACAAGATCATGTTTTGTTACTCAAGACTTACTCGCACCTGTGATCACTAAATATCCTGCATACTCCCTAGATGTGTGGAGATGCGTACACCTATATGTATTCTTCCTCATGCTCGCACCTGTGACCATGAGGGGTTCACTCACATAATAAGATGAAATAACACATGCATTGAATGGATCAAAGTCATTATCTTTTTCATTTGGAATCATGCCTCCTTGATCATTTACCATTGGAAAGCCTCGTGTAATACAATTTCAATCAATATATTTAATAAAATTATTATTTTGCTGAGTCATCTTGTTTCTCACACTAACTACACCCACCTACGTCCATCTCATTTGTGTGCACCCCATCTGCGTGCACCCCCATCTGTTTGCACCCCATCTAATTATTGTGACTCTTGAACACTTTTCTGCTCCCTACATCAATATTTAAAGAATTAAATTATCTTTTACAAACATGGCCTTTGAAGCATGATTTATATCTATTAATTTTTGGGTTAAACCCTCCTTTATCTGTTAGTTTTTCTTAGAAACATTTTATTGTTAAGATATCTTACTATCAAAAACAAATGGCAAATATGAGATGGGTTAGAAGCTGTTGGTGCCATGACATCATATGCAAGGTGAATGTGGATAAGTAGTCTTTAGGCCTCAAATTACTAAACATAGAAGTCTATGCCCTACGTCTAGGATCACTGTGACAGAAAGTATCAATGGTGTGCATAGTCAAATTTCACCTATACTAAGAAATAGCTCCTAGTCAAGTACTCAGGCATTTTTGAAACACATCTGAACAAACGTCATGTTACCAGGTGACAGCTAACCAAGTTGCCTCCCTCATCAGTGCTGGATATAAACTGTTATTTAGTATACACCCACAGACAGGTTGCCACAGCATTGTGGTATACTGTGATGCAGGAATCAATGTATTTACCACTTTAATTAAAATTGATTGTGATCTTTCTTACAAATTAGTGGATTAAACTTGTGCTGTAAGCTAAACGATAGATGTCCCTTCTTAACGCATGTGGATGTAGTGAGTTGATTCTTTGTTGCATCCATGGAAAGTAAAATCATTTAAGGCTGCACTGCCCCCCTTCCCGTCCCTTGTACTAGTTGTACCATTATATGTGAATGGTGGTGTGTGTGAGGGCGGGGGGGCGGTGGGCGCTTCACGCCCTAATATAGATGCCGACCATACCTGGTTATGCTACTTCCTATGTTATTTTGTGGACAAAACGTAGTGCGGACACCTTATAACATGTGAACAGGATAGGGCACAGCAGGCAAATAACTGTATATCATGCTCTCTAGGCTGTTTATAGAAGGATTGTGATGTTGATAGATGATTATAATAAGTATTCATAATTGAATAATAAGTCCTCCTTGGCTGCGATACTATGCTTTGTAGTAACTGTTGTTATAATTTGTGTTGAAGATCACGTTAAGGTTCAAATTCCTGTAGTAATCTTACAAAGTAATATGTAACAATGAATCACAAAATAAATTTGACTTACCGCCCCTTGGATAATCTTAATAGGAAGCTGTTTTCTTCTGCATCTTTGATAGAACTAATATGTGCCCGTTGTTGCTGGCAGGTGGCTTCAGACTCAGCATAGAACTGCACAGTTGGGTTCTCTTTGTAACAGTTTTGTTTGTACCTTGTCCACCCAGCAGGACAACCTTTAATGAGGAGAGGTGATTGTATACTATTACTTCATAAACTCTCATGGTCCACTTTCTCCTTACTTTGGAAAGGCATTAGAAATTATCGTATTCGACATTATCAGTCTTTGCGAAAGCTTTTTCATCCCACAGGACATTTGGTCCTGCAGCATTTCAATGTTGCAGGACCGGCACCATTTTTGAAGGACCAGATACCAACATTATGATTTATGCATTTTGACTAGGAAACAGTATTGTATGTTTTATTTGTAATGATTTATGGCCAAATCAGGATAAATACATAGTTTTACACAGTATATTGACAAACATACTTCAGGTTTAGAAATTCAACTAAACTATTTTAGTTAAGAAAAGCCCAACATGTGACTGGACATTTGGTCCTGCTACACTTGTCAATCTGCTGGACTGGTGGCATTTTAGAAAGACATTGCCACTGTCCTGAAAGTTTTCACAAAGACTACCTATTAAGCGCACAACTTTCAGCCTAAATGAGCTATTAACTAATAGAAGCATGCTATCAAAATGTTTGATATGTATTGTGGTCTTGTTAGGTCAAATAAGGGACTGCAACAGCAATAAATTGGGGGGAAATTGGTGTGGAGGTGTGCACTTATAGGTGTGTGCTTATTTGAACTAAATTTTGTTTTACTTTTATTAGGTTCAAATTATTTTTTAAGTGCACTGTGTGATTATTACATTGAATATGGTATAACAAATGGCAAGAGCTTAGGAACTTCTCAGGCTGTTTATTTGCACAGAATTAGGTTCATGATGTGTCATGAGAAACTAAGATGGCAGGTGAATGATATCTGGTTACTGTGTGTTTACAATTACTCCTTTATATATCTCTATGGTCTAACTTATGCTTTACGTTAATATGTTGGAAAAAAAAGCATAAATGTATATAATAATTCTTGCTGTAAAATAGATAGACAAAGGCCCACGGCAAGAGGGTAATTTTGGATCATTCCTCCTGAGGTAAGACTGGGGCAGTGTCCCACAAAACCAATGGCTGAGTGGGATGCGGCCCTAGTCTCACCTTGGAAGGAGCGTTCCCAAGTTACCCTCACCATGGGCCTTTGCCTTTATTTCATGTTTTATTTCATGTCCCTATTTTATTTTATGTTTTTATCTATTCAAAAAAATGTTAAATTGCTTTAGAAATTTAAGCAAATGATGTTATTACAGACAATGATGACTAGTTAGGATTCATATAGATAATATATGCTACATTTAGTTTTCTAGATAATAATTAGATGTATATTCAACATAGATTTGAAAAATAAACACATACCTGTAGACAAGATTTGGACTTCAATGAGCCCAACCTTAGTATCAGTAGTCTGGTTGATCTGAGGATAAAGTTCAAGGATTGTGATCTTCACTAGCTTTGTGTCCACAGTCTGATTCAGGCTGAAGGCATCCCACAGCTGGGCTCTGTAGTCATCCTCACGAGAACCCTGTCGCTTCTTTAGTTGAACCTTTATGTGATAAAGGGGAAGAACAAACATAGTTGATATGGTTTTTGCAACATCTATGGATAATGAATGGAAAGTAGTCAGTGCCTGTTTAGAGCTATGCATTTCCTTAAATAGATAAACTCTCTCAAATGATACTTCTAAACTGGACATACTATCAATCATATGTTTAGTACCAATGCACCCTATTTAAACCATTAGTGTGGAAATGTAACAAAAGAATCTGCATGTAACTGAGCTTTGTGTTGGTAGGCTTGGTTTGTTATATTACAAGTTGAATTACCTTTGTAGTTTTCCCATTTCCAAAGTCAACTTTGATATGTTTTATTTGAGCAGCAGCAGACATGCGTTGCATTATGCGCCCCCCTAGTACACTGTAGGTATCTTCCAGTTTTATATCCAAGGACTGCCCGGTGGGTGGAGAGTCAGGTATCCAGGTACTGTCCCAGTCTGTGAGCTTGTCATCCAGAGCCATGTGACAAAGCCGTTGTCCTGAGGAGGCATCCGGGCAGGTAGCCAGCGAGGTTAGAGCAGCCATGTTCTCCAGTTGTGTTTGTTCTGTTTGGATTCACATATAAGCACACATTGAAAGAGCAAGCTGGGTATGGATGTATCTATTTCTAGCATCATTGGTTATAGGGGAATTCAATGGAGGAATATATTACATTCTTTTTCAAAGTAGCTAGATTGAAATGCCATATTTTGCATTTGTGTGGCAAAACAACATTCCTAATGTAGGTATCCCTAATGTAGGTACCGCTAGTGAAGGTGTCCCTAGTGTAGCCATCCCTAGTGTAGGTATTCCTAGTGTAGGTATCCCTAGTATAATCTACTTAAACTAAAGGACAAGGCATGGGCTAAAGCAATATCGAGTTTATCAATAGATGTTAATATGCATAAAGAAATGTAATACTACACTCAATTCCTAGTAGCAATCCCACAAAGGGACAAATCGGTTTTTGCTTGGGCAGATTGCAATACCTGGGTTTTACCTGACTTTTTCCTGGGCTAGTGGCAGGGTTTCAGGCAGCGCCCAAACAGGTTCCCAAATTGGGATCACCAATCAGAACCCATATTGAGCCCATTGGTTTTGGTCATTAGGTATCGGTGTGGCCCCATGCAGGGGTAGCTGATGTAGGCGCAAATCAGATTCAAAGTGGGTTACCTTATGTCGCCTGAGGAGGGGTTTGGACAGTGCAAACTGATGTGGTAGTTCTGAGACTTGACACTAGATTGCCCCTACTATAAATATGTAGAGCTTTTATCCAAAGCAGGATCTATTTTCATTAATGTAATGAAACAGATTACTGAGTTGCAGAAAAGGTAATAGTGAACATGTTTTCTAAAAGTTCAGAAATGTATGAAGGTTCCCATTTGAATGAGCAAAATGAGGTTCTCCAAGTAGCAAAAATAGCGGACCCCATCCCTTTCACTTTGAATGCCTTAAGTAGTGACACCTTCTTAATGCAGGTAGGAACTATGGGCTTCAAGTCCAATGTGTTCCTAGATCATGTCCATAACTAGATAGGAAGAATATGTGGACAGTCGAGGGAAAAGGGTCCTCCAAGGTTAAAACTCAATAATAAAATTGATGTCATCAGCTTTCCAGTGATATCTTTTATTATCAGGTACCACTTCTAGTTTTTGAATACTGGCTCTCTGAATATGTGTGGTCACTGTTCAATCTTAAATGCTGATAAGCTCTATCTTACTTTGTTTTAGAGATATTCCTATCTAATTAGCATAATTATGCTAATTACCAAATATCCAAACTTTTTCAAACATTTCATCACAGCTTTTGATCTAAAAATGGTATTTACATTCTGTTTTCAGCATAGAAATCTGTGTGGGGCCTTTTATCAATAATTTTCATTTATTTTCCAATTTAGAATGAAAATCATGTTTCCATGGCAACCAACATGTGCAAAAACACCAAATTAGGCCCAAAAACGTTCTTTTCCATTCCAAATATGGAATGTTTTCACTAAAGATGGAATCTTCTAACATGGCCTATCATATTCTACATAAAAAAGTAGCATAGATACGTTTTTACTATATTTTGGTCCTTTCAGGCTATGTAGGGCCCCTGGTGGCCAAAGTTGGTACTAAAAAACGGAGGTCCCTTTTACCTTGTTGATCCACATATGATTAAGCATGGGGTGCATTAATTAGCAGCACCCAAGATTTCCTAGTCAATAAGTTCTTTGGTGTGTAGGTGCTGTGGAGGGCATACTATTTCCACTCTTTCATGGGGGTGCGGTTGGATTTTTCCCCCCTTTTTATTTGGTGGGGGGGGGGGGGATTATTAGATCGCTCTAACAACCATATTTATCACAGGTGGTACCACATTACGAAATTGAGCAACCCGACCAAAACCCAAGCTAAGTCCAGATTGGTTAACCCACATGGGGCCAAAATAAAAACAATGACCAAACCTATTGGGCTCAAGCTGGGCAGCCCACTTAGGGCCATATTGGGAGCCCGCTGCAGCCCCACATGGGGCCACACTGTGTTTGCTGCTAGGGAATGTTAAATTTAGTAGAACCTGTATACTTTCAGTAGACCCCTGCTTACCAATTTAACTGGGCTCAAAGTTTGTGCATATATGAGAAGGCTGTGATTTGTATATAATCTCCTTTTGGGTCTGGGTTTCTTAGGTTTTGGTGTGTGCTTCTCATAATACATCTATAGACAAATGTCCATGGCTAGAGGGTATTAAACGACCCAAACCTTCCTCTGACATGGGCCTTTGCCTTTATCCCATGCCATCATTGGTATAAAACATATTAAATTGCACCTATTTGACCATAGATATGTAATCAAACCATGTTGATATCATATACAATGATGAAGTCACAGGCCATGAGATGCAGGGACATTGTATTCCATGAGGGGCATGGGATATGAGAATTATATTTGGCATGAAATAAATCACATACTGTGGTACAGTTCACTCTTCCTTACCTTCAGTCAGGATGTAGGAAATGGAGTAGGTGTGGCATGAGGCATCATTGGTGGCAGTTTGTTTGGTATCGCCAACAACAAGTGGCTCTGCCGTTGGGTGTTTAATCCACTTGGTCCTCACATTGGCAGAGCCACACGTATCATATCTGAAATGAGAGTTACATGATATTAACATGGTTCTTCACTTTTACCGACTTTGTGCTTCCCAGCACTGACCTCACTCTGCATCAACATTCTGATTTAAGCAACTTTAAGCAAATAGAAAAGTTGATTAATGGCCTTCTTGCAGCAACTTTGATTTTATTGGGTTAAAGTTGCTGCAAGCTGCTTAAAGATGGCCATTAATCAAAATAAAGTTGCTTAAATTAAATGGTTCATACAGTGTTAACATGATCACTTATGTCCTACAAGTTATGCACCAACTACCCTCTATATTGCAGAAATGAAGCTCATTTTATCTTGAAAATGTGTATATCAATTTTCTCTATTACTCACGGAATTTGAGGGTTCTGTCCTGGAAGGTAGTACCATGCTATGATATCTCCAGCTGTTACCTTGATTCTGTCTAAAGGCACAATATCAATAATGTTAGTGACCTTGCCTCTGAGAGACACAGTGTTTTCCCCAACCAGTGTGTAGCTGTTTGCCTCACTCATTCTCAGCACCATCATCGTGATGTCATAGTCTGACTCTGCGTACAACTTCCACGCCATGATGGAGCCTGCCTTGGGAACAGTGAGTGTTTTAATACCTGGTACTAAGTAGATGTAGCCTATGTGACCCGGCCCATCAGTGCTACCTCGTGGTTGAACCGGATTACCCAGTGTCATTTGCTCTGGCTGCTTCACTGCAAAGTAAGTGCATATTTAGGAAAATAATTGCGATGCATTATCTTTATATAGAGAGCCAGGATACAACTATAACCCTTTCCAAGAACAGTACCCAAGAAGAAATGATCGCTAATTGTAACTAATTAATTAGACCGCTTCCTTAGGTGAAGCCACAAATGCACCACCAACAAATTTCCGCCAATAAGGGTCTCGCACAACTTGAATAGAAATAATAGTTTCCAATTAAAAATGCAAAAACCTGCTTAATGAGATATCAGTTGTAAATTCAGTAGAAATGTCAGAGGCCTGTCTCTCAAACTCAACTTATTAAAGAACCTCAGAAGTTATTTATAACAAAGTCTAAATTAGTATAAGTCTCATCATAATTATACCTAATTGATTTAGACTAAATTTAATTGTTAGGGGCTGGGATCCATTTATACAGAATTTTTATATATTTGGACACTTCATTGACAGAGCCTTTCAGTTGTATGAGGGGATGACGTGGTATACGAGGCTAAACTGGCAAAGTATCACATAATTGACTAAACAAGCATCTTCAATATGGGGGCCTTATTACTATGAACAAGGGCACATGGCCGTGAACTGTTCCCGGGCTAGTCGTATCTATGGCACGCATTTATAGTGTCCATTGAACATAATTTGTAATTATTCCCATGGCTTAAGAGCCAATGGATCCATTTGTACTCAACACTTACCCTAAATACCTAGTCGGGACTTGGTATCAATGCACACACCTTGGGGTCTAATATTTGAAATAGTTACAATTTTCTGAGCGCTTAGCTAAATGTACCACATTTTAGCTATTCAAACTTTAGAGAATTATACAATAGGTCCAAAACAAAAAGGTCAGTCTAGATTTAGTATATAAGAGCACCATGGAAACAAGGACACTCATTTTGTGATGTGTATGATTACTATATATATATATATATGGACATTTCACCCCCATAACCCTCCACTGTTTAGGTGGTACTAACAACATATTTAGCCTGGACTATAAACAAACACCTCCAGATTACTCTAACCCTGGATAAGCATACATTTCACACTTTTACCGCTACCCTGTTGTCTGAATTCCCGGATTTGAGGGACTATTTTGCCCGGAAGTGGCGGATTTAGGGGGTACCACCTCAATTCTCAATTCTGACCACAAAGGAAAATAGCTGAAGAATCAAAGAATGTACGACAGTTTGGTTTTGAGTAGAACCTAATGAAAAACAGACCAGATCAAATCTAGTAGTCAAGGGCTCTTACCTCCAACTGTTCTTTCACATGTAAAGTTATAATCTCTCGAACACGCTATATTAAACCATATTCCATCTTTAACATAAGTGCCCACACAAGGCGCCCCATTTGGCAAACCATAACCAGACTCCCACTTTGTGAAGGTGGTTGGCTTTCCAAGAACATCAATCCAATTGCCATTGGCAACATTGTAACCAATCCAGGAATATCTACTGAAGGCAGTGCTGAAAATGATGTAAAATCTCATAACTTTATTCAGTTTTAGTTTCCCTCCCCCCACCAAAATATTTGGAGGATATAGATGGCATTATGTGCACAGGCAGTATCTCTATCAATAGGATTAATATCTGTTCTTGACCAGAGGTTTCATGATTTGAGAAATACATTATTATTGAAGTAGGATGATTAATATGACAGCTACGGTTATTTGGTCCGCTTGATCGTAAACATTGCGAATTACCTGTCTGCAAGATTCCTAACAAACTCATTTTCCTGCTTGTCTAAGATGGTCACCAGGTGTGCTCCAAGAGAGATGCAGTACGTGTTTGCTTGCTCCCAACTTCTCGGCATATCATGATATTTGTAGCAAGAGCCTTGATATTGGGTCCAACCTTCCAAACATCCTGAAAGATATACATGAGCAGTAATATACAATAAGGTAATAAAAACTGTCTTAAACTGAAATTATAGTTACAATATAAGCACACATATAAATGCATGTTTAGTGGAACAGATTGCCCCCTAACAAGGATGGGTGTGACCAATTGGGTGAACTACCTGGGTATTCCTGCTCCGTGCATGTGTTTAAGCAGACAGCTTTACCTCCATAAGCCAGGAGGGATGGTAGCTTAGTTAGTAGAGCATTTATAAGTGTATAGACCTGAAGGTCCCATGTTTGAGGCCCGACTAGCATAAGACGTGGAATACCAGTAAATACTTTAGTTTCAGCAGTGGCCTTTAGGTGATAGTGCCACTTACTAGGCAGCAACTGAGGTCACTACTGCCACCAGAAAGTGTCTGACTTAATTGAGCTGAATATGTATCCTTTTTCCACTACATACTAATGTTTGATTGCAATTTAACAGTGCTTTTCCTCTTTCTGTAACAATTTATTGTACCAATTAGTCAGCATATACTTCTTTTCTTTTTACAAAGAAACATATATTGATATAGTTTATATTCAACACTTTTTGTGTTTCTTTCAGGAAATGGTCATCACCAGTTACTCAGGATTTAGCATAAGGGAGTGGCCATTATTTAACAACAGGGAGAGGTTGATGAATTCCCCCCCTCCCCCCCCCCCCCCGCCTTACCCACCCCAGACATGCGTCAACAGTTTTGTGGGGCCCCCTCAAGACATCGAAAAGGTTTGCCCCTCTTTGAAATACAGCAAAGCACAAGCCTTTTCACTTGAAAGGGGTGCAATTTTTCAGGCCACCTGCTTGGTGCTCTGGAAGGGTCAGATTCTTTTGGGCCACCCTCCCCAGAGGTGTCGCAATCGTTTTTGTAGGCTAACTACTATAAGCCTTTAATATTCTCACCTCCAGATATCATCTCAACTTCTATGAAGCCAACTTCATCACTTCCATAGACAGCCTTCACTGTAAGTTTGACACTTTTTGTATTAACATTCTCCAAAGGAAAGACATCCCAAGCTGTTGATCCATAGTCCTTCTGGTCCTTCCCGTTACGCTCACCAAACTTCACCTTAAAGAGCACATGACAAACATTGTTAGTCTGTATGATTTATACAGTATGTTAAATGCTTTTATTTTGAACTGTAATTCTGATGTGGTTTTTTTCAGATTATGTAGCACTACTTTCCATATGAAAGGAGAATTTTGACTGTTGCAATGTAATGTAAGATAAGGAACCAGAGAAAAGAAGATGTTAAAAAAGTATGAACTGTCTTTTTATAGTTAAGGATGTCACCAATAAATATTACCAGTTGTGTTGATCCATCGGAGAAGGTAAACTCCAACTCTTTGATCCGGCTGCTACTGGCCAATCTCTGCTGAATGCGAGCCCCAAATACTGGGAATTTTCCTTGAAAGGTGAATTGTAGCCAGGCACCAACTCCCTCACCACGGCTTACCCAAGCTGAGTCAAAGGGCAGCATTCCTCCATCTACTGCCAGAGAGCAGGTTGCTGGACTGGTGGATGCTGTGCAGGATGCACCTCGAGCTATGTTGTAGACAGTCGGAGCTGGCTCTGCAAAAATTGAAGTATTTAGCATCAAATATGGGACAAAATAGTCAGTGTATATTTACTTTATATCAAATATTGATGCAACTAAACTCTAGGGATCTGTTATTCTGTGATACTACCTTCTGGCAAATTCGGATAAAATAATTAATGTATGAGTGTGACTTACTGTGGTCTAGGAGTGCACTTATGGAGTATCTACGACACCCTTCTTTGATTGTACCAGAGACTTCCCCTCCCACTATAAATGGGCCATCACTCGGCACATCAGACCAAATGATTTTGACATCTGATGACTTGCATGGTCCATATCTGGAACAACAATATATAGGTGATAAGGCCTTATATTCATCATCATGAACTTATATATCATACACTTAGTTCATGTGAAATAAATGATGCATTCACTTTTGAAACATATTATCAAATATATTGTACAATGTCTCTACAAAAGATAATTTTCTTTGGATTTTCAGCCCATATTATAGTTTATGTCTCATTAAAACATTTGTTTCCTCTGCACCATTTTAGAACAAGATCTTTCCCATGTGGCTGAATTAATAAATGACTAAATAATTTATTTAACACAATAATATCACTATCAACATGTTTTATGAATACAAACCAAAGCTCCATAATTCAAGAAGTTGTTCTTGTTGGTCTTGAAGTATTTTTCATGATTTTTGTCTTGTTTACTCTGCAGTTGTGTGAGAACTTAATCTTTTGAGTGAATATTAAATTTACAGGATAAATATATAACATACTTACGGAATTGTTGGGTCTGAACCTCTTAGATAAAACCAAGCAATGATATCTCCAGCATGCACATTAATCCTATCAAAAGGTGCTATTGTGTGGACATCGGTCTTGGCAGCAGGAAGCATTAGCGCATTATCCCCAACAATAGTAAATTTTGTATCAGAGCCTTTGACTGGTCGAACCACCATCATCTTTATGTCAGCTGCAGAGGTGGAGTAGAGCTTCCAGGCTCTGATTGATCCTGACCTTGTGAATGTCATTGATGGTGAGTATTCAAAGGCGATTTCATTAACCCAACCGGAACCATCTTTGCTGTTGCGTGGTTCAGCTGTATTTCCCACAAAGCTATATGGTAGCAGGTTATTACCTAGGAAAAAGACATTTTCTGGATTAATAGTAGTTTGCCATACATATCATCAATTAAGCTTTCCATTTGTTAGAGAATATTTAATACACCTGAAAAGAGAATTATCTTTCATTGCAGATATAGAGGAGAAATTTTACATCTGTAACTCTGCTTTTAGCATGCAACCAGAATTTGTTAATGAATGAAGGCAAGCCTAGATTAATTTACTAGATGGTTATATTGAACCTTGCTGGACTGATTAGAAAGGTCTACACTCCCTGATCCCAAGACCATGGTTAAAGATGAACATTGAATAAAAATTGAATAGGATAACAGCACTACTCCAGTAGCAAGTCGTCCAGCGTAATAAAATTAGTATGAAATCTGAAAACTTACTACTGAGAGGCTTCTTGCAGATAACAGGCTTTTTATAATAAACACGGCACAATTGATACTTCCATATACCATTGCTTTCAAGAGCACCACACTTGTAATCTCTATCTCCATTCTCCCAGTTGCTATATGTCATATTTGAACCATCCTCTGCAGCCCACTTACTGCCGTCCCATTTATAGCCTATGTACAAGGCCCTGAAAAAAATCATTGGTTAATGTTGAACAATTTCTTTAGGTAATTCATGGCCAAAAGTACATTTGTTTCTTTCTACATGTAAGTGTAATCAAGTATGTATGGTGCACTTATACATGAATGAATAAATAGTAAAATGAATGAGGAATGATGCTTTTATTACTGTTGGGTGAACTCCATAAATGCAAAATACCTAGGTACCTGTACTAAATCCATGCTTGTAGCTGTAAGCATGATTTAGACAAGATCATGTTTTGTTACTCAAGACTTACTCACACCTGTGATCACTAAATATCCTGCATACTCCCTAGATGTGTGGAGATGCGTACACCTATATGTATTCTTCCTCATGCTCGCACCTGTGACCATGAGGGGTTCACTCACATAATAAGATGAAATAACACATGCATTGAATGGATCACAGTCATTATCTTTTTCATTTGGAATCATGCCTCCTTGATCATTTACCATTGGAAAGCCTCGTGTAATACAATTTCAATCAATATATTTAATATAATTATTTTGCTGAGTCATCTTGTTTCTCACACTAACTACACCCACCTACGTCCATCTCATTTGTGTGCACCCCATCTGCGTGCACCCCCATCTGTTTGCACCCCATCTAATTATTGTGACTCTTGAACACTTTCCTGCTCCCTACATTAAAGAATTAAATTATCTTTTACAAACATGGCCTTTCAAGCGTGATTTATATCTAATAATTTTTGGGTTAAACCCTCCTTTATCTGTTAGTCTTTCTTAGAAACATTTTATTGTTAAGATATCTTACTATCAAAATCAAATGGCAAATATGAGATGGGTTAGAAGCTGTTGGTGCCCTGACATCATATGCAAGGTGAATGTGGATAAGTGGTCTTTTGGCCTCAAATTACTAAACAAAAAACATAGAAGTCTATGCCCTACGTCTAGGATTAGATTTTCTGAGAGGTGCTGGTGTCACTGTGACAGAAGGTATCAATGGTGTGCATAGCCAAATTTCACCTATACTAAGAGATAGCTCCTAGTCAAGTACTCAGGCATTTTTGAAACACATCTAAGCTAAAAGATAGATGTCCCTTCTTAAGGCATGTGGATGTAGTGAGTTGATTCTGTGTTGCATCCATGGGAAGTAAAAGAGTTTAAGGCTGCCCTGCCCCCCTTCCCCTCCCTTGTACTAGTTGTACCATTATATGTGAATGGTGGTGTGTGTGAGGGCGGGGGGGGGGCGGTTGGCACTCTACGCCCTAATATAGATGCCGACCATACCTGGTTATGTTACTCCCTATGTTATTTTGTGTGGACAAAACGTAGTGCGGACACCTTATAACATGTGAACAGGATAGGGCACAGCAGGGTAACAACAACATATCATGCTCTCTAGGCTGTTAATAGAAGGATTGTGATGTTGATAGATGATTATAATAAGTATTCATAATTGAATAATAACTCCTCTGTGTCTGCGATACTAAGCTTTGTAGTAACTGTTGTTATAATTTGTGTTGAAGATCACGTTAAGGTTCAATATCCTGTAGTAATCTTACAAAGTAATATGTAACAATAGATAACAAAATAAATTTGACTTACCGCCCCTTGGATAATCTTAATAGGAAGCTATTTTCTTCTGTATCTTTGATAGAACTAATATGTGCCTGTTGTTGCTGGCAGGTGGCTTCAGACTCAGCATAGAACTGTACAGTCGGGTTCTCTTTGTAACAGTTTTGTTTGTACCTTGTCCACCCAGCAGGACAACCTTTAATGAGGAGAGGTGATTGTATATTATTACTTCATAAACTCTCATGGTCCACTTTTTCCTTTCTTTGGAAAGGCATTAGAAATTACCGTATTCGACCTAATATGCGCACATCCCTTATAAAGTGCACAATTTTTTGTCAGAAAAAGACTATTAGGAGCATGTTATCAAAAACTTTGATAATGGATTGTGTTTTTGTAAGGTCAAATAAGGGACTGCCACAGCAAAGAAATCAGAGGAAATGTGTGTTTAGGTGTGCGCTTATAAGAACTAATTTTTTTTTTTTTATGTTAAAATTTGTGTGTGCTTATTACGTCGAATATGGTATAACAAATGGCAAGAGCTTAGGAACTTCTCAGGCTGTTTATTTGCACATATATCTCTGCTGCCATTTGAGCAATTAGGTTCATGATGTGTCATAAGAAACCAAGATGGCAGGTGAATGATATCTGGTTACTGTGTGTTTACAATTACTCCTTTATATATCTCTATGGTCTAACTTGTGCTTTACCTTAAAATATTGAAAATAAATGCATAAATGTATATAATAATTCATGCTGGAAATAGATAGACAAAGGCCCATGGCAAAAGGGTAATTTTGAATAATTCCTTCTGAGGTGAGACTGGGGCAGTGTCCCACAAAGCCAATGGCTGAGTGGGATGTGCCCCCGCCTCACCTCGGAAGGGAGCGTTCCCAAGTTACCCTCACCATGGGCCTTTGCCTTTATTTCATGTTTTATTTCATGTCTCTATTCTATTTTATATTCTTATCTATTCAAAGTATTGTTTAATTGCTTTAGAAATTTAAGCAAATGATGCTGTCACAGACCATGATGACTAGTTAGGATTCACATAGATAATATATGCTACTTTTAGTTTTCTAGATAATAATTAGATGTTTATTCAACATAGATTTGAAAAATAAACACATACCTGTAGACAAGATTTGGACTTCAATGAGCCCAACCTTAGTATCAGTAGTCTGGTTGATCTGAGGATAAAGTTCAAGGATTGTGATCTTCACTAGCTTTGTGTCCACAGTCTGATTCAGGCTGAAGGCATCCCACAGCTGGGCTCTGTAGTCATCATCACGAGAACCCTGTCGCTTCTTTAGTTGAACCTTTATGTGATAAAGGGGAAGAACAAACATAGTTGATATGGTTTTTGCAACATCTATGGATAATGAATGGAAAGTAGTCAGTGCCTGTTTAGAGCTATGCATTTCCTTAAATAGATAAACTCTCTCAAATGAGACTTCTAAACTGGACATACTATTAATCATATGTTTAGTACCAATGCACCCTGTTTAAACCATTAGTGTGGAAATGTAACAAAAGAATCTGCATGTAACTGAGCTTTGTGTTGGTAGGCTTGGTTTGTTATATTACAAGTTGAATTACCTTTGTAGTTTTCCCATTTCCAAAGTCAACTTTAATATGTTTTATTTGAGCAGCAGCAGACATGCGTTGCATTATGCGTCCCCCTAGCACACTGTAGGTATCGTCCAGCTTTATATCCAAGGACTGCCCGGTGGGTGGAGAGTCAGGTATCCAGGTACTGTCCCAGTCTGTGAGCTTCTCATCCAGAGCCATGTGACAAAGCCGTTGTCCTGAGGAGGCATCCGGGCAGGTAGCCAGCGACGTTAGAGCAGCTACGTTCTCCAGTTGTGTTTGTTCTGTTTGGATTCACATAAGCACACATAGAGTTACATTATGTCGGAAGAGGTGGGGTTTGGACAGCGCTAACTGATGTTGTAGTTCGATCTATTTTAATTAATGTAATGAAACCATCGGATGCTGTGGTACAGTTGACTCTTACTTACCTTCAGTCAGGATGTAGGAAATGGAGTAGGTGCGGCATGAGTTATCATTAGTGGCAGTTTGTTTGGTATCGCCAACAACAAGTGGCTCTGCCGTTGGGTGTTTAATCCACTTGGTTCTTACGTTGGCAGAGCTACATCCATCATATCTAAAATGAAAGTTACATGAAGCATGAGATGTTGTTATTTCTAAATGAAAATACGAAATATCTAGCCGGGTAGAGTACAACACTGAGCATCGTATTGAGCTAAAGGTGAACAACCAGCCCCTGTATTGAGCTAAACCGCCATATTGAGCTAAAGCTTCACATCCGGTCTGACGTATTATTTTTAAATGGTCTGATGAAATATCAAGCCGGGTAGGCTTAAGCACTGAGCCTCGTATTTTGCCAAAGCTGAATAACCAGCCCCCGTATTTCCTCAAACCTCCGTATTTCGCGAAAACTTCACTTCCGGTGTGGCGTAATGATACCTGAGATCAGGGGGTCAAAGTCGTCAACTGATGCTCCCATAGCAGTCGTGGCCGAGATGGCCGAGTGGTTAGCGCTATCGCCTTCCACTGCCGTACCGGGTTCGATTCCCGGACGAATCTAGGAGTAGGTTCGTTTTTGAGACGATATCTTTTTTTTTTCATTGACATCGTTCGGGGGTTAAAATACCTTATTTTAGCTTGAAACAAAGCCTAAGCACTACAAAAGATCCCATATTTACACGTACAATAGCTGAATTAGGCCTTAACCCCCCAGAAAATTTGGTTGAGGGTTTTTAACTTGAACGTTTGGCGAAGAAATGTATTTTAAAATGTTCCCATAGACAAACAGTAGCGCCGAAATCTTGACTGGTGTGTGAAAAGAGGGGCGGTATGATCGGTCTCCAAGCATATTCTTTGCAACATTATAGTACAAAGCCTCTGCTCGGAGAGTTCAGCGCCGATCAGCTGACCGTTGGCCTATATTCAGATTGAGACGATATCCTTTTTTTGTTCATTGGCTTTGTTTGGGGGTTAAAATACCTTATTTTTGCTTGAAACCAAGCCTAAGCTGTACAAAACATCCTATATTTACCCGTACAATAGCTGAATTAGGCCCTAGCCCCCCAGTAAATTTGGTTGAGGCTTTGTAACATGATGGATCGGGGAAAAAATTGAGACGATAAAAATGTGACCGCCCGGCTAGCGGAATTTTTCGGATTGGCCCCTCATAAAGGGTTTCAACGGAATACGGGCCCTTTCGAGGTCAATCTGTCGGGCAAGTACAAAACTTAAACAAATCCTGTATACAGAATACCTAAGGTCAGTGGGTGAAAAGCAGCATTGAGGCTTCCCCAGCCATCATTTGGTTTCTGCCGCCTTTTTTTCGCATGCCCGGTGTCCCGTCTTGGTTTCGCTTATCCTTCAAGTTTTGAAGCCTTAACAAAATTTCCTGGGGGGATAGGGCCTAATACATCTATCAGGCACCCAAATATAAGATCTTTTCTATTGCTTGTGCTATTTTCACCTTCTAAATAGCTTCATATGAAGGCCAAAACCAGTCAATATAGAATTTGGAAACATAGACCATCTCGACTCGCGCCAGGCACGATTTTACCGACATAATTTTTACGCCAAACCAAAAGGTTATAAGGCCAAAATCTAAATATGTAGGGGGTTGGGCCTAATTCATCTATCAGGCATCTCAATACAGGATCTTTTCTAGTGCTTGGGCCAGGTTTCATGCAAATAACTCTATCTTAACCCCCAAACAAAGTAAATTAATCTTGCGATGCCGGGAACAGAGAGTGGCGAGATAGACGATCAGCTGTTCAGGGCCATATTCTGATAATTTGCGGATATCCAATTCGACACTTTGGTTGATTATGGGGTTAAAATGGAGTTATTTTGAAGGAAACATAGCGCAAGCACTAGAAAAGATCCTAGATTTTGATGCACAATAGATGAATTAGGCCATAACTTTGTAAATTGTGTTGACAGAGAAACCACGATCAACTTGTCAGCAGCTCATTCCTTAGTCTTGAACTTAAGCTTGACCTATATAGCACCACTCTCCCACCAGAGTTTTAGTACTGTAGTATGTATGAATAGGTTTGCGTAGCATCTGCTTGGAGATTTAACAAAGACCGTCGTCCCCCCTTTCTTTTCAAATATTTTCACAAAGATTATCATTTCATTCTTTTTCATAAATAAATGAGTTTTTAATCGTGAAATAGGCTAAATTTGTACAAATAAGAATGATATAGGTTTTGAAGGGGGGGACTTTTTTTTTCTGAACAAAATCGCGCAGGCGCACAGATCGGAAGTGAGTATCGAGCAAGGAGACAATGCCGGTTGATAAATTGCCTTTTTCTCATTTAATATGTGACAAATATATTTAAAAATAAATACAGGCTCAGTTTAAGTTCTGTATTTGCCCTCCAGATTGACCTCTCAAGGCCCGGTATTCTGTTTCAACCCCAAAAAAGGGTTTCAACAGAATATGGGTCCTATCGAGGTCAATCTGTCAGGCAAATATAGAACTTGAACAAATCCTGTATACATATTACTTCACTTTTACCGACTTGGTGCTTCCCAGCACTGACCTCACTCTAAATGAACATTCTGATTTAAGCAACTTCAAGCAAATAGAAAAGTTGATTAATGGCCTTCTTGAAGCAACTTTGATTTTATTAGACTAAATTTGCTGCAAGCTGCTTAAAGATGGCCATTAATCAAACTACATTTTACTTAAAGTTGCTTTATTTAAATGGTTCATACAGTGACAACATGACCACTTTTGTCCTACATGCTATGCACCAACTACCCTCTATATCGCAGAAATCAAGGCTCATGTTATCTTGAAAATGTGTCAATTTTGTTTATTACTCACGGGATTTGAGGGTTCTGTCCAGGAAGGTAGTACCATGCTATGATATCTCCAGCCTTTACCTTGATTCTGTCTAAAGGCACAATATCAATGATGTTGGTGACATTGCCTCGGATAGACACAGTGTTTTCCCCAACCAGTGTGTAGTTGTTTCCCTTGCCCGGTCTCAGCACCATCATCGTGATCTCATAGTCTGACTCTGCGTACAACTTCCAAGCCATGATGGAGCCTGCCTTGGGAACAGTGAGTGTTTCACTACCTGGTACCAAGTAGATGTAGCCTACGCTACCAGACCCACTAGTGCTACCTCGTGGTTGAACCGGATTACCCAGGGTCACCTGCTCTGGTTGCTTCTCTGCAAAGTAAGTGCATATTTAGGAACAAAAAAATTGAAACCAATGTTACTTGTGAATATTACGTTTTAGTCAATCGGTGGTTCCCCATCTGTAAATTCTATGAAGTTCAGCCAATAAGTGTATTTTCGAAGATGATTTGATCACATAAATATACTTATAAAACTCAAAAAACTCAAAAAGGGCTTAGCATGGCATGAGGTGACTCAGGTGACCCTAACTTCAGTACAAACAATGAGTAATGTGGATCCATAATGATATACATATCACTAGAGACACCATGATATTGCATATATATCCATAACATATTATGTTACATGGCAAATATTCAGGGCATTAACCCTCTGGCCCTATCCCATGATTAATCATGACCAGCCTCATTCTGGTTAGTATTGGACTCTATGGGCTCCCTACCACAGATGGTAGCTGTAACTACACCTCACTGGTACTTGTAACTATTACTGTAAACGTAGATATTTTCACTGGTATTAATTTTAGCGGATTTGCTCAAATGTACCATTTTGCTGGGATTCTAATTCACGGATTTTGAAATATGGTATACCTACAACTAAATAGGACAAATTTTCACTCTGTACATATTTTCGCAGATTTTAAAATCCGCGAAATCCGTGAAAATATGTACAGCGCGAGATAAAATATGTTTACAATAGTTGACTGTTAGAATGAGGGTTAAGCTGGAGCCTCATCTGAACCAGCTATCACTATAAATTAGATATAGAAATGTATATGTGACATGTGCTGAGAAAAGGGATCTTAGTGTACCCTTCACTAAGGGCATTTTTCGCAGATCGTGTCATATATAGACAAATGGTATAAATGGAACCACTGAGCACACTCATCCATAAGAGATGACTTTGATCAGTGGAAACCATATTCATACACTGTTCTTTGCAATAATACAGGCTATAAGCCTATGAATTGGACAGTATAAATAAAGAATTACAAACAAACAATGCCAACGCCCATTGATAATGTCTGTGATGTATTACACGAGTGGGAGCTGGGGCAGTATCCCATGAAGGTGCAGGCTACATGGGATGCAGCTCATCTCCAACTCATGATATACATCAGAGTGGTATCAATATAGTTGTGATTTGTGATGTTTTAAGCCATTCGATGGAGGAAAAACCACTTTTTCTCAGCCCTTTGAATTCAATGCGGGGGGGGGAGGGGGCATTAAATACAACCCTTCCAGAACTTAAGCATAGTAAACCTTGTATCTCAAAAAGATTAATAGACAAAACTCCACACCATTGACATACATGTACATCATACTTCACGAGTTGAAGCTGGGTCATATCACACGATGCCGAAGGCTGAGTGTGATATTACATGTTCCAACTGTCTTAGAATGAAGAAAAATCAACAAACTTAGAGGCCATGGAATATGGCTACACCGTACTCCATGGGGGCATGGAGTACGGAGGTCCCATAGGCTTAGCATAGCAAGGCCATACCACCATGTAATAAATAGACAGAGCTGCACGCTAAAGTGACCGAGTCACTGGTTACTGCACGAGCAGTGCTTGGCCAGTATTGCACGCTGGCCGTAGGCCTAGTGCAATACTGGCCAAGCACTGCAAGTGCAGTAACCAGTGAAGAGGGCACTTTAACATTAAAGTGGGTATTTTCAGGGTATTTCTATCTAAAATAGATTTCCAGTCCATGTTTGCTTACTTCCACGATGTTTATTTACTTCTACGGTGTTTGTTTACCTCCGTCGGCCGCCATTTTGAATTCGGCACTGGTCACGTGACTCTCGGTAGCGTAGCGACCCCATGGCGACCCCATAGAGACCCCATAGCGACCCCCCACCTGCCTTGGGAGCGTGAAATACAGCCAGAGCTTGAAATACGGCCGAGGGTTATTCCACGCTTTACTGACATACGGCACTCCCATTGCTTCAACATGGACAGTCCGTATTCACCATGAAATAAATGGACAGAGCTGCATGCTAAAGTGACCGAGTCTGTGGTTATTGCATGAGTGGGGTTTGTCCCGTACTGCACACTGGCCGCAGGCTCTGTATTTATTTCAGGGTATATCAATGTAAAATAGATATGTAGTCTATGTTTGTTTACTTCCATGATTTTCATTACTTTCGTGGTGTTTGTTTACTTCTGTGGTTCCGCCATTTTGAATTCCGAGCAGGTCACGTGACCCTCAGTAGCCCAGCAACTCCACGGCAACCCCATGGCGACCCATGGCGATCCCTGGGAGCGTGAAATACAGGCAGAGCGTGAAATATGCCCGAGGGTTATTTTCACGCTTTACTTGCATACGGCCCTCCCATTGCCTTAGCATTGATAGGCCGAATTCACCATGAAATAAATAGACAAATGCCAACGCCCATTGATACCATCTCTGTTGTATTTCACGAGTGGGAGCTGGGGCCATATCCCACGAAGCCGCAGGCTGAGTGGGATATGCCCCAGCCCCCATTCATGAGTGAAATACATCAGAGATGGTATCAATGAAGTTGGCATTTGTGTTTATTTTTTTATTTGAAACCATCTTATGAAGAAAAAACTATCTTTTCCTAGCCCATTGAATACGGCCACATTGTATTCAAGGGGGGGGGGGCATTGAATACGGCCCTTCAGTGCTAAAGCATAGGAAATCTTGTATTTCAAAAAAATAAATAGACAAAGGTGCACAAGTTTTGGTCTGTTGACAGGGTTATTTCACAAGTTGGAGGTGTGGCCGTATTTCAAGAGGCCGTAGGCCGAGTGAAATGCGGCCCCACGTCCAACAAGTGAAATAACCCTTCAACAGATAAAAACGAGTGTGCCTTTGTGTTTATTTTTTATCTTTTTCGATTCAAAATACCAAAATTATGGTAGGGGGGCCTAAAAAGGCTTCTTTCTACGCAGTTCAAATGTAAACAGACCGCCATTTTGATGACGTCACAGGGCAGTGAAATACGGGCATGGGTTATTTCACGGGGGTATGAAATACGGCTGTCTTTGGTTAAATCAATGTGGCTGCAGTATTTCATAAAAAATAAAAGATGATACTCACTGTTGTCCAGGTGTATTTCACAAAGGTACTGTATCTGATCAGAACAATACACATTATTCCATAAACCTCCTGTAGTCATTCGGGCACATTGCTCCCTGTAATTCCAATTCTCTGGTGAACCTTTTGTCCAGTTTGTGTGGGAAGTACTGGACCCATCTGTCCATGTCCACTTCCTTTCTGCCGTTCTCTGATTAAAGCCTATCCACGTGTTGGAACTAGAATACACAATAGTCTGATAGTTTTTTCGGGAACAATACAAGAAGTACTCACTCACATACCAATTTTTATGAAATCTTTTTCACCATGCAGGACATTCGGATCTACTTAGTATGACATTTCTGTCGGATATTTCCCTTGTCTGGCAGGATTTTTAAGAAGACTGACATACTCATGCTCACTGCATGGATCATCTGATTTAAGCAACTTTAATCAAAAAGTTGAGGTTAATTAATGGCCTTTTTGTAGCAGCTTTAAGCAGCGTTAAACAACTTTAATTCTTTTGCAGTTTAAAGTTGTTTAAAGCTGCCTCAAGTTACTTCAAAAAGGTCATTTATCAATTAATGTTTTGCTTAAAAACCACCTGGGTGTTGGGCCTATGTTCTTGCTGTAGGTTATATCCCATATTCTCGTACCTCAGAAAATCAGGAGGTTAGGAACAGCCTTAGCCTATATACCTGTCCACCTGTGCACATGGTAGTTAGTGATTTAGACATATCCTGAACACTAAATAACTTAATTGAATAAATGCCACCGTCTGAGCATCACAACTATCTTAACTGTAAGGTTTGTTTGTTTAATTTAGTTGAGCAAGAGCTACTCACGTTAAAAGACTCTTCACAAAGCTGTTCTCTTCGGCTGAGGTGATACTAGCCAGGTGAGCCACCTTGGTGAGAGATTGACATGCAGCCTCAGCAGCGAGCCAAGTCGTCTTGGTGTCTTCCTTCTTGTAACAGCTTGTCTTATGAACAATCCAGCCATCAGGACAACCTGGTAAGTATTCAGCTAGAATTATTAAACAGTAGTATCCAAGCTTACTTGACTCGTGAATTGGCTGACTATCTTTTAGTGGGACCCGACAGATTTTTACAGGACCAGATATCAAAATCATAGTTTTGCATAAGTTTAAGTATAACTAGATGTTTTATTTACAGAAAATAATAACAGAAAATAACTTTAATTTGCCTAAAATATTAGTGTGTACTCTAGAACTCGTAACTTCAGTTCTAGTGGAATATTTTAAAAAGAAATGCAGTTGTGGAAAGCCCAGGATAGGCAGGACATTTGGTCCTGCAACTTCTGTGATTCAGCCGGACCAGAGCCATTTTAAGCAGACATTCCCACTGTCCGCCAGGATTTGGCAAAGACTGTATTACTTTTTATTATACCTAGCATATGACATTAATATTCCTACAACATAAAGGCTCCGGACTAGCTACGTGTGTAATACATACTTCTGTATTGCACACGTGTGCAATACGGAAAATTGGTGTGCAAATAGATGGGATGGTGTGCAAAACAGAGCAACTCGCAGATGTGTATTCTGGGATATCTATCCTAATATCTATTGAAATATCTATCATAATCTATAGCAATCTTCCCAATATCATGCTAGGTATAATAAAACAAAAAAAGAACTCGTAAAGATACAATTAGATGTACGACGACTTGTTTGGGTCGCCGCATCGCACAGTGCGCACTCCTGCTGTGCAGTCGTGCGCACCGTGCGATACGGCGACCCAAACTCCTCCTCGTACATCCAGTTGTATCTTTACTCGTTCATTTTTATGTTAGTACTCATAGATTTCTGACTTACCTGCATACATCTCGACTTCTATGAAGCCATTAGAGTCTGTACTGCACACCGAGTCTACGCTGACCTTCACCGAACTTGTCATGACGGGAGTCAAGTCAAAGGCATCCCAGCGGGCTGCTTTTACGTACATAGCTGATGTACCTTTATTTTCACCTAGGGTAATCTAAAATACAAAAATATGTACATACACATGAATATTTCTTTTGTACACACATGGCATTAGAACCTGTAAGGGTACTACTTGAAGTTTTTATACCAGCAGAAAAATATGAGTAACTACTACTAATACTATACCTACTTCACCTACTTTACAATGCCTACCCATTTTACTTTGCATTATGACGAGATCAATGTAGCATGCCCAATCTAACAATGCCAATATGCATTTATTCATTATTGAAAAACAACATTGCTACCTCAGTTAAAGGTTTGCTAAACAATAATTTTAATAAATAATTGAATCTGTAATAAGATGAATAGGAGTAACTTTATAGTCCTACTTTCTGTGTTGAGGCATCACTGAAGGTCAAAGTTAACTTTTTATTCTGCCCAGTCTTGGAGAGACGCTGCATGATCCTGGCTCCAATCAAAGTGTATTCACCAGCAAATTTGATTGTTATGAAAGATCCGACACCCTCTTTATCAGATATCCAGGCATTGTTATAAGGCAACAACCCCCCGTCAATAGCCAGGCCACAGATGTCCTTGTTAGACGAGGCGTCAGTGCAGGTAGCACCTCTTGAGGCAGCAGCAACATTTATCTTGGGAAGAATTTCTGAAATATAAACAAAATCATCAACTTTCCTTAAGATCCACCTTTTGGGTGCCATTTCGAGTGACAAAGTATACTTTTCTTGCAAAAAAAGTATGATATCCCCTTTCTTGTCTCTGAGCCATAATATAAAAAATATTCAGATAACCAACATACCGGCTCCTTTTTGCTTCAATAATGTCCAGAACAGACATTGCTTTGTTAATTTGGTACCAAATATGCCAATATTTGTCCATTATTATCAAGTTTTCCCTCAAAATTTGCAAAGAAAATTTCCAAAACTTGTTTCTGGTGACGTGCGTGGTGATGAGAAACAAGTATTATTTGGAGTGGCCTAAGGGAGTGGTCATTTTTCAACAACAGGGGGGTCGGTGGATTTTCGCGTGAGCCAGTTGAAATTCTTTTGGTCCCTTCCACTGGAGGGGTCGAAATCTTTTTGCCCCCCCCCCCCTCAGGCAAGTTGAAATTGAGCGCGGCCAACCCCTTTGAGCTAAAGTAACGCGCTAGCTTTTTCCCTAAAAAGGGGTGCAATTTTTTTGGTCCCCCACCTCAAGAGAGGTCCAAATTTTTTGGTCCCCCCCTTCAAGCAAAAAATGGAAACTCCCTAAGCATGATGCAATAAAGTAGATCTGGTAAGTTACTCGCCAAGGCTGCATTCATGCATCATGATGACAAAGCATAACACAGACATAAAATGTTTTTTGTTCTTTTTCACCATTTTCAGCCTGGTTTTGGAGTTTTCGCGGTAAAATCCTTAATATTTGTCCAATTTATGAACCGTAAAAAAACGCAAATAGCAAAATTTTCCAGATATAAAAAAAAGAGGGGGACCCGTCCCTGTTTTGACTTAGACATCACTTACCCTCGGTGAGGATGTAGGAGATGGAGTAAATGGTACATGTGGTGTCACCAGTGGGAGTTATCGTTGTACCAACATCAATGGGTGCTGAGGAAGGATGCTTCATCCACACGGTAGTCACATCAGGAGAGCTACACTTATCATATCTGAAACCAGATTAGGCCAAATAAAAAAAGATATAGGGTCGGTAGGTCTAAATTGTAAGAATAGGAAGATTTTTTATAAATTTTAGTAAACCTAAAATTGATCCAAAAAAATGTTTTAAAATGTAAAATTTCTAAATTGCATGTTTTTTTCGGCCCTACAACAACCTGTGAGACATTAGTAGGATTTCACATTTTATGGGCTTTTTAGTTCAGTAATGCCATGTAGATGTCCAAAGAGGTCATAGCTGCATTTTAGTGACTATAAGTAGCGTTTAGTCATATTAAATGTACTTAAAGTGCTCCTTTAAGCATATTTGATTCGCTTAAATGCAAACATTTATGCAGTGTTTATAAAAATGTGAACAAGCATTAACTCACGGAATGGCAGGCTTCTGAGAAGGAAGGTAGTACCAGCCTATCAGGTCTCCAGCGGCTACAGTAATCCGGTTAAAACTCTGAACCTCAATAATGTTGGTGAGGTTGCCTCTGGTAGGAATGGTGTTTCGTCCTAGCAAAGTGTAGCTGTTTGCCTTAGATGGTCTCAGAACCAACATTGTCATCAAACTGTCTAAGCGTGCATAGACCTTCCATGCCATGATGGAGCCTGCCTTGGGAACAGTGAGGGTTTTACTGCCTGGTACTAAGTAGATGTAGCCTCTGTCACCCAAGCCATCAATTCTATATCTTGGTTGAACCGGATTACCCAGCGTCACAGGGTCTGTCTTTGTTTCTGGAATGTGAGGGGCATATGTTAGAACAAAAACATATCTACTGTAAATGTAGGTTATTTCGCGCTGTACATATTTTCGCGAATTTCGCAGAAATGCAAAATGCGCGAAAATATGTACAGCGTGAATATTTATACAGTATGAGATTAAAGAGCCAAATACCGGAAATCCATGAATTTAAATACAAGCGAAAATGTCCTTTATAGCCCGTTCGTGAAAATATTCATGCGTGAAAATATCTACGTTTACAGTATAAATGATACACTTATACAGTCAGACGTTGATTTTCTGGTCTTCAATAGAGTGGTGTTATCGGTTATCAAGACTGGTTTGGGCTGTAACAGGGGGTAAGAATATTGAGGTCTGACTGTATCAATCCATATATGACCTTGAGTAGGTACCACATATTCAATTATTTTTATTTGATAGTGCCCAGCCGTATGGAATATTGTAATCAAGATTGTCAGTGTGATGACCTTACATCATCAACCGGGCATGATGACTTATCACTAGTGATGAGTTTCAAACATGCCTTAGTTGTCAGTGCAGTCCCCCTTTTATGTAGTATGAATATTATGAACAATCAATCACTCAACTAGAAACATTATGGCTGTGCCTCACCAAATTGATACAAGTTGAAACGCCATGACTGGCTCACCTCTATAACTGGCTAACGTTTATAACTGGTGCACCTCTATGACTGCACTCAAAAAATAAACTTGTCTCCAGACTCTTCAAAGTGACGGTCATAAAATAAACGAGTCAAAAACTCGTCTAAGTGACAAGGAAGCGGGTTGGCATGTGCCAGCCCAAAACCCGGCATTTGCCAGCTCCAGATTCTATTTGTGGGATGGTAACCTGATAGGTTAGACAACTTTTGACTCGCTCATTTTATGATAGTCACTTTGACAAGTCTGGAGACAAGTTTACTTTTTTAGTGCGGTGTACCTCTATGACTGGCACACTCTATGACTGGCAGAACTAAAAACGGCTTATTTAGAACATATCTACATAAGAATTGTAATGACTTCATTTAGCCATGTCCTAGAAAGTAATAAATGTTATCATCTCAACCAACTTCTTATAAATTGCACTTATCTGGGCTACCCGGTCATAGAGGTGCGTCTGTCATAACGTTTCAACTTGTTTTGATTTGGTGAGACACAGCCTGATTTTTTATTTTTTTATTTAACCGTTCATAATATACAGAGTGACATTAAGATCTTCCCGCTTAATTTCTGCGGGGGTAATCCATCAAGTGAAAATATTACATGAATTATCATACGTTTGAACAGTTTTAGTTGACCTTCAGGTTCCACCCACTTTTTGCTGTATAGAACAGGCTAGTAACTTAACTATTTTACAATAACAGGCGAGTATTTACAATAGATGAAGTGGTGGTACAAATAATAATAAAATTGATCTCATGTTTTACCATACGGTACAATATACTCACTGATGTCAAGGTTCAGCTCACAGACGTAGTACTGGGCATCATCACAGTAACTGTCGTCCCACGTACCACCCTTGTACATCTCAGCGCAGTCTTGGTTCGCGTAGTTATTGGGAGGTTTGTCCCATTTAGTGTACACGACATCTGATCCATCCACCCATACAAATCTGCCCTCTGTCTCCCTATCATTAAAGCCTATCCATGTGTCACCCCTAAAAGACAAAAGACATGACATGATAATGATGAGCTAAGCTAGGAAATATTAAGTGAGAGGTTTGTTTTGAGTTCAGACAGAATTGGGTAATCGCAAACAGGCCTTACATGCATGCAGTCACCACAGAGGGGGAGGGGGGAGGGGGCATGGCAAATGCATACAAAGGCATAAAAAAACAATTATATGATTACAGGCTCTAATGACTATATGGTTCAGCTAGCAAGGAACTCATCCTTCATCAGAGGCGTAGGAAGCAAATCTTAATTGGAGGGGGCAGGGGGGAGGGGCAGGGGGTGCAGGGGGGGCCCACTCCAATCAACTATAACTTTTGGCTTCTATACATGATGTACCACATACACAGATATAGTGGATTGTATAGAGAAGTAGATTTTCAGCCCCCTTTAGTGCAGATTTGGAGCCCAGGCCCCTCTGCTCCCACTTTTTCCTATGCAGGAAAGGTAAGGATAGGAAATTGTGTGTATTATATTACAAGTCTTGACAAATTTTGGGGAGGCCCAAACATATTCAGGCCCCCCACTCTTCAGTGATTGGACCCCCTGCCCCCCCCCTTTTCCTACGCCACTGTTCATTCTTTGTTGCTGTGCGGGCTGCAAGCGTCCCCATAGTCTGGCCCCCCGGTAGTAAGGAGCCTGGTGTATTTACATGTCTGATCGGATCCTGCGAATTACCCCAAAATTAGGATAGTACAGTCCCAGCTAATGTTACTTACGTTATAAGAGTCTTGACGAAGCTATTCTCTTCCTCAGAGCTGATGGTAACAAGATGGGAAGCAGTGATGAGGGCCTGGCAGGCACCCTCTGCATCAGGCCAGGATTTCTTTGTGGGCCCTTTCCTGTAACAGCTTGATTGGTGGACGACCCAGCCATCAGGACAGCCTGTTAAAGTGGCATAGTCAGATGATTAGGGTTCAAAAATTAATTTTGTTAAAAATGAACCAGAATTTAACATATGGCTATACATGTTTAATCTGCTATATTAAACATTATTCCCCTGAATTCAGGTTAAACGTCAGCTAATTATCAGTTTTTTTGCACAATTTAAGACTTTTGGAGGGCACACAATAATTCCGACCATTGAAAAACACTGTAACAGACTATATATATATATATATATGTGCTAATAGGACCCTCCAAGTTGGCTGTCATTGCCCATCTAGAAAATGTTATTGTGCCCCATACTCCAAATATGATACTGGTAAATCATTTGGAACACAATTAAGAAGAATTCAAAATATGAAAAAAATCAGACAATATCAACTTTAGTTCCTAGTTTGAGCATCCGGAAAGTCCTTCTTCAATCAGCTTTAGGCAAACTAAAAGTCCTTCTACAATCAACTTTAATCATGTTTTGGACCCTTGGAAAGGGGGCCATTTAAGATCATTAAAGGTTGCTTAAAGTCGGACTTTTGTTACTTTGATTTTAAGCTTAGTATGTAAAGCGGAAATATTATGCAGTGATATTTTCTAGCTCTTTCTCTCTTTATCTTTCTAGCAGCTTTAAGTCTGGAAATGCCATGTAATTCTTCTGGAAAGGTCCAAATGACATTTAACTGGGGTTAAGTGACATTTGCTGAAATCAAATATGCTTAAAGTGTTCCTTTAAGCATATTTATTTTACTTAAATGCAAACTGACATGCAGTATTTCCTTACCTAGGTCCGGAAAAGGAAGGGAAATCCTCCCCAGAGCCATTACTTACAACAGTGTTTATTTTCACAGCGCAGGTAGCTGTGAAAACACTGCAGGGCTAAAATTAGCAATGGTTTTGCTTGTAGCATAAACACTACAGGGCTAAAATTAGCAACGGTTTTCTTATAACCCATTTGCTGAATTTTCTATCAATTTGCTGTTAAATGTACTCATCCCATAATATAGATTAGTGTGTGCTCTTGAATCATACATGGGGAATAGTGAATCATACATGGGATTGCCATGAAATCACATATAAATAAGCTATTTCTATGGACTTTCCCTCTGTGTTCCTCCACTTCACTCAGTAGGCAGTGAGCTCTTATCAGTGTCACCACGGTGACTGAGAAAATAGCCCCACTACTGCATTGTGAAAATTAACACCAGTGTAAATAACGGCTCTGGGGAGGATTTTCCTTCATTTCCTGGACCTGCTTACCTGCATACATCTCAACTTCTATGAATCCATTGTAGTCTGTACTGTACACTGAGTCTACGCTGACCTTCACTGAGCTGGTCTTCACCGTAGTAAGGTTAAATGAATTCCATGACTCTGCTTTTGTGTCCATCGTGGAGGTACCTTGTTGTTCATGGAGGCCAATCTGGTGGTTGAAAATAAATGTTGGTGTTTTTTTTTAATTTGTTGACGTGCATTTATTTCAGTATATTGTCTTAACACAGTCCCCTAAGTGACAGACTTAGGCCGTAGTGGGTACAGCTAATAAAGTTAATGTATTGATATTATATCAATTTGAATCACATGTGCCCTTTAGAAATATGATGTGTTTCAAAATGATTTATCAATAGATACAAATCGAACGTTCTAAATAATTATTTCATGCAGCAATAAGCATTAGTAGTGATATGACCAATTTGCATAGGCCCCCTCTCCGCCAAAGAAAAAAAAGAAAACATTTTAAAGAAATACATATACATAACTTGTAGGACCTTTTAGTAACATAACTATGTATCTAAGCAGTACCTTCTGTGTTGAGGCATCACTGAAGGTTAAAGTTAACATTAGATTCTGGCCAGTCTTGGAGAGACGCTGCATGATCTTGGCTCCAATCAAATAATATTCCCCGGCAAATTTGATGGTTATGAAAGATCCGACACCCTCGTTAGCAGACATCCAGGCATTGTTATAAGGCATCAAACCCCCGTCAATAGCGAGGCCACAGATGTCCTTGTTTGTCGAGGCATCAGTGCAGGTAGCACCATTAGATGCCGCAGCAACGTTAAGGAAGGTCCCAATATGCCCTATAAATATTGAAAAAAGGTAATAATTTAGAAGTGCCTCCATGCAAAATAAATGGATACATGGCTTAATCTCACCTGATTTGTTGATTGATACTCATAAAAATGGGTAGATTTAAATGAGGATATAATGTACTACTGTAAAACCTTGCGTATAATCCTAACTCGCGTATAAGCCGCACCTAGTGTTTGGGCCGATCCTATAAGCCGCAATGGCGATCTGAGTTTGGTGACTTAAGTACTGTACCATAGTAGCAAAAATTCGCATATAAGCTGCACCCTGACCCTGGGCCAATCGTATTAACCGCACTGCCGATCTGACTCGCGTACTAGCCGCGAGGTTTTACGCGAGGTTTTACGCGAGGTTTTACGCGAGGTTTTACACGAGGTTTTACGCGAGGTTTTACGGTATACCATCCTAGACAAGGAAGTCAGATATTGTACAGCCGAGCATCGACTTTAGTTGATGCCATGGCTAGCCAGCAATCGACTATAGTTGATGCCAAGGTTGGCCACGCATTGAATATAGTATATATAGCTCTATGAGATTAGTATAGTCTCGGCCTTCAGGGAAAGCTATTGCAAAATATCTCGCCTCCATCACCAGCATTTAGTTTTTCAAGGCGGCTAGGGTTAGGGTTAGGGTTATATGGTTAGGGTTAGGATTAGGGTTTGGGTTAGGGTTATGGTTTTAGGTAGCATGCGCAGAAAATGTAGGGTCGGTAGGTCAGACTTTTTTTTAAACATGAAAATACTGGCCAGCCTCTCCAAAGACCCTAAGATTGACCAAAAAAGTGTGAAAAATGCGAAAAAAAATTCAAAATTGCATAGAAAATGTAGGGTTGGCCCTGTTTTGATAGGGTCGGTCGGGTGATCTGAAACAAATCTTTTTTTTTCGGCCTTAGGGTTACAATTATATGGTTAGGGTTAGGGTTAGAGCTATATGGTTAGGGTTAGGGTTAGGGTAAACATTTATTACCTGCGGCAACAGTAGCAGATATGGAGTAGGTGTAGCACGTATCCTTCACTGGCAGGGTCTGCTTCACCCCTAACACCATCTCACCCATGTTGGTTTCATTTGTCTGGTATGCAATTCTGCTGTGATCTAGATACTTGGCTTCACAATCACTGTACACCAACCCTTGCTTCATAGGGGTATACCAACCCAGGAGGTCACCAGGCTGCACATAAAACTCCTCAAAGCTCTTAAGTATGTAAGTGTTGACTCTCTTTGGACGTAGGGTGAGGAACGTCTGTCCAACCAGAGTAAAGGTGTTATTGACTTTCTTGTCGTGCCGGCGCCACACCTGTGCTAAGAGGGTTGTTCGTCTACTGCTGTACACATCCCAGCGGATAACCTGTAAAGTCACAGCATCAGTTTCACACTGCATGAATGTTTGCATTTAAGCAAATTTAAGATGCCTTAAAAGAAAAGACCAGCGTAATGTTGAATGGCCTTCTACCAGTAGTATCAGTATTGATTAGCAATAGCCTGAGATGGACATAATTAAAACATACACCATGTAGCATTAACCCTGATATATAGAGTGGCATACCGGGCCAGAAATGACGTAACAAAGGACCAGAAATGTACCAGACAAACTCAGCCCATCTTTACTGATTGGTCTAGACACCACTGTAACGACCTCTTGATTGGTTGCTCGGTAATCTACACCAATCTTGCTATGCAATAACAGCCAATTGAGGGCCACTCAAAGGCCAATCATAGGGTAATATAGGTGCAGACGATTTTCTATTTTTCATCTGTTCCATTTACAATAGCTCTTGTGGCCTTTTTAATAACATGCTGGTACATGTTGCATTGTTTGATCGTTTGTATGTCAGGATCCTGCTAATCAATCACTATACTACTTATAGAAGGCCACATGATATTACGCTGGTCTTTTCTTTTAAAGGAACACTTTAAGCAGCTTTAAGTCTGGAAATGCCATGTAAATGTCCTGGAAAGATCATAATGGCATTTAAGTGGGGTTAAGTGACATTTGCTGAAATCAAATATGCTTAAAGTGTTCCTTTAAGCAAACTGTCATGCAGTGTCAGTGCAATGGTTTACACTGCATGAACTTTGGCATTTAAGCAAAATGTTTTATTACTTAAAGTCACCCTTTAAGCAGTTTTAAGTTCAGTAAATTTCAGGGAAATATGACATTTAAGTGGCTTTAAATAGGATTTGCTGGACTTAAATATGCTTAAAACATGACTTTAAACAGTCTAATCTCTGCTTAAATGCCAACATGTATGTAGTGTTATTCATATGGCTAAATGTGTTTGTCTTATCTTTCTACAGGGGGTAGACACTAACCCTAGCCAGTGGAAGAATTTAATTTGGGATGTGGGAGGCGTAGTTTTTCTTAGCTAAACAAGAAGACTTGCCATGGGCCCTCAGAGGCCCACAGGAATATTTGCAAGACATCTCGAGAATATGTTCCTGCCAACTGTAGTCATTTGATAAAACATTGGAAAATATGCCAGATTAGGTCATATTGGTGCTGATCTATCATACATTAATTAGGAGTATTTATGTTTTTCTCGTCAAAGACAGCCTAACTTTGACCATTGGCCTCATGTCTATGCACCCATGTAGCCCAGAGCTGAAGATATTAGTGTTTGGACAGTATGTGTTCTTTTTAATTTGGCCCCAATGTATTTTTCACATCCTTCTATTATTGAAATTGGCTCGTTAGGTCTATAGTAACCAATTTAATACCTACACAGAGGCAAATATCAGCGTCACCCAATGTCGCCAATACTACTCTCAGACAAGGGTCAGGCACTGCTGGACTTTAATAGATGGGTCAAGGGCCATTCTAGTGAGGGTCAGGCTAGGCTGGACATTCAATAACAGGCTGGACTTTGGCAAACTTGCTTGAAAGTCTGGCCATGCTGGATCCTCATGCCATAGTCTGGCAATGCTGGACTCTGGGTAGAGTCTCTTTCAGCCTGCAAGAGTGTTATTGAATGTCCAGCCTAGCCTGACCCTCACTAGAATGGCCCTTGACCCATCTTTTATAGTCCAGCAGTGCCTGACCCTTGTCTGAGAGTAGTATTGGCGACATTGGGTGACGCTGATATTTGCCTCTGTGTACTGAACTTGAACGCGTCCATACCTAGATGTGTTTATTAGTGAATCCCCTATTACCTTTCCATGCCGCTTGATTATTGCTTTGGGTGAGTCGTACACAGTAAGTTTCTCAGAACTTTCGTCATCATATCTTGGAACGACACGATGTCCATAGGTATCTTCAAATTCATCTTCAGCTAAATAATTTGAAAGGAGAAAAGTCAAAAACTATTATGTAAAGATATGGATCAGTTTTAGAGTTTGTACCTACATTGAACTAGTTAACCATTTAGGGCCGAGCATCAACTATAGTTGATACCATGGCTGGCCGAGCATCGACTAAAGTCGATGCCATGGCTGGCCGAGCATCTACTATAGTCATCATAACTCTATGGGAATCAGCAAAGGCTCGACTCAGGGATGGTTCCTGTAAAAATGGCCCGGCCCCATCACCAGCAAATACATTTTTTGGTCGGCCTTCAAGGGTTAATTAATTTCTCTTCTCTTCATGAAGTTAAGTACAGTGGCCCAAGAGGGCCAAAAACAGATTTCGAAAGAAAAAGTGATCTTTGAAAAAAAAAATATATATTGGGAAAAACAGATTTTTGGAAAGAATCAGATTTTTCGGGAGAGAAATTTTAAAAAAAAATTGTTTGAAAAAAAAAACATTTTGACAAATTGAAAAAATTCAGTTTGAATAAAAAAAAAGTTTGAAAAAAAAAATTGAAAAAGGATGCTGTCAACTATCAACTCTGTAAATTGACAGTTGACAGCACCCGTTTTCAATTTTTTTCAACAGTCCAGATGATGAATGAAATTCCAAATGGTTGCTGTCAAGTGTCAACTTATTCAGAACAGCTTGTGACAGCCGAATTCTGTAAATTGACAGTTGACAGCACCCATTTTCAATTTATTTTCTACAGTCTAGATGATGAATGAAATTCCAAATGGATGCTGTCAAGTGTCAACTTATTTAGAACAGCTTGTGACAGGTATCCTTTGGAGTGAGGCCATCTTTTACACAATACTCTGCCTGCCTGCCTGCTTGCCTGCATGCCTGTCTGCCTGCCTGCCTGTCTGCCTGTCTGTCTGCCTGCCTGTCTGCCTGCCTGTTGGTCGGTCTACCTGTCTGCCTCTCTGCATGCCTGCCTGCATGTCTGTCTGTCTGTCTTCCTGCCTGCCTACCTGTGTGCCTGCCTGGCTGTCTGACAGGCAGGAAGACAGACAGACAGACAGGCAGGCAGGCAGGCAGACGGGCAGACAGGCAGACAGGCAGACAGGCAGACAGGCAGGCAGACAGGCAGGCAGACAGACAGACAGGCAGACAGAGTATTGTGTAGAAGTTGGCCTTACTCCGAAGGATACCTGTCACAAGCTGTTCTGAATAAGCTAACACTTGCCAGCAACCATTTGGAATTTCATTTTTCATCTGGACTGTTGAAAAAAAATTGAAAATGGGTGCTGTCAACTGTCAATTTACAGAATTCGGCTGTCACAAGCTGTTCTGAATGAGTTGACACTTGACAGCAACCATTTGGAATTTCATTTTTCATCTGGACTGTTGAAAAAAATTTGAAAATGGGTGCTGTCAACTGTCAATTTTCAGAGTTGACAGTTGACAGCATCCATTTTCAATTTTTTTTTCAAAATATTTTTTTTTTTCAAACTAATTTTTTTCAATTTATCAAAATGATTTTTTTCCAACCTTTTGTTTTTTTAATTTCTCAAAAAAAAAATCTTTTCTCAAATCTTTTTTTTTTTTTTTTCAAGATCACTTTTTTTTTCGAAATCGCTTTTTGGCCCTCTTGGGCCACTGTAGTAAAGATAAATGTGAGATTAATACACATCATTTACTCACGTCTGCAGATAGGAGGTTTTCCGGCAAGGGTCCCGTTCATCAGACACATTCTTGCTAGGTTTCCAGCTGCTAGCTCATAGCCACTGCTGCAGTTATAGTCAAGCCAGTCTCCAGGTCTAATGTAGGTCTCGGTCACAATTTGTGTTGTGTTGGAAATCAAGCCGGTATTCGAACAGTCCATCACTGAAAACAACCAAATATTGTAATGGAATAGTCATATTTTAACAACAGGGGAAGGGTTACAGTTGGATCTGTGGAGGCCAAAATAATTTGGACCACTTGAGCTCTGCACAAATGTACAATCTCTAATTAAAGTGACTCATATAAGCATAGGTCCCTGTATACACTGCATAAATGTTGGGATCTAAGCAAAGATTAGACTGCTTAAAGTCATGGTTTAAGCATATTTAAGTCCAGCAAATGCTATTCAAAGCCACTTAAATGTCATTATGAACTTTCCATATCATTTCCATGGCATTTAAGTTATAGAAAAAGGGTGCTTAAAGGTCAAAGTTCATGCACTGAACACAGCCAATGGTAACAAGAACTTGAAAATGAAATTTCTAAGCGCAGGGTTTTCTTGTCATTAATCTAAATCTTAATCTTTCACCGTCAATACTCTTCTAGTCTGGTAAATATTCTGTACATACTTTGGAGCAGGGGCTTGACTCAATGTGATGATCATGCTAGGTAACAGATGCCAAACACTAACTAACAATTGGATAGGAATTCGTCTCGCACTTAGATTTTAGAGTTTACAAGTCTGGGAAGAGCTCTTGCCATTGCCGTTTTTAATATACCACCAGATAGATCAGATAGTGGCCTGATACGCAAATGGTGCGTGAAAAGACAGCGTTCGTCTGACCCAGAAAAGTGCATCATAGGAAGGCCTCAGCATATCGCAAATAGTGTCGCATTTGCATAATATTTTCAATCACCAACTCTGAGTTTAAGGTAAAGATTGTGATGGGGCCTACTTTGGGCACGGTGCATCACTAGGTAGCGACCTGTTTTAGTAGTAGGTGTAATAAAATGGATTAGTGTATTCTCTTTAATCATACATGAAGATTAGTGAACAATTGTTGAGCCCTTAAGGTGGCTGGACCCTATTGTAAACTGCGCAGGTCATTGCGCATATGCACATGTAGTTGTCACAGAACACACAAGGGGGTGCCTTTGGTCATATTTTTGTTTGTTAGATTTATATTTTCGTGTGTTGTCAAAATTACTCTGCAAGACCTGACCGGGCTTGAACCCGGGGCCTCCTGCATGTGAGTCTGAAGCTTTACCCCTACTCTACTGGGGCTCTGGTAGTAGGCATGCTGAAAGCTATACCTGCACCACATCAAGACTGTGTGCTCCATTTATATATATGTTTTTTTTATTTCAAACACCAAAAACCTTTAAAATATGCAGGGGACCATATGTTCAAAATATGGTTTCTGGGTGTAAAAGATTATAGACTATATCCTGAGAGAACTATAGGGAAAGTTAATTACTCTAAGATGCACATATGCACTATCACCATATGATCCTATTACAGATCACTCCAATGTCAACTCCAGATTTCTCAGAAACTAGCTATGGACCCCCTATTTTCTTTACACCATTTGAGACTACCCACCTTAACATTGTCTCAATGCTGGGAGACCTCCAGTGAGGAAACATTGTGAACATACTCCATTCAAAATATGCTTTGAAAATCAACTCATGAGTATAATCAACTATGCAAATAGGTTTACTTCTTTTTAATTCAGATTTTATCAAGATCGTAAATAGAGTGTAGACTTTACCCCAAGAAGTGATACCCAATGCACTATAGAATTGCATAAGGCCACTCAAAAAAATTAAATGGTTTCTCATCAACGGGCGCATCATAAAAATCAGCTCTTTTTCCAAATTGTTGAAGCTAATGCTGCCAGTTATGCAATAAGATAGAAATAACTTACATTTTCCCCACTTTGAAAGATCAATAAATTCTTTACTACTAAAATTTGAATTTTGGTTGTGAAAAGGATATATTAGCCTATACATTTTAGCCCGCGAGTTTTTAAAAAAGGGGAAAAAAAGGAGGAAAAAGCCTCCCTTGTCATATTTTCCGGTCCTTGGTGATGAGAAACCACATTTTTTTGAGTGGCCTAACATATCTGAGTCTTACCTGGACAGAGCCCACAGGAGTGCCGGCATTGAGTAAAGCTGTATTCTCTATTTTGTCTACAGATTTTAGGATTCTGGACTAAGATATCATAGCAGTTGGGTTCCTCATCCACACAGTAATACTCCCGGTCGAATTCTGACGAGGAAGAGATACACATTTTTATTACATTGTGTTAACACATTTCTAATCAAACAACTAAAGCTATCTTTCTTAATAAGCTCATCATATTTGACATTGGTCATATTCGGCGCTATTTTGGTTTGAAGTTGTCATACTCTTTAATATATGTTGATATATTATAGATTAAAAACAAAAATGGAATGTGTATAATTGTCACTAGGATTTGCTGTACTGGGATATGTAAAACAACATTTAGGCTTAGGTTTTTACCACTTTAATATATTCAACTCCAAATGTCAGCGTGACATCTCTTATATCTCGCAACACTTTAAGAATATATCATCATGGTTGGCTGAATTATATGGCTTGTTATATCTCTTGTATCTCACAAATTCATGGTGATGAATTGGTTTATAAATATCTTACCTGTGTGGGGCTTCTTGCACACAAACCATTTCGTCCACTTGCAATGAGTATCGTACCATAACGCACCGGTCTCCATCGCGGCACAGCCATACTTATTATACCTGTCTGTCAACTTCCAACTTGAGTAGGGGAAGCTCTGGTTAAAACCGTTGTCCCACTTCCACACACCCGACCATTTCTCAAGCCCAATCCATATATCATTGTTCCTGGATGCAAATAGCTCAAATTAATTATACATCTAACATTTTCAGGATGGATCATCATGGTTGGTTGAATTATATAGCTTTACTATTCCCAAAATCACTATAAATTACACTAATCAGTGAAAAATCCATATTTGATTATCAAAGCTGGACCGTCAGGGAATAAGTTCAGCACTTTCCATAGATAGACTAAAATAACAGTTTCACCAGAGGGCAGCAGTGTTTGGACAGGGGACCATGAGCATTGTCCAGCTACAACACATTCACCCTATCTTGTGCCTGTAAGAGCTGAGCCCCCAGCCCTTAAGAGCCCTCTTGTGAATCAAAACTGAACTATACCCGAAAGTGCTTTCGGCCTCACTTTAACCATGACGATCAAGCTTTAACGCTGCTGTAGCTATCTAGACAAGCTCCTTGCTGTAAACACTAAAATTGAGGATCACGTGATGAACAAAATAGTTCAGCCCTTTTTGCTGAGAGATGGCGCCACTGAGGAGGAATGGCGGTGGGCGTTAGAAGCCAGATGCATCAAGTACCTTACAAAGATCAAGGTCAGGGGTCAAATATCAAGGCCATGGGGTTAAAGTATAAAAAAAAAGTTAGAACCATGATTGTATCCTTCAAGATCTATTATAACTACAAAAACAACAACCCTAAGGATACTGTCCCTACGCAATATTACTATGGAAGGCGAAAAAGTGGGGGGGGAATATAAATGATTTATTTTCAATGATTGAAGCGGCCTTGCATCACACGACGAGTATGGCCATGAGACTCTAGGGAGTAGCAGTTCAAAGAGTTACACCCAGGTGGTGCATGGTGTCTCTTGGCCATACGCCTGGTGTGCAAGGCCGCTTAAATCATTAAAAATTAATATATTTTATTTTGTAGTTATAATAGATTAGGGTGACGTTAGGGTGGGTAAATGGGTTTGCCAATAGGAACCAGAATTCTTTTTGTTAGTTATAATAGATTAGGGTGAGGTTAGGGTAGGTAAAGGGGTTCGCCAATTGGAACCGGAACCGGAACCGGAAGTGAAATCCGCGACCTTGACCTGTGTAGGCAGCACTGAGTGGTGTTTGTCTGCTGGTGAGTCCTACACATTACAATAAAATTTGCAATTATGCCCAATGGGTAAACAGGTGTTGTACTACTCACTCCACCAAATCGTTGACAAATACATTTTCTTCTTCATCCCTTATATCGACCACAAATGCATTTTCAGCTTTGCACGCCGCCTTTGCTTCATGCTTTTTCACTACCTCCTTCACTAGTTTGTAACAGTTGTCCCTTAGCCTAACCCATCCGAATGGGCACACTGTAAGGAGATAAAAATGTTTAGATAAAACGGCCAAATAAAAAAAGGTGTTTCATTTGTTGTTTTTTCTTTTTAAACATTTTTGCGTTAAAAGTAACCAAAATCGGACACATTGACTCAAGAATAACCCAGGAATGGTTGCTATCATGAACTGATGAAACCTTATAAGTAAAATAAAGCGACATGTAGGGTATAAGAGGCATTCTGTACGGTTTAAAGAGATAATGCCCCCAGGTATACAGTGTTACTGGTATTAAAAGCTACTCAGGCCAAAAAAGATTACCCGACCCTACCCAGCAAAACAAGGCCGACCCGAGTAATTTTTATCCCATTTTGAAAAAATAGAAATTCAAGTAATTTTTGGGCTATTTCAGAGTTGATTTGGTGGTCTGCGAGTTGATGCTGTTGTCAGGGAGTCGGCACTGAAGTTTACGAGGCAATTTTTGACCCTACCTAGAAAAAGAGGGCCGACCCTAAAAATTGTCATCTTGTAATTTTTGGGCTATTTCAGAGTCAATTTGATGAGTGGACACTGTTGTCGGCAAGTGGGTGCTCAAGTTAGTGAGTTAATCTTTGGCTACTTTTCAGGCCAAAGTTAAAAACTTAAAATTTTCTTTTTAAAAAACAAACAATCCTTCCTAGATTTTCAGACCATGTAACCTGAAACACACCTTGTTTGGCTTAATGTGTTATTGTTGGACAAATAGTTAAATCACAATACCTATTCCACACATTAGCTCCGCGCCTTCATATTTCCCGTCTGTCGTACATGTGAGTTCACTGCCAACTGGTGCGTTATCAACCTTATTTTCGCAAACTATTTTGACTTTCTCGCCAAACGCAAATGTGGTCTGATTAGCCTTGGCAGGTTCAATAGCGGCATGCTTATCCTTCACTATGGGAGCTGGACAGGATTTGACTGAAATAAACAGAAATATAAAATGAAATAACCCCCACTGGTGAACTTCATCTCATGATCCTTAGTATGTATTTCAGGAATTGCGAAAACAATCAAAAAATACTTTTTTTGAAAATATTAAAGTGGCATTCTCACCGTGGCATTCTCACTGGTACTGTTCTAGTCTACTATATGGTTAAGTGTGAGTGGTAAGAATGCCCTTTTAAGTTGTATTCTGTATAGTAATGTGCTATAAACACGAGCTTTTAAATGTATACTACAGTACTAAATTCACCATGATCAATCCCTCTCTGTGGCTTATATAATTTGTCAAAGCTAGGGGTGCGGCCTATACGCAAACTAGGCTTATACGTGAGAATTTACAATAGTATATACATGTACCTTCAGAGCAATGTTTAGCTAGTGATGACTGAGAAATGTTTAGACCTATGTGTTTACACATGGGTTTGGAGTGCAAATGTGCAAATACGGTTCTATCATTGTTTAATCAATTAATTAATAACGTATATACCTACCTGCACAGGAGAACCACATGGTAATATGTTAAAATGACCTTAAAACGGCCTTAATGACCTTAATGACGTCAGAGCATGGTGTTGGTCCTCTGACCAACACCATAAACGTTGGTCTACTGTTTTCAATGGGAAGTGCATGGCTGACCATGATAGAGCCGAAGGTAACACGACCTACAACAATGCAATGGTGGCCGAATAAACAAAAAACGTCATTCCCCTATATATAAAACGGCAATATTTGGCCGCTGGTACCCACCCCATTGAATCAGCCTTGAGGTGCTTGAGGGGACCAGATGAACCAAAAGAGGCTATATGAAGATATGTACTTTTTTCAAAGCTAACTCGGTTTTTCTTTCCAATTTAACTTTAAGTATATTATGAGCCCTTTATATCTCAAACTCCTTCTCTCTATCATTATAATTCTGGGAAATCCATTGTATTCTGGAGAAAAACTTCATAAATGATGGAAATACTCTCGCACTTTGGATCTAGCAACAAGAACAGACAATCTCACAAAATTCCGCCATTGTTTTCAGCAATAAAAGGGTGCTAAAATAACTCATCGGACAACTTATGGTGGTCGAATTATACGAAATTCCACAGTAAATACTCACTTATTCTTTCCCTATAAATATGTCCTTCTAAAATGTTCAAATAATTGAAATAATTAAAGCTAAACTTTTGAGTCGGGCCCCTCCGTAAGAATCTGTGAGGAGAGTGATGGTTACCCAGCGTAGGTCGGTCGCATGTTTCTGCTTGGAGAGTGAGTAGGTAGGGGCGCTCGTAACTATGGTGATATCGCTAGGGCTTAACTGGAGCAGTGGGACGCTGCCGTGTCAACTTTCCCGCGCAGCCTGGTCCTGGGCCTGATTTGGCTGCGGGTTGGCTCGAGGGGCAGTGGGGGGTGGGGGGAGAGGAGGGTTGTATGTGGGGGGGGGGGTGGGGGGGATGAAAAGGGTGTCTATTTCCGTGTGATTTGGGACCGGAGTAAGCCCACTATCCCGGCCCCCGAAGGGGCTGGTATAACGTTAAAAACGTTTTTTTGATGTAGAATAACGTAAAAATGTTGTTAGCTTGGGGGCTCTCATCCAAAACCCTGTCCAGATCTTATACAAAATCTAGTGCTCGGCTGTCAGGATGTTCCCTCTTAGAGTATTATGCAAGGATAGTTTTACCTGATTTGTCAATTTTCCACCCACAGTATTTGCAAGTCTTGTGGCATCCGTGGAACCCTTCGTCTGTACTACAGTATTTAGGGTCCTTGATTGCCAATTCATAACAGTCGTCATAGAAATCATAGCATTTAGCTGCAAAATGAGAAAATGATTTAATTCATACAGCGGTGTTAGAAACCAACACTGGCCTGGAGAAAAGGGCCTGTAGTTTTACTGTAAATTACAGTTGTTGGTCTGCATTTGAGAATTACCCTCCTATGGACCCCTGAATAGACTAGAGTAATACTTGAAAAAGAGACTAGGGCACTTTTTCAGAACGTCTCACAGAAGTGTTTTAGTCACAATCAGGAGTCTTTTGACTAGAGATTCAATAAAATAAATAAAACTGCAATAGTTATGTATAACCCCCACCTATTGATAGTAATAACTAGCCTCATCCAATGCAAACTTTGGACTTCTGGCGAGAATAAAACTCTTACAATTTAGTTGTCTGTTCAGGTAAAAGAGGCATCTATAGAATTAATTATACACACACAGAGAAGAAACAGCGTCAAAAGGGAGTCCAGGTTGCCTCCAGAATGACTCCCCTGATTAAGGGAGTCCATGTCACTTAAGGGAGCCTAGGTGGCTCTCTGGCTGACCTAGGGGAGTCACCTGGGGGAGTCATATAGCTCTCTGGGTCACATGACTCCCCACGTGACTCCCTTGGGTCAGCCAGAGAGTCACCTAGGCGCCCTTAAGCAACCTGGACTCCCCTAAACAGGGGAGTCATTCTGGAGGCAATTTGGACTCCCTTTTGATGCTGTTTCTTCTCTCTGTGTACTTATTCATGTTTGTGCTTACCTAGACCACACACATCACAGAAGTCCATTTGACAGAACTTGTCAACGTAGCACCAGGGACGAAGCAGGTTATTTGGATTCCGGCACTGTGAATTCCAAGCTAATCCACTGTGGATGTATCTAAAAAGAATGAAGGCTCATTGAAAGGCTTTGTTGGACAGAATGTCCTTCTCTATACAGAGAAAAGAAGTAGAATCATGGTGACTCCCAAGTGGGAGTCTGGACTCGATCACTGAGGTAACTCTGCCCATGACTCTAAAGTGACTCCCAATTTATTATCATTAGGGAGTCTCAGAATGGAGTCATTATAGAGTTATTATAGAGTCCTGCTAGTGTTGGAGAGTCACTTTAGACTAAGAGTCCTGGGGAGAGTTAACTCAGTGATCAAGTCGGGAGTCACAGTGATTCTACTTCTTTTCTCTGTGTATATACTTTCCAGGTATCACACATTTATTCACATCTGCAACTACGCTGATTTTCCTTGGCTCGGGGGGAGCTGTTATTATAGAGTCCTGCTAGTGTTAGAGAGTCACTTTAGAGTCCTGGGGAGAGTTAACTCAGTGATCAAGTCCGGAGTCACAGTGATTCTATTTCTTTTCGCTGTATATATGGCTCAGTCTCACGACTTTGTGACAATTGGATCATCTTTGACCGGGTGACGTTTTTGACCGGGTGACGTCTTTGACCGGGTGACGTCTTTGACCGGGTGACGTCTTTGACCGGCAAGATTAAAACAGTTGAAAAGGGGCTTATTTAGACAGAAATGCGGGGGGGGGGGGGGAAATTCATATATAATTATTATAACACTATATATAACAAATTTCCTCGGCATTTCTGTGTACATAGCCTCCCTTTTCAACTGTTTTAATCTAGCCGATCAAAGACGTCAGCCAGTCAAAGATGTCACCCGGTCAAAGACGTCACCTGGTCAAAGACGATCCAATTGTTACAAAGTCGTGAGACTGAGCCATATACTTTCCAGTTATCACACATTTATTCACATCTGCGACTACACTGATATTCCTTGGCTCCCTATATATGTATCTCTCAGTTACTATAGTGCCTTACCAAGTTGGTCATTAAATTATGTTGGCTCCCAATACGACCAACCTAGCTAATAGTGTCAGGTTGGTCAGAACTGACCAAGTCACCTTATATAGTCTTCTCCAGTTCAATGAGTTTTAGGCTAAGTTCTTTTCAGTAAGGCACTAGTTGTAGGTTGTTATACCTTACTCAATATTGAATAGCACTATGATTAACTTGGAATAGCCACTTCAGACTAAGGCCAGGGCATTTAGATTTTCTGTATAGGCGTGAGATGCATAGGGCATGTCCACTGGATCTTTAAGTTTAGCCCCACGATCAAAAAGAATACATCAATATTATACCTGTACACTGCCTTGTTTGAGGCAGATTATTATAAACTCATGAAGTAGATGTGACGAAATTCCTATATTTTGCCCAACATATACATGAAAACATTGCTAGTACAAGGAACCTACTTGGGAATAAAAGGAGACACTGGCCGTTGAGATGAGCATTCCACTGGGGCCTGGTCCCATGGGATGCACTTCTGGTAGTGTTGGGTGTAGTCTACGGCCCCTCTGTAGGAGACCCCACGGTCCTCTGTGTTGATGCAATGCTCAGCGTCAGCTGAAAATATAAATATTATCATGTACTGTTAATTCTCTTATACACTGATATTCCTAGGCTCCCTATACGCCCAATCTCTCAGTCACTAGTACCTTACCTAGTTATTCTTTTTTTGGCTCCCTATACGACCAACCTAGGTGAGCTATTATTGTCAGGTTAGTCAGTACTGACTAACCCACCTTAGTCTTTTAATTTCTAGGGGGAGCCACTGAGTGGTTATCATTGTATCTTACAGATGGCGCCAACTAGTGGTATACAAATACAACACACCAATGATGAACCTAGGTTAGCCACTACTGACTGACCCCTCATCCACTTTTGAATATAACTTTGCCATTGTGACTAACACACATATGACGAACCTAGGATAGTATGTACTGACTAACCCTTTCAACTTATGGATTTTCAGTGCATAGGGATTTATAGAAGTATACTACGATACTAAAAGTGCCATGACCAAACCCCCTGTGCTGCTTACAGGATGTGTCATCTTTATATAATATATGCGACAATTAACGGGAAGTATCTGACTGAGTCAGGAGGGGAGAGTGTCTAGTGAAGTTTACAGTGAGTAAGCTGTAGACCAAACCAGCAAAAAAGAGTGGCTTTTCAGAAAATTAAGTAAAAGATGGAAAAGTATTTGAACATTTATGTACACAGTTTGAAAAAAATAATTGTCATTTGAATCTCCTGATCTTAAATGTTTGCATATAGCTATTATGAGCAGTGTAATGAGGATTCTGCTTAAACCAATGTAAACACAACGTTATTATGAAATATTCACCCTTTCTAAATGCATGGGTCCATAGTTATACTTACATATAATCCTGACGGTGGATGTGAAGCCCCTCCTCGGTTCATTCCGGTCAGTGCGTAGAACCATCACGATAAACCCCGTTTCAGTTATTATAGACCTCTTTAACCCACGACCACAGTACCTGTTGGAAAATTTAGGACAAATATAAGAGATTAAAATAGTAAGAGGCTGGTCGTTTCCCTTTTATAAACTTACTCTTTAACCTTCTTTTAAAATGTTGATAACACAGAGCTTATTTTTTAAAGATACATATATATGCAAGATTACCCCTTCATTATAGCTTTAGACAAATAGTAATCTAAGCCTAAGGTTTAAGTTAGTATATCGGAAATTATGTTTTTAATACTACTTAAATGTGTTCCAAACACTGTGACAACATTGCATCGAAAGGAGAGGGGATAATCAAATCCATTAATACATTGGTACTTAAGAAGAAAAGAAAATAAATATTCTCAGAACTAAAGTATACCAAATAAAAAGTTTTGGCATGCTTGATGCTAGTGAATCATTTTGTTTACAATCTATCTATAATCTATCAATATCTATCTGTGAATATATAAATGGGCTATAAATTACTGATCTAAAGTGTTATAACATCCATTAAGTCGGATTAGTTTTTGTCTCCCCAAACCCACCACGCCCCTCCCTCACTGTTAAAATAAATTACTTTAAGATACAGATGCACTCAAAAAATAAACTTGTCTCCAGATGCTTCAAAGTGACGGTCATAAAATAAAAGAGTCAAAAACTTGTCTAAGTGACAAGGAAGCGGGTCTTCTAGCTGGAGAATACCCACTTGGTATGTGCCAGCCCAAAACCCGACATTTGCCAGCTCCAGATTCTATTTGTGGGATGGTTACCTGATATGTTAGACAACTTTTGAGTCGTTTATTTTATGACAGTCACTTAGACGAGTCTGGGGACGAGTTTACTTTTTCAGTGTGGAAAGCTTACTTTCTTCCTGGCTGGGCAACCAGGACACGCCGAACCTCAACAGTGTCATGGCACTTCCTGTCCCCGTTTTCCTCCAACTCAAAGTCATTAAAATCCAGGGCTAGGAACTTCCCTTTTGGGGCCTAGAGTTCAAGAATCACATAAGAATTACGAAAAGACCACACTGTTGAAAGTCCCTGCTTGTCTCAAATTCAGAAGACCTTTAATTTAGCAAGTTGCAGAGTAGCCAGGTCTGCAGATACTGCAGAACTTATATACCCACATTATAACCAATTCAGCTATTGTAAAAGCCCTCTATATCATAGGATAGACTTGTGGAAAAAACTACCACCTGCCTGTCGCCTTGATAAAAGTAGGGAGAACATTACTTTTTTCAATACAGCATCAACATGCTAGTCTAAACCTAAGTTCGATAGAATATTCATAATAAATGGAAGGAAACGACCGTGGTTGTTTCCACTATTGGTCAGGTTAGGTGCGCCAAAGTATGTTAACCGGTAAGGGGCGCCCCCTGGGTAGTGTTTGCATGTTGCTATGCTACAGCGTTGTGTGTTGGTTATCGCTGTCTTTCTAGCCAGAGCGTCCCCCAGAGAGGTTGACAGGCTCGTGCATGCGTTGGAGATTTTTTCTTAAATTCCTTACTGATTGCTTGCTTATGTGATATTATATTAATAAATAGGCAGGTTTAAAATCCAGCCCAAGTGCATATGATGTCTTGTGTCTTGACCTTTCAAATTACCGGTAATCAATTTAATATTCATAATAAATAGATTATTAACCTCTGTGAGACCCTAGTAAGTAGTTGTCATGCCATACACTGTAAAAATATTCTATTGAAATTACAGAGAATCAATGTTAAATTTGACGGTGTATCACCGTAATTGTGATTTACGGTGAGACACTGTAAAACTCATTACTTGTACATTTAACATCCAGTACAGTGAAAGTTCTACATCCATCGTTGCTATTGGATCACCGTTTTTTCAACAGGAGATCTTTAACAGTGCATCTATCGTCTCAAGATGTGGAGAGACTGATTCTGTTTCTTCACTGCCATGTTCGCCATGATGACTTTATCAAATAGCCATAAACCCATTCATTAAATGCATATATTTTAATCTAATAATCAATAAAATGAAATGAAATAAATGCAGAGATCTACTCAAATAAGTACGTACTCTTTGTTTCTGTCTCACGAGTTTATAACAATTGGGTAGTCTATGACCGGGTGACGTCATTGACCGGGTGAAGTCTTTGACCAGGTAAAGGAAAAATAACATGATGCTTTAATGCAAGTAATAGGGCCTAAATAAATATAACAAACTTTAAATAAATTGCCTCTCATATAGTATGAAAATATCCTTTGACTTTTTCCACGCATTTCTTACTATATAGGCCTAATTTATGCTATAATAATTATTACCGGTCAAAGACATCACCCGGTCAAAGACGTCACCCAGTCAAAGATGTCACCCGGTCAAAGACTATCCGATTGTTACAAAGTTGTGAGACTGAGCCTTGTAGTGCCTTGGGCACCTCATGTGCCACTATCCATGCATCACTCACGAAGAAACCTGTTATCCGGACAGCCCAGGGGGGGTACTTGATTTTTTTCTGATACAGGTGTGCGGCTGGACCTATGACAACCCTCACCCTTGCTAGGGAGCTTTCATTTCCAAAACGTACCTTTGCTAGGGCACTTTTGGTCCAAAAATCCTTGTTTTGACGAGAAAAAAACACAAAATATATACTTAATGGGTCATTTTACACAGAAATTTTACTCATGTCCGGGAAATTTTGGGGAAAAGTGGGAAAAAGTGGTACATTTTGGCAGAAAACATGTCATTTTTGTGAAAAAGTGACCCTTGCTAGGGCGATTTTGTTGAAAGTAGATCCTTGCTAGGGACACTTTTTCTTCAAAACAGGACCCTTGCTAGGGAGATTTTGCTGAAAAAGTATCCTTGCCAGCCGCACACATGTATATACAAAGTATAGCAAGTGCCCCCCCGGGCCGGATAGATCACCAAGGACATTTGTCTATTTCTATCTCTTTGTGTCTGTTCTCTAATTTCTTCACCCCCAAAAAGATGTATTGTGAACCTTTGTAAACAAGTTGACTGAAAATCCAAAAGCAGTAGAATCGAACTTTAATCTGTAAGGTATTACCTTGATACTCCAAATGCACTCCAGATTGTTGTCGTATTTCTGGGGGTAGTTAGGACTGGATATGTTGACAGACGGGTTTGTCGCATTCAGGATAATAGTGCCGCCACATTCTGAAAGCATCAAGCATAGCACATTAATACGTTTTATGACACCTGAATGTGGAGCAACACTTAAAGCAACACTTGAACCTTACAGAGTAACACTTAAACTGTACAGAATAACACTTAAACTATATAGAGTAACACTTAAATTGTTCTACACAAACAAAACAGTATGTAGTTGATGGGAGTGTAGTACTAAATACATTGGGCGTAAAAGATATATCTATATATATATATATGGGTCAAGCCGCTGACTTATGTAGGTATTGAGCTGGGGAAGGACAAATCAGAAACCTCAGAATATGTTTATATAAGTTTATTTTATTGAAAGGTATATATCTTGGCTCCATGAAACCACGACCAGTACACTTCTAACCCTAGCGGTTCAGTTTTTATAACAATGCGAAGATGAGTGGGCATTTTTTGTGTTACTCCGTGCTTTTAAGTACAGGGACACCTTATTTTGTATTTAGATACAACACAGCAACTAATAATTCCATTTACAGCATGGCACAACATACATCTTTAACCCCAACAAAGATTGAAATCATAATTTTTTTTTTTTTTAGGATATGGGCCTGTGAAATTTGGAAATTTTGGGAAAATTGCAAAGTTTTATTACACTTCCCCACCTTTACTCCTACTTCTTCAAAAGGGGTCAAATACTCTTGTTACTCACTCTGTATTATCTTCAACATATGTACTTTTGTGTAAAGCTAGTATTCTAACCCTTTCCATTACCCACCTTTTACAGTATGGGCCTGAATATGGCTAATATCAGCACTTTAAAGCACGGAGTAACACTAGTTACTCCGTGCTTTTAATAGAATATCACAATAAATAGTAAAATAAATGTGAAATTCAAACATTTAAGGGTGCAGACTATCTAAGAGGGTTGGTACAAAGCAATGAAGTACTTTAAACTTACATATATTGCATATTAGCATTTCTGTGGGTCTTTATTTTTTTCAAGAGTTACTCCGTGCTTTTAAGTCCGGGTGAATTTTCAAATTACCCACAGATTCTAGGTATGTGAGGCATTGTTGATTATAAAGCATTCAAATGATCTAGGAGTGGTTTAGGCACCCTCTGGGGCACAGAGAGGTTAATTATTAGGGAGGATTTGCCTGCTGCTACTTAAAAGCACGGAGTAACACCGCAACTTAAAAGCACGGAGTAACACCATCCGGGATTCAAATTTGTCATAGTGAAGCATTTGGGTGTGCATAGGTGAATGGATGATCAACCATAGCTATCAAGCACTAACCCCCTGTCACCACAAGTCCTTTTGGAACATAATAACTCAATATATAGCCAGAAATAACCACAGGAGAGAAAGAAATGGCAATTGTTACTCCGTGCTTTTATGTTGTATCAAATATGCATCTGCCCCTGGAGCCTAGAGTATTGGATTTTCTTGAAGATTTTCTTTTTCCAGTATAAGGCCCACATGTTACCTCAACATGAGGGGTAAAATAATTATTCTGTGGTATCTCTTTAGTTACTATGTGAGGACACCAAAATGATAACATAGATTGGCAATAAGTGACAAATTCACAGCAAAAAGTCTACAGTAAAAAATAAGAGATACATATCATGGTAAAATCTCCTGAATCCATCTACTGCACCATAGGCCTAATTGAAAAAATTAATTGGGATGGGCTATTGATTCCTCAGATTAAATGAGGGGCATGTAAAACATGTCATTTTTGTCATTTTGACATTTTTTAGGGCTTTTTTGCCTTTGGGGGGCCATAAAAGAAAAAATCTTGGTCCAATACACAAAAATATTTTTTCCCCTGAAAAGTTAGGATGTTTTCTCACACATACCAAAGAATATAAGCATTTGAAGCAAAAGTCTTAATTCTGTAGGCTTATGAAGATTAAAAGGCCTGAAAAGACCAAACCTACATAAGTCAGCGGCTTGACCCATATATATATATATATATATATATATATATAAAGAGAGAGAGAGAGAGAGAGAGAGAGAGAGAGAGAGAGAGAGAGAGAGAGAGAGAGATAGAGAGAGATATATATAGATATAGATATAGAGATATATAGATATGTTTGAGGCGGAAACTTTGGGATATGTTACGCCAGGTGGAGCCAACTGCCTTGCTCTGTCCTGGTTCCTATCCATACCACTAGGGGCAGTCTACTGGGAAGCCTTTTGTTGTAGCAACCAGAAGGCCATTAGCTATAGACATGTCAACTTGATTTTTTAGATATAGATAAATAGACAGAGCTGCACGCTAAAGTGACCGAGTCATTGGTTACTACACGAGCCATGCTTGGGCCGTATTGCACGCTGGCTGTAGGCCTAGTGCAATACGGCCCAAGCATGGCGAGTGTAGTAACCAGTGAAGAGGTCACTTTTAAGTGACGCTCTGTATTTATTTCATGTTGTTTCACTCTAAAATAGATATGTAGTCCATGTTTGCTCACTTCCACGATGTTTATTTCCGCGGTGTTTGTTTATTTCCGTCGGCCGCCATTTTGAATTTCCCGAGGGTCACGTGACCCTCAGTAGCCTAGCAACTCTACGGCGACCCCATGGCAACCCCTGGCGACCCCTGGGAGCGTGAAATACGGGCAGAGCGTGAAATACGCCCGAGGGTTATTTCACGCTTAACTTGCATACGGCCCTTCTATTGCCTTAGCATTGATAGGCAGTATTCACCATGAAATAAATAGATATGTGTACCTATAGGTGTGTTTCTAGTCACCGACCCTACCCAGCAATTAGGGCGGACCCGAACTTTTAAAAAAGTCAAAGCTCTAGAAAATTTGATTTTCAGCATGTTACCAACACAACCTCTTGTAACCTTACCGTAGTTGATGGGCATATAGTAGCAGATATAGATCCAGAACTTGCCCTCAGATGTACCATAGTCTGGGTGGGGTTCTGTAGAGTTACTGATCGGGTCTCTATCCATCTGGTCATAACCCATCCAGTAACCTCTGTTATTTGCATCTAAGGAAAGATTAGAAATAAAAGAGTGCATCAATATACATGGTAAACCAGGACTCCCTTGTCGGTGTGGGACAAACAGCCGTTTTGGTATTTAGTATACACCCACAGGCATATGGTCAAAGTGTTGTGAGATGCATGAGTATTTCCAACCTAAATTATAACTTATCTGTGATCTTTATCACAAATTAGCTATATGAATTACTGTTATGATCTAAAAGGTTGAGTTTCCCTCTAAATGCCTGTGGATATATCATGTTGGTGCTGTGTTGCATTGAGGGAAATATAAAGTAAACGTGTACCTCTGTCCACCCAGCCAACACACCCAAATGGGCCCCAGGGGCATGTTACAAAACACAGCATAAAATAATAGCGTAAAAAGCAGGTGTTACAAAAGAATCATTTTTACTTTGTTGTTCAAGGGGGTGTGACAAAACAAAATTATGTTACTGTTTTTTTCTGTGTTTTTTTAACGTTGTGGACGTTTTTTTACATTGTGGACTCCATTTTTTCATACCACCTTCCCAGGGTGTGTGAATTTTTTTACATTTACGCTAATATTAACATAAGTTATTAAACACTAACTTTTTTTTTTTAAGTTAGTCATAACGTTAAAAAGAATTTACATTCTGTGACGTAGTTTTGTAACAGCCCCCAGGTGAATCACAGATGGGCTGCCATATGGGTCCCAGATGGGCTGCCATATGGGTCCCAGATGGGCTGCCATATGGGTCCCAGATGGGCTGCCATATGGGTCCCAGATGGGCTGCCATATGGGTCCCAGATGGGCTGCCATATTGGTCCCAGATGGGCTGCCATATGGGGCCCAGATGGGCTGCCATATGGGTCCCAGATGGGCTGCCATATGGGGCCCAGATGGGCTGCCATATGGGGCCCAGATGGGCTGCCATATGGGTCCCAGATGGGCTGCCATATGGGTCCCAGATGGGCTGCCATATTGGTCCCAGATGGGCTGCCATATGGGTCCCAGATGGGCTGCCATATGGGTCCCAGATGGGCTGCCATATGGGGCCCAGATGGGCTGCCATATGGGGCCCAGATGGCAGCCCATCTGGGTCCCAGATGGGCTGCCATATGGGGCCCAGATTGGCTGCCATATCGGGCCCAGATGGGCTGCCATATGGTGCCAAGACGGGCTGCCATATGGGTCCCAGATGGGCTGCCATATGCCATGGGGCCCAGATGGGCTGCCCATGCTATTGATGAGCGTTAATCAGTGTACATTGGCGTACATATATATGTTTTAAAAAAACGTCCTGTTACAAAGATGGTGTAAAAGAATAGTCTAAATTAGTCTAAATAAGCGTAAATTTGTTAAACAGTAGCCTGATTTGTCCAAAAAAATACTTAAGGATTAGCGTAAGTACGCCTTTTTACGCTACTGTGATCGCTGTTTTTCTATAAGATCCCCTGTACTAACCTTTAACATGTTGACAATTTTCGCCAAACCTGAACAGCTGAAACTCTTCACCAACTGGTAGGGTAATAGCTTCCTTGTAGTTCTTGTCATTACGACAACAATAGAAATATTGTGTATCCTGGAATGATAAATGTTTTTATATGACAAGAGAAAGTGAAGGGTATAAGCATGATTTATAGTCAGTGGGCAAATATGTGTTTTTAGCTAAACATTTGGAATTTATTTGGTCGGTCTGGACTTTTTTTTTGATATTTCATTAAATTTAGACAACTTGGGACCACTCTCGGGCCTAGTAAAGGACCAGTGCCTGTGGCTCATGTCCAGGGGGTAAAAGTGAACTACATTGGCAAGTGATCTTTAAGCAACTCCAGGTTCATGGCTCACTATAAAGCCCTAAACTAGTGGTAAATAGCTCTGAAATACAACCTCTAGGTTCATGGCGCATTAAGCCCTAAACTAGCTGTAAATACAACCTGCTTACTGCCAGGCAGCTTTGTTAATACCATAAAACCTTGCGTATACGCCTAACTCGTGTATAAGCCGCACCTAGAGTTTGGGCCGATCCTATAAGACGTACTAGTGATCTGAATATCGTGACTTTTGTACTGTATTATGATAGCAAAAAAACTCACATATGAGCCGCACCCTGACCCTTGGCCGATACTATAAGCCGCACTGCCAATGTGACTTGCGTACTAGCCGTGGCTTATATGCGAGGTTTTACGGTAAGGCTGAATGACCCTCAGTTATCAAAAGACTTTTAACTGTCCAACTATTAGGGTTCATCATTATTAGCAAAGCATATTGTTACATTCCAATTTATGGTTATAGACATACCTGGTTGAATACTCCCTTGGGCAAACTGCCATTAACAGAGTTCTCTGCAGCCCTGTCATTGTCGTCGTCAAGAGTAATAGAGCCACTGCGAAATCCTACAAACAGCAGATGTGTGTGGGCATCACTTTTTGGCGTAAGTTCCTCACCCTCATAGGCCTAGTGTGTCTTTTTAGATGTGTCCATAGCACGGGTCTACACTGAGCGTGTTCTGGGGTACTCTCGTTCCCAAATCCTTCTGAAGGAAGGCTCTGCACGGTAACAGCCAAATGACCTTGAACTTGGGATTTTGATGGGTCTGGGCAACCCCTGCTGGTAGCCTTGACCAGCGAACAGGAACCAGAATGTATGATGGTAGTTTTACCATCAGACTTCTGGTTCCATTTCCTCTTCCTGTTCGCTGGTTTCAAGCTACCAGCAGGGGTTGCCCGGACCCATCAAAATCCCAAGTTCAAGGTCATTTGGCTGTTATCAGAGCCTTCCTTTCGGAAGGATTTGGGAACGAGAGTAGTTCTGGGGGAGATGGTCAGCAGGGGGTTGATAGTACATTGTATGAAGGTAAAGGCCTGCTACTCTGTTGGACCTGTAGGGTAGTGTGCAGTCAGTAGATGGCTCTAGTGTAGGTCTGGTCTGAGTCTAGGTGTCCAGATGACTGGTCCAACAGAGAATCAGGCCTTTAGGCCATACCAAATAAAAAAGTTGGTCTACGTATTTCCCGTACTATAATTTCGGAAATGCAATTTTTTTTATTTTTTTTGAAAAATTTGTGTCTACGCACTCCGCCCGCATCATTTCCTGAAGAATTAGATCTTTTAGATTTTTTTGTGGCCTTTTCTTTCATCGTGAGGAAGGATATATCAATTTGTGAAAGTGTTTCTTTTTTAAATTCCCTCAGATACCAGTTGATAGTCTTTGACTGGGTGATGTCTTTGACTGAGCAACCTTTTTGACTGGGTGATTTCTTTGACCAACAAGCGTCAAAACGGCTGAAATGGGGGCTATTACACTATGTACACGGTCAAAGACTATCAACTTAAAATGGAGGTCTCCAAAAATGTATGAATATTTCCGATTGAACTTTGAGCTGCAGGCGCCAGTTCTCCTTACTTATATGTATAGGATCATTATATCTTTGTATATTGTAAACCTTTTGAGATTATACTGATTCATTGGTTTGTAAAGTCCCAACGTGGAAAGGGCCCAATCAGATGATATAAACTACCAGACTCTAAACAGCAAAGTATGCTGTTAAGGCAACAAATACCATGTACCTTTGAATTACCACCGACGTATACACCAATTATAGACATGATTTCTATTTGATTATGTAATTGTATTTAAAAATCACTTAGTGCAATAAATACATTTATAAACACAAAATCAAGTAGCCCTACCGGTAGGGCAGCTGTCCCCTTGTTGGTAGATGCAATAGGTGCCCGCCGGCCAGTCTCCAGATCCTGACGCTGGGTCACTCTTCATACAGAAATGGTCTACGACTACCGGTGTTGTGAAATTCTTGAGGAAAGCTGTAAAATTAAATAATAAAAAGGTCACGAGACACTACATAGTAAGCCAATCTCAAAATACTCCAAATGTAAGTAACTTATATGAACTTTTATTACAGCCTCAATGACTCCTGGACTTTATACCCCTCATCTCTAAGGGAGGGTTTCAACTCCCATCCCCTTAAAAGTGGTCAAAATCTTTCCGTCCCCGATCCCTTCTTGAACTTTAGTATTCTAGTGGGCACTGTTGCTGGAAAGGGTGCCATTTTCTCCTTGAGACCATATTCTACAAATATGTCCATGTGTATGCTTATTGTATCTTTAATCTTTGTCTATTCCACTACCTAAGTCACTACCAGAGGAGTAAAGGTTTTTTTGTTTGCCACATGGAGGCAGCCAAATCGGGCCCGTGGATCAGGCCATTTGACTGATTGTTCTGATAGGAGCAGTGTTGGGCAAAAATTCAAAACTTGAGAGATCAACGTTCAACTATTAGCAGTGTGGGAACCAGTGGGACTGAGTGTGGGAACAAATGGGACTGACTGTAGGAACAAGTGGCTTTGAGAGTAGGAACCAGTGGGACTGAGTGTAGGGACCAGTGGGGCTGAGTGCAGGAACCAGTGGGGCTGAGTGTAGGAACCAGTGGGGCTGAGTGTAGGAACCAGTGGGGCTGAGTGTAGGAACCAGTGGGGCTGAGTGTAGGAACCAGTGGGGCTGAGTGTAGGAACCAGTGGGGCTGAGTGTAGGAACCAGTGGGGCTGAGTGTAGGAACCAGTGGGGCTGAGTGTAGGAACCAGTGGGGCTGAGTGTAGGAACCAGTGGGGCTGAGTGTAGGAACCAGTGGGGCTGAGTGTAGGAACCAGTGGGACTGAGTGTAGGAACCAGTGGGGCTGAGTGTAGGAACCAGTGGGGCTGAGTGTAGGAACCAATGGGGCTGAGTGTAAGAACCAGTGGAACTGAGTGTAGGAACCAGTGGGGCTGAGTGTATGCTGAGTGTAGGAACCAGTGGGACTGAGTGTAGGAACCAGTGGGGCTGAGTGTATGCTGAGTGTAGGAACCAGTGGGACTGAGTGTAGGAACCAGTGGGGCTGAGTGTATGCTGAGTGTAGGAACCAGTGGGACTGAGTGTAGGAACCAGTGGGGCTTAGATTGGGCTGAGTGTAGGAACCAGTAGGACTGAGTGTAGGAACCAGTGGGGCTGAGATTGGGCTGAGTGTAGGGACCAGTGGGACTGAGTGTAGGCTGAGTGTAGGAACCTGTGGGGCTGAGTGTAGGCTAAGTGTATGAACCAGTGGGCCTGAGTGTAGGAACCAGTGGGGCTGAGTGTAGGAATCAGTGGGGCTGAGTGTAGGAACCAGTGGGGCTGAGTGTATGCTGAGTGTAGGAATCAGTGGGGCTGAGTGTATGCTGAGTGTAGGAACCAGTGGGCCTGAGTGTAGGAACCAGTGGGGCTGAGTGTAGGAACCAGTGGGGCTGAGTGTATGCTGAGTGTAGGAACCAGTGGGGCTGAGTGTAGGAACCAGTGGGGCTGAGTGTAGGAACCAGTGGGGCTGAGTGTATGCTGAGTGTAGGAATCAGTGGGGCTGAGTGTAGGAACCAGTGTGATAGGCGGATTACCAGTGGGAGATTGTTCTAGGGGAGACAGGGGCATGTTGATCACCCGGGCACGTTGAGCCGCCAGCTCTCTTTGCTATTCATTTGGGAATTTTCTGGCAGTATGCCTACCACATTACCCCCTTATATAGACAGTTCAGATCAGCAACATCATGATGAATTTAAGATACTGATGAGAACATTAAAGGTTTATGGCCTTGAAAGTAGATTTTTGCAATTGTTAAACTTTTGTTCTTGTGTCGTTAAAAAACATTGCTGGCCTAAGATCTCTATGGAGGTCGAAGTATACATATGAACCCTTGAAAGGAACCCAGCTTTACTGCTGGGTGTGTTATTTAATTTGAATTACATCAATCCTATCTGTTATGACCAGCATGGGGCACCTTGAGCCACAAAAAACGGGGCACCTTGAACCATGCTCCTGGTGCTCCAAGCTCTTGGGCACCTGGAGCCGGCTCAGGGTGCCCCGATTTTCAAGGCTCTTTGGCGATGGTGTTAAGACAATTAAATGACTGAATAATGATGCAATGTTAGTAGCGTATCAAGGAAAGATAATATAGATAATGACATAAACAAATTCGATACAATTTGGTTATAAAATTATGATAGAATACATAGTTTGTGGTTTGTTGAAAAAAGATTCTTGTGTAACATATTTACAGTGTCTTTATTCCCAGACTTATCACTTTTCAGAGGCAGAACAGTGCATTACATTATAGCAGAATGTAATCAACGATTTATTCAGACTTAAAAAAGAGCAGGAATACTCTCAAACTTGTTTAATTTGACCCTAAGAAAAATCTATAAGGTACAAGCTCAGTCACTTCTATAGAAACTCTGATTGAGTGACTTTCGTGCATTAGATATGTAATTTTTAAATTCAATCCTATGCAAAAGTGACAATAGCAGCTATTTCCAACAGAAATTTCAATCATTGATCTATATTGGTGATTATTTGAATCGTTCAAAGCATGTGGTTCAAGGTGCCCCAGTGGGTGGATCAACCTAACCTGGGCATGGGGCACATTGAACCACTCTAAGATTTTATTTTTTTTAATTCAAGAAAAATACAAGAAAAGACCACATTTGCCTTGCAATAGGTTCTCTTATATCGCAATGATACAAGGTAACTGCTTGATACAAAATCAAAGTTTAGATCCCTTTAGCAAGGTCAGGTAATAAGTAAAGGTGTTAAAGCGGTTCAACATGCCCCGGTCTCCCCTACTCCCCCAATACTTCCTCAGACTCCTTATGCCTCACTTGCTTGTCTGCTTCATGCTTGCTTGCAAGGCATTTGTGCTTGTAATGTGTATTTGATATTAAGTCATATATGCACAATGTCAGTTAAATTCAGTATGTATTGATCTATTTTGGGTATCTGCACCTGATCATCCGGCCTAGACTTTTGTGATGTAAATCACACATACAATCTGTGAGTCCATATTACATCATAAGGAACCTAATACCTCCACAACATTGGATGGTACCCCCAGTAGGCTATACTTCCCTTTTAGAGTCTGAAGCCAAGTGAAAGCTCCTTGATAAAAATGGTCATATTTCGTTTATTTATAAATATTTTGAAACGAATTCTCAGTGATATAGAGTTTAGATCATATACCTCCGTCCCATCACGTCAGAAATGACCTTGGCCAAAAAAAAGGTTTGTTTCACGTCACCTGACCGAGCCTATCAAAACAGGGCCAACCCTATGTTTTTTTCATGCAATGTTGAAGAAACTTTAATATCTTTACACTTTTTTGTGGTCAATTTTAGGTTTACAAAATCTTTGAACGTTTTGGCCAATTTTAGGTATGTAGAGGGGCTGTAAAAAATATAATCAAAAATCAAACTTACTGACCCTAGAGTTTCTTCTCATGTTACCTGAAACAAACCTCTTTTTTAATTTGGCCTCACCCTTAAATTAAACCTCATGTAAAATTCCTTGAAATATAATTACCATATTGCTGCTTGGACGAGTCCTCGGTAATGTGTGTTCTTGAGCCTGTTGACCAGGTTCCTGTTGAGGGGCATCCTTCAGCAGTGGCGGCCAGTCCATAGGAGCCGGAGGGCCATGTAGACACAACCTCTACAATAGTGTATAATAACATAAAAATGACTGAGTAAATATACAACTGGATGTACGATGAAGAGTTTGGGTGTCCGTATCACACGGTGTGCACGATTTGTTTTATTATACCTAGCATATGACATTATGATAAAGACGACCTACATTGCTCAATATCTATCAATATCTGTCAATATTAGGGAGTATTTTGCCGTAGTAAGGTTGAATGATGCGGCGGTCGACTTTTCTGTATCGCACACGTTGTGATACAAAGGTCTGTAACGCACATGTTGCCTGTCTGGTGCTTCTACGTTGTAGGAATAGGCATGTCATATGCTTGGTATGATAAGTGTGTGGATCAACAAGGGAAATAGACCGTCGAGAGGTCCCCAGGTCGTTATTATGGACAGTCTCTGGCTGCAGCGACTTCCTTGAATGCACACCCGGGATAGCTCTCCTAGGTGCACGGACAAACGTTAAGAGCGCAATCTTGACACAGAATTAAGATCGTCTTAATTATCTTAAAAGTAGTCTTAATCTTATCTTAACCTATCTTAATCCTATCTTAAACTACACAGTCCATTGTAGGAGAGGCTAGTCGACTAGTATGTAACCCCCGTTTTTTGTGTGTTTTTTCTTTCTGCCTTAGATTAAGACATTTTAAGATGTAAGATTGTGCTGTTAACGTTTGTCCGCGCATCTGGGAGAGCTATCCTGTATTTGCACCTTGAATAGCAGGAATTTCCCTGCTTTTCTCCTGGCTCAACTCGCTGATGTTAGAGTGGGATTAGAGATTAGCAGAAGTCACGTGATCAAACAGTTGGAAGAGGAATCTATTTATAGACAGACACAGGCTGTACCACATACCGTAAAACCTCGCGTATAAGCCTAACTCTCACATAAGCCGCACCCCTAACTTTGAGGAATACTATAAGCCTAACAGGGGGTCTGAAATTTGCTGATATGGTACTGTACTATACTTATAAAAACTCTGGTATAAGCCGCACCCTATGATTATGGTATCTAAGGTATCAAAAGAAAGCTGAGTCTGACTCGTGTATAACACTGCATGAACTTTGGCATTTAAGCAAAATGTTTTATGACTTAAAGTCACCCTTTAAGCAGTTTTAGGTTCAGTAAATACCATGGAAATGTCATGGAAAGGTCATGACTTTAAAGATGGGTAAGGAGCTAAATTGGGGTCGATTTTTATTTTATATTTTTTCACTGTATTTGTGTTCATCATATCCATATAAATGTGTGTGTAGCTTTTTAAAGCATTCTGATACTTGCAAATGCATAAAATATGGAGAAAACCAGGTTAGTGGACCCTTTCTCTAATAGAGTCGAGTCCCCTGACCTATTCTGACCATAATTTGCATAATTTTCATGAATTTATATGTATCAGAATGATGTAAAAAGCTACACACATATTTATAAGGACATAATAAACACAAATACGTTGAAAAAATGAAAAATAAAATTTGACCCGAAATTAGCTCCTTACCCATCTTTAAGCAGTCTAATCTCTGCTTAAATGGCAACATGTATGTAGTGCAAGCCGCAGCATATAGGCTACACGAGGTTTTACAGTAGGTGGCATAGAGTAGCCAACACATCGCCCGCCTCACGGGACGTGAGGCCGCCGACAGTCACTGTCCCAGTACGGTGGTAGGTGGTCAAAGAATCAATTGTTGTGAGCAAATGGCCTTGCTAAGGATTGATAAAAGAGCTTGACTACTTTCCTACCATATTCCTCTCCCCCTTCCACTATGCTGTAGTGTACCTTTTGGTAGATGATCTTAATACTGCTGGTGGTTTTCATACAGAGGTTAGTTACAGAGGTGAGGTGAATGCCATTTGCCCACATTGATTGATTCTTCACCCACCTACTATAAGAATAGACTAGTGGCTACCAGCGCTAGCTACGCTAGCGCTGGGTATTAGCTAGGCACAGAGCTGTTAGACCAGACTGACATAATTAGAACTTACGTGGTCTCCATATCTTCTCACACCGCTCTCCCATGAATAGTGCTGAACATCTGCATTTGCATGTATGATCCACAAATCCATCATTTTCACACTTTAGTGCTTTCTTTTCGGCAGGACACGGCACTGTATTTAAAAAGTATAGGTATTTGTGATAAACTTTAAGAACAAACGTTTTCATCTGGTCAGGACAAAACAAAGTAAATACTAAGAGTGTACTGATGTAATAAGCTTAGGAATATATACCCCAGAATACCCAAGAATACTAATATCACCCCAAAATACCTTTAAGGTGTGTATGGACTATTTGAATGGTCTTTCATGATTTGCATATCATTATTAAAAGTATTCATAAGCGTCTGTTATGATATAGTGCCAATAATTATATAACATATTAGCGTGATTCTGGATTATTCATCTTGGTCAGTGCCACTCACCGTTGCAATCATAGAAGTCATTTAACCCCATAAGATCATAGTGACTGATGTCATGCTCTGCATTTCCAAGTAGAAAATCATCCTTTGGGTCTGCAATCGTTAGCGTTGGAAGGCCATTTCCCGAAAAATACTTTTGAAATAAAAAGTATGGTTCAATATTTATAATAATCAATCATCACAAAATATTACCAAGGCTTTAACCAATTAATGGTAAAAATGTATTTGCACAGAAAAGAAAATTGATTAAATGAAATATTTATTGAATAAACTAGCTGACACAAAAGACAGTAATCCCAAAACTGAGGCTACTTTTCATGATGTTTCCAGTCCATTTCCTAAGCTTCCCATCCCATTGCCCAGTTCATTGCCATATCTACGCCATCCATATATTATTTTGGATATATGAAGAGCAAAAACCCCTCATATATCTACTCCCCCCCCCCCATTCTTAGGACACATCCTGCCCCTAGATACACCACACTTCGGGAAACATGTATATGGACTGCACGTAGCACTTTACTATGCCACATAAGGCCAAAAATAAGAAGGTGTGTTTCAGGTTACATAGTCTGAAAATCTAGGTAGGGTAGGTCGGATTTTTTTTTTTTTGGGGGGGGGTTTGCTCGCTACGAAGTGGCCTGGGAACGTAGTGACTGGGGACGCCGCCGTTAGGCGGCGTCGGCAAACCCTATTAATGGTTTCGATTTACATGAACGCCACCATGGGCGCATGGGGCGCACTGTGACGTCACCAGGACAGATTGTGTCAATGAAAAAAATAACCGAGGATCGAATGTAGAGAACGAGCAGCAAATGCTGCGAGGTTTGAGAAGAAGGCCTACATAAATTATATAATTATGTTATGTTCATGGATCCACCTTAATATTATTGTTTGATCATCATTCGAAGTTTATTTTCATGGCCATAAGCAGTTCTTGATACTGTGACGTCATAAACTTCATGTGCCGTCATGCATTTAAACTTTTGCGTAATCCCACTGTGGCCCGGACTGCTACAGTTACCTTCCCGAGATATGGCACATGCAGTTTTGATCAATAGGAACTCTTGAAGACACATCGTGATCAGCCAGGCAAGACCGGGTGAGACTGGACAAAGGCAATTCGGTTTGCATCGTGATTACGTCCATGTTTATTGGGGGTAACTTGGTGAAGTAACTACGACAACTAATAAGTGCGTCATGAATTTGGCTTCACTCTCCAAGCACCAAGCACACTATAAATGACGTGGCTGGGACTGGGGCGGTGTTCTCGGGTGGGGGCGACGGGTAACAACCCCCGACCCCCCCCCCCCCCCGGCTCCCCTTGATTACGTATCATCTCTTCTGTGTGACTGCAGTCTGTAGAATGCAACAGGTTAGGATCTAGGCTCATCTGAATGACGTACACAGCTATGTCAGCAGTGCCAGTAGGCCTATTGCGGCAAGTGGTTTAGGGAGTGTTCATTTATATATATCCTACCTAGATCTATTACTACCGTACCGGTATTAAACTTTAAGCTGTGGCCCGGGAACCCTAGGTTAGGCTAGGCTAGGCCAGGCTGAGTAGGCCCCCTTTTAATTCATCAGAATTAAGCTGGTAAAATGTGTAGGCCTAAGCCTAAGCCGACATAGGCCCCCTATGGTAGGCCTACACCAATAAGGCCTAGCTGTTAGGTTCATTTATTATTTATTATAAGGGGGAGAGGGTTTTGAGAGGGGGCATAAGTAATTTTGACCTCTCTCTAGGGAGGGGGGGAGGCTAAAAAACGTTAAGGTCGCTTTAGGGGGGATAAAAAAACCATGCCAATTATTAATGAGGGTTTAAAAGATTTCCGCGCCTCCATGCAATGATTGGTGTAGTTTTAATTAAAATACTGATCCCAATTTAAAATAAAATAATCATTCACTAATAGACCCGAAGGACTTTTACTTCTATAGAACCAGTCTAGTCCAAGGGAACCTGAAGTACGTTTTTGCATATTAATTAATCATTGATTTAGATGTAAGATATAAATCACGTCAGGAAATTATGTTGCGATGTGGCGTATGCAAGAAAAGTGTGGCTTTGACCACCGTCGGGTTTGCTAGCAAACCCGACCGTGGTCAAAGCCACATTTTTCTTGTTTTACTTTGGCCTGAAATGTATCCAAAAATTGGCTCGCAACCTCCAGCGCTGACTCGCAGACAACTATGTTGACTCGTGGACTGTCAATTTGACTCTGAAATAGCCCAAAAAATGTTTTCTAAAGACCCCAGATCCCATGGCCTGAAAAAGTACAAAAAAATTGACTCGTAAACTTCAGCGCTGACTCGCCAACAACGGTGTCGACTCGCAGACTATCAAATTGACTCTGAAATGGTCTTATAACTACCTTTTTTTTCAAAATTGGATAAAAAATTTTAGGGTCGGCCCTGTTTTGCTAGGTAGGGTCGGGTAACCTGAAACACACCTTTTTTTTGGCCTTATGTGCAGCCTCGAGCTCTCCAGGCCCATTACAGCTGCCAGGCTGTAATGGGCCTGGAGATAACTAGCTCCATGCCAGTTTTCGCGGCTTGTAATTATTAAGGTCCCTGGAGACATGGTCAATTTTTTAATATGGCTCATTCAAATTATAGTTTTGAGTACAAATCAAGTCATTATTTGCATATTTTTTTAATGAAAATCCAGTATATATAAGAGAACATATGGTAGTATTAGTTTTCTTGAGCAAAAGTATTTTGTTATACTTACATACTTGCCGTAATGCATCATAGAGCCATAGTCATATGGGTGTAGGTAGAGAAGATTCTTGCTTGGGGGTGCGCCAATGCCATTTCTTGCACCTGGAAAGTCATTCATAATGGGAATGGTTATAATATATAGGCAGTATCCTGCCAATTCTGACAGAGTGTCATACCATAGTAACCACCTTGATAAAAGGAAGAGATATGTCGGATGTGAATGACCTCAGACCTATTTAAATATTGGCCCTAGCTGATGAATTGATGGAAACGGCACTGTATGATGGTTGGTTTTAAAGCCAATCGCGTTGGGCAGGAGTACAATGCCGCTTATCAGCTACGCCAAAATCATGATAGAATTTATAGGAACTGGGGAACTCCAGATGGAATTGGAGTGACGTATGGGGCTAGAGAATGGAAGAAATGAGTATCTAGGTATATTTCACTCTTGTGGGGCTGTATCATTGTTCCAATGGAGCTTACCTGGTTTCGCATTTTCTGGATGAAGACGCACATACCGTTCCCGTTCAGCACGGCTCTGCTCATGTGACAGACCAAGGGCATGGCCTAATTCGTGAAGGGCAACTCCGTACTGCAAGAACAACAATAACTAAAGATGCAGACTTGTCAGTAATTCATTATCTTCCTGCAGAGTTCTAGGGATCGAGTTATAGTTTCCAGTTTCATTGTGTTGACCGGCATGTACATATATATATATATACATACAAATATATATATATAGATATAGATATAGATATATATATACATATATATGCTAGGATGTAGATATGGACCTATACTATTGTTTTAAGTAGTGGGAGATAATATTTTCCATACCTAAACAAGGTTATATACCACCAAAGAGGGATCCCTCGGGTCTACAAGCTACCTTTATTCTTTTACTGTGTATTTATTAATAATATTTAACCTTTCCCAACATATGGAGCCTTAGTGCCAATGCCCATACTATATATTTGAAAAAAAGAAGGTTTAGCCCTACTCAAACATTTATTTTGGACCCCCCAGGCAGCTCAAATCCAGATGATCCATGACGTATATCGTATATATGTCCTCTGTGCTACGTACAACTACCAGAATAACTATTTGGTAACAAACCATTATCTAGACATCAGGTAAATGCGTTATGTTATGTTCTGTTCATGTAACTATTGAAATGATAGGATGAAATCAAATAGTAAAGGCCAACCACTTGTATAGTGGCTTTCTTAAAGGGAAATGCATTACTTTCTGGATTAAGCTGGCACCCGGTCAAAGACGTTTACACTTGGCCCCATCTCATGAGACACAGCCTGTAGTTCTAACACCGAGATCCTGCGGACTGCCTCTTAGATACTAAATACTTCATGATAGTACAGTCTTCAATATTGGCCACACCACAATGAGATGCATTTGAGGTAGACTAACAGTGAAAAAGTAACAAAGTAAAAGTTCAATATAATGAATATGATGTGGCCCTTACACTTTGGCATTTAAGCAAAATGTTTTATCATTTAAGTCACCCTTTAAGCAGCTTTAAGTGCAGGAAATGTCATGGAAATGTCACTGAAGGATCACTGAAAGGTCATATGCGGATTTAAATAGCATTTGCTGGACTTAAGGGAGTGCTCACTTTTAAACAACAGAGGGGGCAGTGAAATTTTGCGCGGAGCGCGCAAAATCTTTTCACCCCCCCTAGAGGGGTTGAAATTTTTTTGTAGCATAGTAACGCACGGGCTTTTTCCATCAAAACAGGTTGAATGTTTTTGACCCCCCCTAAATTTTTACACCCCCCCCGGTCAAGGTCAATGAGCACTCCCTAAATATGCTTAAAACATGACTTTTAGCAGCCTAATCTTTGTTGAAATGCCAACATTTATGCAATATCACTGTACTTAATCTCTATATGAAGATAGGACTGACCGAATTGCAGCATTTCACCCCGTACGTCCGTTGACCAACGCCTGATGAACAGCTGAAAAAAACAAAGATAAATCTTAACATCCCTTTAGAAATAACATCACAGTTGATGTAAAACTAAAGCCATTTGGGTGAAATTCAGTTTTTCATCGACCATTCAAAAGAATAGTGGCCCATTAAACGCCCCTGCGCTTACAATTCTCAAGTCGCTGTTACCCCCTGCCCTCATACAGGAACCTGCGTTTATATGAGTGCCTTAAAAGTGGGCCGTCAGGGAATAAGTTCAGCATTTTCCATACATGGACTAAAATAACAGTTCCACCAGAGGGCAGCAGTGTTTGGACAGGGGACCATGAGCATTGTCCAGCTACAACATATTCACCTATTTACATCTTGTGCCTGTAAGAGCTGAGCTCCCAGCTCTTAAGAGCCCTCTTGTGAATCAAAACTGAACTATATCCAAAAGTGCCTTTGGCCTGACTTCAACTATGACGGTCAAGCTTTAAAAGGGAGATTTTGGGTTTCAGAGAGGTCCTAGACCTGCACTTATTTGAGACCCCTGCGCTTATAAGGGCCATTACGTTGTTACGGTAATGTTGACTCACTCTCCAGGCTCGTACTGTACAAGACGTATGAAGTGTTTGTGATGTAAGCCGTATTCCTTATGCACGGTAGGTGTTAGTGGCGGGAATCTGATGCAGGTGTTGGCCTCATAGTACTTCATGGCATTTTTAATCTCGATCTTTCCTTCAGGACCTACATAGTCAAAAAAAAGAACAATGATGTGTTTACAACGGGAAAAACTTGAAAAAGGGTCAAATTATTCTCAGGCAGCCAAGGGGATGTCTAATGTATTGCTGAAATCAAATGCTACTTTAACTCTATTTCTGTGCAAAACCTATTATGCCTGAGTAATATATTGAGATTTTGAGGGTCTGTAGAATTGGAAATTGTATTCTAAGTATACAGATTTTTCATTGAAGAAAGGGGATAGATCTTGTCATCAGGAATCAATTAGATGCATCACTGTTTCTTTTTCCCGGAATTGAATAATTTCATTTTACGGTTACCATATGCCTGTATAATCTAGTTGAGATAAAGTCCAAGCAAATACATGTGTGTAGTAGTACTAGGATTAAAATTGCAACACATACTTACTAACAGATTCTCTCAAATCATCCCATTCAAGAAAAGTGTATGGCACAACTCCCTTCTCCCACTGATTCTTTCTTTGTGTGAACTGCCTTTTACTTATGCTCCTTTGTAATGCCCTTCTTGGTACAGTATCCAAAGGAGAATTCCGATAGCTTGGTGCTCCCTTTAAAAGAAGAAGTCATTGAGATGTTCAAACCGGGAATTTAAGAATCGATTAGTCATATTGGGCTACGTCTCACGAACATGGGCCAATGTTTTTGTCTCTGACAGGGTGCAATCTATGACCGGGTACAATCTATGACCGGCTTGAAAAAAAGCTTTATTTAGGGCAGATGACGATGTAAATGTTGGAAAATGTTAATGGGTGTTTTAAGACTTTATATCACTCATTTCATTTCAATTTATATCTACATCTCCCTTAAATAAACCGTTTTCTTACAAGCCGGTCATAGATTGCACCTAGTCATAGATTGCACCCGGTCATAGATTGCACCCGGTCATAGGCGAAAACATTGGCCCATGTTCGTGATACACAGCTATTGATTCATGTTTCAATCAAAATACAGCTACATAGCTAATGCGCTAGTGATATGCTTGGTTCCCATTTTGAATGCACCAAAGAAATACTTTAGATACAGAATTTCGAAGAAATACAAAAGTGTTGATTCTTTCTGAGAATTGATAAGTGAGTAAAAACACTTTTTTCCTTTTCATATCAGCTATCAGTCTTAGAAATGTGACTATATGTAACATAATTATGGTCAATCTTTGCAGGCCACCTTAACATTATTTCTGATACCGTTAGTGTGTCATAAATCTGATGCCCCGAGAAATGTTTGACAATGCCCATCAGTATACTACCTATTAATCTATCAACGTTTCGAACTTGTATAAAAACTAGTAAAAGTATTTATTTTCTATGGAAGACACTTAGTAATTTGACCTTCATAATAATGAACTTATTCTGACACAGTTAAACTATATGCATTTCGTCTCAATGAGTATCTACCAACCTTACCCTGAGCTTCTTCCTATTACTTTATTATTTACAAAGATCAAGAAATATAAGCGTTATATATATAAGCAGTCATTCGGACCCAGGAAAAATTCAACTGGTACTTTGAAGACACCAGACACATCTACACCCAACCAAAATAGCGCTAGCTGGTGCATTCCTTTTGTGCACCCAGGCTAACCCGATTGGGTACCCTTGTGTATACACATCATTGTGATACGATCTACAAAAAGGGACCTTAATGCAGGGTGCATTAAGGTCCCTTTTCCCAGTACATGTCACAATTTTGTAGAGCCTAGTGCTCGTTTTCTGAGAGTATTTCTGGCCGTAGCGACTCACCAGTACTACATTGTTGCATCACACAAACCCTTCAGAATGCTGAATTGGTGATTTACTCACTAGCGCTCTGTGGATGGTTTATGTCCTTAAAAAATGAAGCAATTATTGAATATTGTATACTCACTTTACGGCTCCCATTTACATACTCCGCAGCAACTTTTTCAATAAGCTGATAAGTCTCCGCAGTCAGCGTAAAACCTGCTTCTTCCATTTCATGTTCGATCGCCTGGATGGCATCTTCTTGACTGCTTCCATGCAAATTGGTGTGAACCTGAATTCAGATGTTGTCAGTGGTGATATATTAGGCCACTCCAAATACTATACTTGTTTTTCATCACTGCTCGCGTCAGCACAATAGCCTTTCTGAGATTTTTATTTTTATTTTGCAAATTCGAATGGAAAAACATGACAGATTTAGACAAATATGGGGATATTTGGTATCAAATTAAAACTTATAATGCAGGAAATGCAATGGGGTCGATAAACATCCATATTTACAACTATCGAAACTATCTCAAATCTTTGTGAGATAGGGGCTGTTTGAAAGTGGTCCCTATGTCTCAAATATTTGTGGGATAGGGACTTTTTGACATTTAGCGACTTCAGGTGTGCCCTAAGTCTCAAAAGGCCCCTATGCCACAAATATTTGAGGGATAGGGGCTTTTTGAGACTTAGGGGCCTCACAAGGGGTGAACACTAACTTTCTCAGCTGTCCCAGACATCTATGGGCCCGGACTATCAGCTATGGGCCAGGGAATAGGTTTTACTTTTTTCATAGGCAAAAACATATATTCCTGATTTATATATGTTAGAAGGAAACCAAAGTCCCGCATTCGGTCACATGTTCCTCTTTCCAACAACATATCACATGTCTAAACTTATTAGTTATATTCTCCAAAATATCTTTCCTGTGGGCCACCCAGGTCCATTGGAAGGTAATCCTGAAGAAAACTACAGGCCCGGTGCCAAAATTACAGGTCATTGCCTCCCGGGAAAGCATTAGCGGACCTTGTTGAAGGGTCTGATGTCACCAGCCTAGAACACCAGAGAGGTGTGACAAGCACACACAATGAGCAATGCCATAAAAAAGTATTTCAAACCTAGATTGGCTGGATAATGTCACATGAGGGTCCCCAGTGAGTTTTGCCAAGCCCTCATAAGGGTTCAAAGACCCTCTAGGGTTCAACAAAGACTACCAAAAGGGGTTGCTGGGTGAAAAAAACAGAAAGCCAAAGGTCCTCAGAAGGACTGACTACATCAAGACCAAAGGCCATTGAAAATGGCAGAAGTCTTGGGCAAGCCATGCGGCCAACATAAAGGTTGAAGGAGAAACCAAAGACCCAAGCCGGAAGGATTGGGTGAAGAATAGGGTGAGCCAATTAAACAGATCAAAGGCCCTGTCAACATTTCAGAGGCTCTTTGGTCCATGTAGGAGGTTTCTCGATCTTTCTGCTCCCTACAATTGGTTTGTCAAACCATTCTGCACCCTCAGAAAAGTGAGAGTCATTGTCGCTAAAACTACCCTCACCTGAGAGTCACGCAGTGCCTGACCCTCAGGTGAGGGTAGTTTTAGCGACAATGACTCTCACTTTTCTGTGTGTGTGGTTCCATTCTTTGGTTCCTCACATTAGCTCATGCAACCTTTCTAGAGACGTATCATTCTCAAATTGGCTCATGTAGGACATATACCAACCCTTCTGCGGATTCCTGGCACCTGATTCAGGCTTGTCGAGAGTTTCTGGTGATTGATGGTCCTTTCTTATGGTCTTTGGCCCCTCATACAGCCTTGTCTAACCATTTTGTGGGTATTTGGCCCGAGGCGGGAAAAGTTGGTCTGTGGGTCTTTGGTTTGTTGCATGGGCTTCTTTGACCTTTCTTTTGACCTTTGGTCCCTCACTTGGGCTTGTGTAACCATTCTAGGGGTCATTGGTCCCTTATATAAAGGCCCCCTTGTTTAGCCTTTATAGTGGCCTTTGGTTTCTCATATGGTATTTTCCAATCATTCTGTGTGAATTTGGGGAGAACAGGGGACTTATCTTGAGATACTACCTCATGACACTACCAAAACATCATATTGTAAGATAGGACATTCTGGCGCACATGATAGGGAATGCATTAACTGGCAAACATAGGACCAATAGGTCTCATCTAAAGATACATCATTTTGGCTCTAACTAGAAAGAAAGGCATTTGAGATACTAGTCTTTTTCATACACCATAAAATTACAATAAACTATTTTATAGCTTAGCAGAAAACATCAGATTATGCGGAATTTGGTCAATGAAGAATATGAAAATTAGCCTCACAGCTAAATAAGCCCATGTTTAATTGTTTTAAATTCTTGATCTAATTAGCATATATGCATAATAGGCTAATGTAGACAGCCCTTGATCTGACCATGTTACATAGGTGGAGACTGTGGGCCAGCTAGAAGTCCTGCACTCAAAAAGTAAACTTGTCTCCAGACTCTTCAAAGTGACAGTCATAAAATAAACGAGCCAAAAACTCGTCTAAGTGACAAGGGAGCGAATCTTCTAGCTGGAGATAGAAGACCCACTTGGCATGTGCCAGCCGAAAACCCGACATTTGCCAGCTCCAGATTCTATTTGTGGGATGGTAACCTGATACGTTAGACAACTTTAGACTCATTTATTTTATGATTGTCACTTCGACGAGTCTGGAGAAGTTTACCTTTTCAGTGTGGTATAGTCAGGATGTCATGCCGAAGCTCCTGCATCAATCACATTACACACAAGCGCCTTTAAAGAGTTAAAAAGACGACAGAAATTACCTCTAAGGACAACTGGGGCCATGATGTAAACAAATGCAACTTACAACATCCGGCTCAGTCTCATCCCCGTTGTGAGCACTCACTTCCCCAACGTGTCTTGATCCCTGGGTTCCCGCCTCTGCATCCGCCTTGAATAAAGCCAACACTGTGCATGAATGTTTGCATTTAAGAAAATTTAAGATGCCTTAAAGGAACACTTTAAGCAGCTTTAAGTTCAGTAAGGTCATGTTAATGTCCTGGAAAGGTTATAATGACATTTAACTGGGGTTAAGTGACATTTGCTCAAATATGCTTAAAGTATTCCTCTAAGCATATTTGATTTACTTACATGAGCTCTGCCATGCACAGTAATTTAGATATAGATGATCAACAGTATACTTTTTAGTGGCATTTTCACACCTTCAAGATTTTTTTTAATTCCTGGGTGATCCAACTTTTACTTCATCGGGTAAAATATTGTCATGTCAAACTAGTAAAAGTAGTTCCATATATAATATATTTGTTTCAAATCAAATAAGAAATATAGCATAACTTAGTAACAGGGGAGGATCTATTGAATCTGAAATAACATATCCATAGGCAAACTTATTATAATCTTAGACCAGATAACTAATCCTATGATTATGTTTTCCTCAAATTCATTTTAATCATAGTGGTCTTTAAAGGACGCATATTTCATGTGATCTCCCTTATAGTCAATAAGATGAACATACTACTAAAGGGTAGACATGCCAGGGCCGCATTCATGAACAAAACCGGACCTTTAGGAAAGGATCGATTCCGTACAGTCAGCATGATACTTGCATGTGTAAACAGCACAAAGGCCAAAAAAAACAAAAGGTTTGCTTCAGGTCACCCGGTTGACCCTATCAAAACAGGGCCGACCCTACGTTTTTTTCTGCAATTTTGAAAAAAATTCTGTTTTTTTAACAAAAAGAAAACAAACCGACCTACCGACCCTACATTTTCTGCCCATGTTACCTGAAACAAACCTCTTTTTTTTGGCCTAACTGGCAGTTTATTCTCCAGGGCCACATTCAGGCAGCATGGTGACAAAGCACAGCATACTCATCATGCACTGCATTTTCCCCCTCCTCCCCTTACCCAACCCCCCCCCCCCCCCACCTCATACATATCATGATAATGTTACCATATGTAGCATATGACATAGATGGAAAACTGTTACACACAAGTACATGTTTTAGTCAGATAGACATTTAGAGAAGGCCCGGAAGGCAGCTGAATGTGTTTTTGCATACTATACTGTATATTTCCTAAATAAAAATCTATACGGCCAAAAAAAAGGTTTGCTTCAGGTAACATGGGTAGAAAATGTAGGGTCGGTAGGTCAGATTTTTTTTTTTTACTTTTTTTTTTAAACATGAAAGTACTAGCCTGCCAGTCCGAAGACCCTAAAATTGACCCAAAAAAAGTAAAAATACAGAAATTTCTTCAAAATTGCATTAAAAAATGAAGGGTCGGCCCTGTTTTGATAGGGTCGGTCGGGTGACCTGAAACAAACTTTATTTTTTAGGCCTAACTCCAACATAAATGCACTTTGCAGCACTACAGAACTTAAAAGGTTTGCAAACACTCTTACAGTTTCCTCGGCCTCGGCGCGTTCCTCGGGTGTGTCAGCACAGGCATGGGGTAGCAGGATGGTGCAGGCCAGCAGCAGGACACCTGCCGTCAACCGCATCTTGAATCTGACAAGGTAAACATGCACTGCATCAATGCTTGCATTTAAGCAAAAGTTTTTATTACATAAAGTCACCCTTTAGGCAGCTTTAAGTTCAGTAAATACCATGGAAAGGTCACTGAAGGATCACTGGACGGTCATAATGACATTTAAGTGTGGGATGTGAGGAACATGTTTAAGTTGAGAATAGATCTTAGCTCCTGTAGGTACCAAGATAATTTAGCATTGGCTTGAATAAGCGCAGGGGTCTCAAATAAGCGCAGGTCTTGAATAAGCGCAGGGTTAATGAGGGCATTGAAATGAAGATTTAGGCCATTTTTGTATCTTGAATAAGCGCAGGTCTTGTTTAAGCGCAGGGTAAATGGTACCATTGAAATTTATAAGCGCAGGTGCGCTTATTCAAGCCACTACGGTAATCCATCAAAATAATCATTTTAGAAAATAAATTAACAGATGTAAATTATGGCCTGTATATTTGGATCTAGAAAGAATAATGGTACTCTGTTTTCAGTTCTGGGATCCTTATGGAGTGAGAAAACGGATAAGAAAGTTTTTTTATTCTAAAGTAGTGAAAAATTGGTTTCCATGGCAACCAAACGTTAACAAACATGCTAAACTTGGGTAAAAACATTCTTTTTACATTCCAAATTAGACTCATTTAGAATGAAAATGAAATGATGGCGTAATCAGAATCATCAGAAAAAGTTGGCCCAGAGCAATTTTCTCATCACTATTTAGTTTCTTGTGATATCTCCTTAAATATTATGTTTAGAGCATTATTGGCTATTTCCCCTAATGTCACCATCTCCCATGATGCGGATCTATTATCAGCTAAAGGTAGATACAAAAAGTATATAATTCTCTCACGACCAGATGGGTCTCAGGTGAAAACGAGCATGTTTCTTCAATATAAATAAATTCTTTAGTAAAATAGGTCTTGATTTGTCCAAAAAAAACATACACAGAAAACTGAAAATTTGGAGGAATACCTTGTAAGCTGCAAATGGAAGATTTTGTAGTAAATGGCGGCAGTTGTAAAGGTTTTAAATATCTATATAGCCTCTACGTTGGGTTATATTTCTACTATAGACCCATGCATCAAGAATAGTTGACTTTCTATAATAAAGTTGTGTTTATGTTGGTTTTAGCAGAATGCCTGTAACAATGTCTGTAATGGCTATATTTGCAAACATATCACATCAGGATATCCACAGGACAATTATCTTTCAGATAAGGTACATCTAAACGCAGTATTTTGATGTTATATCTAAATATTTGTCAGTCATGCTTTGCAAATGTTCAAAAACTTAACCAGCAACTTTTCTGAAAACCCTTCTTGCTGCATTGTTTAAAAAGCTGTACTCTGTGTACCTAGATGGTTTACGAAAATATTGAAATCGGCAATAAGTTAGAATTCTTTATATTTTTGGGGGTTTAGGTGGATCCACATAGAATCTTTTCATTCAAACTCACTTAGTGATCCCCTTTTACAATACATCTCTCAAATCAGTTGTGTATACAGTAGTAGGATCTAATAGATCCAATATAAAGGTCTCTAAATGGTGTTCTTCATCAACACATAAGGGGAGCCTCCATGTTGCATGTCGATTTTATGCAATGGCCATGTCGCCTGTCACTTACATCCCCATGTCCCATGTGGCCTTAAGAACCTGTCCTGTCCCATGCCGATTTTAAGAAATACCCTATGTCATGTCACTTATTTTTTTCCTCATGTCACTAAGCTCCATTTCGCATGTCGATTTCAACAAATGGCCATGTCGCTGTC